>JACSYO010001380.1:0-102500 GCA_016806645.1 Ophiodon elongatus
GTTCTCACTCCCATCCATCCATCCATTATCCTCCGCTTATCCGGGGTCGGGTCGCGGTGGCAGCAGGCCTAGCAGGCCGACCCAGGCTTCCCTCTCACCCGCAACACGTTCCAGCTCGTTCTGGGGGATCCCGAGGCGTTCCCAGGCCAGCTGGGAGATATAATCCCTCCAGCGTGTCCTGGGTCTTCCCCGGGGCCTCCTACCAGTTGGGCGTGCCTGGAAAACCTCTAACGGGAGGCGTCCAGGAGGCATCCTGATCAGATGCCCGAACCACCTCAGCTGACTCCTTTCGATACGAAGGAGTAGCGCCTCAACTCCAAGACGCCTAGATATCCTGTCCATGAAAGTCACGAACAGGACCGGTGATAAAGGGCAGCCCTGGCGGAGGCCAACACCCACCGGGAACGCGTCGGTTCTCACTCCCAATGCGTCAAATTCTGCAGCTTAGTCAGAGCCCCTCGTTATCCGACACCCCTGTACAGAGGCATCCTTTAGCTTGTGTATGAGACGCACCAGGCTTTCTACTAACTCCAATGCCTGTGCTTATTACACAAAGTGGTGTAAGGTGTGAGATAGTCCTCACAGGGAGGGTGGGTCAAACAACCACAGGACCTTCTTTCAGGAGGCCGCCGTTCTTTTCCTGTGCAAAACTATTATTAAATGTTGACCTCATGTCACGTCACTTGTTAGTCAAGTGAGTCTTTAGTCTTGTGATTCATTAGAGTCGCCAGTAACTAGACTCATTTGTGCTGCTTTTAAATGCCATGTGATTTTATTTTGTGCAAAACTATTTATTTAGACAGAAATCAAAACTAGATTACAATAGCTAAGATCAAACTCAACAGGAGCTAGATTTTATCAAAAGTTGGAAGTGCAAAGAAAAAAGCATCAAACATTCAGCTGCATTATGTCAGACACTATACGAGGATAACAAATCAAAACAATGACAGCTTATGTTTGAAGGAAATCCCTGGTGTTAGTTTACAGTCTGAAAACATCCAATGCACTCTGATTGTTTAAGTTAAACATCTTCTAACCCATAACCAATGTGGTTGGACTACAAACTATAAACTACCTTCCCAAGTCCATATTTGTTCTTCCCTACCTATATATTCCCCTTTAAGCAGGTTCTGACTGAATTCTGGGGCACTGAACCGAACGAATCCTCTTTCCACTCCAGGATCTCAAAGTTGTTTTTGTTCACCAGGATCTCAAACGGGGAACCAGAACTTACTTTTCTTCCATCAGTATAGTGACAATAAGAACCCATGCTGGGGTTATAAAACCCAGCCTCACACATGTATTTGCAGACATAATCAATGCGATAAAATTCATCATTGTAAATTGAAACTGCATAGTTTGGGAGAGCGTTGTTCCAGGTCATCCACTCCAGGTTAGAGCCATCACCAGACATGAAGGAGGAGGACTGAACCGGCCTCTTCTGCGTTAGCTTAGCATCAGTCACAACAGGTCGAGCCATTGGCATTGATCTGTCAGCGGTGGTTTCAGGATTCCCTTTTACATCTGAGTTCCTGGAGGAGACTGGAAAAAAGGGAAAAGGGCACAAACAAGAACAATGTTTGCTTTAATACCAGACAAAGAGTAAAAACTGAAAACAAATCTCAAGTATATCTATAACTAGATAGTACGATAGTGTATCAGGGCCATTGTAGGTAAAAAAACAATATTTACGGAGCTGAAAAAAAACTCTTAAAGTCAATTTACGAGATAAAAACTTCACAAATTCGTCAGATTATGACGTCATGAATGAAAATAGAAAAAGCCTGTTGCTACTGAAGTCTATCTTGTGATGAGGTTGATCCAACTTTGAAAAGTGAAGCAATGTGGTTCCTTCACGAAAGTCACCATTATTTTTTATTACCATAGTTTTGCACCCCACTATGAACCAGTTTTTTCTCATAAATGTATGTCTTCATAATCTCCCAACTGTGTGAGTTTTTTCCTCTAAATTTGCCACTTTAATTTCAGAGAACATCTGAGTTTTTTCTTGTGAATTCATTACATCATAATATCGTAAATTTATGAGTTTATTCTTGAAAATTTGATATTCTAATTTAAGAGAGTTTCTGAGTTTTTTCTCATAGATTTATGACTTCATAATTTTGCAAATTTGTGATTTCTTTCCCTCTATTTAAATCTTTAATTTCAGAAATGTATTTCACGTGAATTTATGACTTCATAATTTTTCTTTTAAATGTATAACTTCATTATCTCACAAATTTGTGAGTTTCATCTCCTAAACTTTCATCTTTCATCTGAGAGAATCTAAGTATTTTTTCTCTTAAATGTACAACTTTAATATTTTAAATTCTGGGAGGGTGGGTGCGGGGGAGGAGGGGGGGTTGAATATATATCATATATATATACATATATAATATACTATGAAATATATCTTACCCGCAATGGCCCAAATACGGTGTCGATAAACATATGCTTTGTTTCCCATTCATTTTATTTTAGTATGATTTTTCTGTTTTTGAAACAAAATATACTATTTCCAAATAATTACTTTTATAGTCATTTACAACAATCAGCTAGAGTAATGAAAATAAATCATCCTTTTTATTATAATTTAAAAGTATGAATAAAAACGTTTTTAAATACAAGTCGGATAATATCTCCACACGTCCTCTCCTTATATGTAGGTGTCACTAGGTGCCATGAGCTGCCAGTGCCACTAGATGTCTCTGTTGCTCTCCTGAAGGTTTCTTCCCTTTTTCTCCCAGGTAAAGATTTTATTTATTTATTTTTTTCCGGGACAGAGGATGTCGTATGTGTACAGATTGTAAAGCCCTCTGATGAGAATTTGGAATTAGGGATTTTGGGCTATACAAAATAAATTGAATTGAATTGAATAGTCAGAGGAGTGCCAAGCTGCCACAGGACTGCCACTAGATGTCAGAGTTTATTTGAAAAACACTTTTTGTAAGGTTCTGTGGTGCTCGAGTTAGGTTCTGTTTTATTCTGCTTTCAATGAAAAGTGCTGTTGAAACTTGTTGGATGTAATTAACGTGATGGTGAACAATTCGATAATAACATTAAAGCAAAAATATTTGCTGTATCAATAAAGCTGCAGTTGTCATGGGTGAGAACACAAGATGAGTAGAACCAGACACAGAGACAGGGTCACATCCAGGCCCTCTGTGTAGCTTTTGTTGTCACCGTCAGGTGGCCTGGTGTGTTTTCTGTCACTCACCTTGTCTCTCGGTTCAGACACCTACCTCTCCCTCCTCCCGTGTGATGCAAGTCCCGCCCTGATTGTTTCCAGGTGCCTCGTTGCCTGCCTTCCCCCGTGTATTTAGTCTGTGTCAATTCTTTGTTCTGTGCCAGTTCGTCTCAGTCTGTTACCAGAGAGCTTACCAGCGATTCCCTAGTGTGTTTTCTCCGTGTCTCGACCAGTTTTTGTGTACCAGTGAGTTCTGCCGGCCGATTTGGATACCGTTGCCTGTGTGGCGACTACCCGGGTACCAAACCTTTCTTCAGTAAAAACATTGTTTTTTCACCCGACTATGTTGTTCTGTGTCTGATATTGAGTCCTGTTCCTTGTGGTTCCCAGTCCTAACAGACAGTCAGGAAACAGGGTTCACAGAACCTATTTTTATAAATGTAAACAATTGGAATCAAAATAAAAACGAAGTCAAAGAAATTGAAAAAAAATCGAATGAAACATCTAAAAACAACATGAGAATTTACCTACAAATTTATAAATAAACATGGTAAGATATTCTGCTCCAAAACAATGCAGTTTCTAGCGCTGAGGTTGCAGATTGCAACCTTTAACTAATCAAACTGCTTATATGAACCATCCACCTTGTAGCCCTTATCTATGACTCACAAAACATGTTGTAATCACTCTGATATTGGAATTAAAAGACAAAGATTCTTCATGGTGAGTCTTCGTCTTCTTCCTCTCCTGGATTTTCCTTTTCAAGGTCTTCTATGGCTTTGAGCTGGTCTTCTTTGTCCATATTTGTCACTTCTGGCAAAGTGACTGTTCCCCTGAAAACCCTGGTCTGGCCCCACTTGGCTGTCAACAAAGTGTGTTCCAGTCTTCTTATTAATTTGCCGTAATTCTGCATTAGAAGAAAAAAGGAGCATTATATAAAAAAATAAACACCATTAATTTTAAGTACATTTGCTTTTTAGAGGAAAGTAAATTTCCTGTAAAACATTTAGAGCAAATTTAAAAGTTCACACTTTACAGAGAGTGCTGGATTATTATGGCAAACTGAGTATAGGCATACAGTTAGCTGTAAAAACAGTTCTTTATTTATTTATTATTGATCTTGATAAAAATATATATATATATAATTGTATTGTCACAAGGTGACTTTGGCCTTCATCGCGCAACACACACACACATTCGCCGACATCCACATCAACACACACAGATAACTTCAGTTGCATAGATGGCATGCAAAGCTCCATAATACAGCGGTAATGCCCCGACTGGAAATCATAAAGATAGCATGTATTTGCCTCATAGGGAAAACATGACACTCATACACATGTACAGTACACACACACACTAATCTTACCATACACGCCCACACCTCTCCCCAACATCCATATCAGCAGAAACACTCACATCATTTTAGTTTCTACATTTGCATTTCCATAATTCGCAGGAATTCTCTTGGTGGAAACCAGGAGAATATCATATATTTGATCTATTTTCAGGTATTTAACATGTACCTGATCCCACACCCTGTCCCTGAAAGAATGATGGAGGAGAATCATTGAGATACAGTGCCAATCAAATTGTATGTTGGATACCCATAACAATGTAATCTGTTCACAAAATGACTTCAAAAGTATCAGCCGAAGTTAGTTCAACAAATACTAATGATATCTTAGTCTTTTTTAATACAAATGAGCTTTTCTATTATTTTTGTTTTTATTCCTCTGCTTTAACTAAAAAAAGAAACGCTGTCTGTAGAAGCACACAAACAAAATGTACCTTTACTTTAGATAACGAAAACAAAACCAGTCAGTAAACTTAACTAATTAAAGGGAACGTTATCAAAAACATAGATTCAAATATTATTCAACTCATGTGATGAAACTGTGGAGAAAACAGGAGAGTGTTGAAAGAAAGACTTGAAAATATGTAAACCTGTCCAATCAAATGAAGATATACCGATGTCCTTGGAAATGTTGGCTAGGGTTACTGTAGTGTAAACTTACACAAATCCAATAAATAGCAGGATATAGCAGCTTTTCGTGCATTGTTATTTTATGTGAAGTGTCAGATTAATAATAACTCACTCTTTGTACCTTAAAGGACAAAAACGGCTATAAATAAATATATATTAATATTATTTTTCACTTCCACAGAGTTAACATTTTTAATCAAGATCAGTTCTCATCTTAACGACCAAATGAATATTCTTTCTTTTTTCAAGATTTTAATCCTAATTATGTATACCTCTCCAGCTGCACAGATGCACTCACAAACACACACACACACACACACACACACACACACACACACACACACACACACACACACACACACACACACACACACATTCGCTGACATCCACATCAACACACACAGATAACTTCAGTTGCATAGATGGCATGCAAAGCTCCATAATACAGCAGCAATGCCCCGACTGGAAATCATAAAGATAGCATGTATTTGCCTCATAGGGAAAACATGACAAAACGGCTCATACACATGTACAGTACACACACACACTAATCTTACCATACACGCCCACACCTCTCCCCAACATCCATATCAGCAGAAACACTCACATCATTTTAGTTTCTACATTTGCATTTCCATAATTTGCAGCAATTCCCTTGGTGGAAACCAGGAGAATATCATATATTTGATCTATTTATACAGTTAAGCTGTGTTATCACAGATAAACTGACTTCATCTCATCAGAAAAGTCACTTTGCGGGTTCTAGGAGGTTGTCGGCTGTCCGTGCACATCCGATATTTTCGAACTACACGAACGCAGGTCCTTTTCTTGAAATTCTAATATTCTTTTATGAAACCATGTAATTTGGGAGAATAATGGTTTCCCTTAATGAGAAACCCACACAGAGTATAAAAGATGCAAACGTTTCCTCGTCACAATTCCACGTTTGCTCATGTCCGTGCGACCTACCTTTCAGAGAGTGGGCTTCAGGGGCGGTTGCATCTGTTCTAGAGATGCAACGTCTTTACTGGTTTTTTCACGTGCTGTGCGTGGGTCACAGCAACAACAGTGATAATTATCCATTACCCTGTATTGACATCATAACAGCAACATTACTATTGTTGCAAAGTCTATATCTGTGGAATTTTAAACATTCTCTCCATTATGAAAGGCAAACTATGTAGAAAGAAGAGCTGTCAGCAGCAGCAGCACTGTGTGTGTGGACACTACTCGAGTGAGGAACCAGCAGTTCAACAAAGGCAGCCGTCACTCACTGCTCACACAGTCAATGTGGAACGGGCTTAATCTAATCTAACATAATCTGTTTTTCAACATTGATAGGTCCAAATAAAAAATTCCCCTCACCTGAGCTTTCCCCGCCCTTCTCCCGCCCTTCTCCCCACATCATTTCCTTATCAGTTCTGCTCTACTTATACCAGCATCCTTACCACAGTCACTAACAGTTTGGCATATTGTCATGTGCCTCACCTCTTTGCTTTCTAGCATCTGCTGCCTGTTTTCTGGAACTCACCTGTTGCCTACCTTCCTGGCTGCCTGACCACTGGATTTTTGGCTCTTGTGAATGTAAGTCTTTGCAACTTCCCCATAAATCCACTGAACTTATCCTGTTTACCTACTGAGTCTAACAAACACAGGACTTTCAACCACAAGACCGGTGTTGGACACCACATTTTGTTTTATATTGTTGTGGTTTTGTTTCCTAAACCTGACTATGTGGTTTTGTTGCATAAACCCTACCATTTATTTTGTTGCATAATCTTAACTGTATGAAGTTATCTAAAGCCCAACCGTGATGTTTTTCCTGAACCTCAACGTGGTTTTGTTGCCTAAATTAACTTAAAATAGCTATTTTAAGCCCAACCGTGTTTTGTTGCCTAAATCTGACTCTACCTAGTTATTCAAAGCCAGATCAAGATGTTTTTCCTAAACCTTACTAGGTGGTTGTGTTGCCTAAACCTGACATTAGCTTTGTTGCCTAAACTTAACTGCATTGAGTTGTTGAATCCTAACCATAATGTTAAACCTCACTACTTTTTGTTTCCTAATTTTGTAATGTATTGATGTCCAGAAAAAAAGTTGTTCTTAGCAACATGAATAAACAGACAATGCGTGTCCCTGTACACAACACAAGAGAGAGCACAAATCAGTAGTGATAACAGATTCTCTTAAAAATGTTAAAGTATTTGTTTTACTTTATCTTCATTCTTAAAATGATGTATGTCTTATAAACTGTCTCTCACCTCCCTGCTGTGTCTGCACGGACTATTCACACTTCTATATAATTATTATTATTATTATTATTAAATAGATTGTACTGATTTTGAAATCATGATGATCAGTGATTTTGTCATTTGCTTTATCTGCAGCTGAAGTTGTGAGTGTTTCTGATGATGGCTCTGTCTTCGGTCAACCCAAACAGCTTTGAGGACGATGAACCCGGTAAACTGATATAGTTTGTATTTTCCATGTCGCTGTTTCTTTTATCATCATTTATTTATCACTTAAAATGCTTGAAATTAATTTCACACAAAATGTAGCAAGAATGAAAAAGATGTGAAAATGAGTAGCTATAATCTGTTTTGATACCAATAACAAGGAAACAAACAAGTACATCCAGATAAAAACATCAGTCAACATCACGTGATGTGTTTTTTTTTCTTATTTTGTTAATTAAAACAGCACAGATATGATGGGTTATAGTGGGACTTGCTAACCCCTCCCCGTTCACTTTAACAGGTCTGGAACGCTGTCACGATGACATCATTCTTTTATATAATCCTTGTCTGAATGCAGGACACGAAAGGGGCATATGTTTGTTAGTGGCGATTCTCGGCATCGTTCCTGCAAAAATTTTCTGTTTAGAAATCCCCAGACATTCGGTAGGTGGCGATCGCCGGTTGTCTGGTATCGCAAGACTAGCAAATGATGTGCTCTGAAGTAACATTATTTCTAGTTCACTTAAAGTACTAACCATTGCAGCTCAAGTTAGAGCAGTTAAACACATAGTTGACTTCATTCAACACAGACAAAAACACGTTTTCTGTTGTGTTTTTGATTTGGGAAAGCCTTGAAAAAGGTACACACCCTCTAAATATTTTGAATGAGTTTTACAGTGTAACACATAAAGAAATCCAGAGCTGGACAGACCCCTCGCTGGTTGGGTTAGGGGTTCAGCAATTTGTCAGTTTGGCTGAACTTCTAAAACTCAACACAGCAGACTGTCAGTCCCATTCCTCCAACACAGTCCTCATTCATTACAAAGGTGCAAGACTATTTGACGGTTTAAGAATATTTACGCTGTAAACGTTCTGCTTTCACTCTCCATTGGCCAGTTTTTGTTTTGCTCTATAAAGCATTTTTTTGTTATTATAAATTTAGGTTAAAGTGCTAAAAATACATCAATTAATTACTTTGCATTTGATTTACGTAAACATTGTTCCAATCTGTGCTTTTACCCTTTTTTTTTACAGCCCGGTTACTAGACCCAAGTCTGGAGGACAGGGTTCCTGATATCCCAGTCAAAGAATCAACAGATACAGCTATTACTTCTACAAGAGCTGTTGTTCTCAAAGGGATTGAGAACAAACTGAACCGGTCTTCCTCGTCAAGCATTGATCAAACCAACCTGGAATGGCAAACCTTTGATGGCTCTCTCCCCAACGGAGCAGTTTCAATCCACAACGGATATGTTGAACGCACCGACTACGTTTGCAAGTACGGGTATGAGGCTGGCTTCTACAACCCTGACAAGGGTCCTTACTGCCACTACACCGATGGAGTTACAGGGCTTCTGGGCTCCCCATTTGAGATCCTGGTGAACAAAGACAACTTTGAGTTTTTGGAATGGAAGGACGGCTCCTACGGTTCAGTGCCTCAAAATTCAGTCAAGACCGTCTCCAACAAAGAGATATATGTTGGGAAGAACAAGTACGGTCTTGGGAAGGTGGATGTTAAACAGCAGTGCTTCTACTATCCCTGGGACGGTACTTATAGTTGGTCCAGGTCCTACCAGGTCCTGACCTTTAACAAAGAAATATGCAGCGAGCACATCTCTGATGTCAAGTATAAGATTGATGGCATTAAACCCATTGAGTATCCTCCAGAGACCATGGACAAGGCTACCTTCGTCAACAATGGCTGCCAGGCATTGAAGCAGACAGCTTCCCTCTCAAAGATGACCCAAGTGGAGCAAAGATGGGACACCACCTTTTCCTTCACACTCGGCAGCAGTACTACCATCAGTGCTGGAATCCCCTTAATTGGATCTGCAGCAATTGAGATTAGCGCGTCGGCAACCTTCCAGTTCACCAAGGGGACAACTCATACTGAGTCCAAAAACTACACTGTTTCTGTTGAGCACGAAATCCCGCCAAACCACTCCTGCGGTGTCACTATGGTGGGACATAAGTACGGAGCAGACATCCCTTACACTGCACGCGTCTGCCGCACCTACAGAAACGGGGAGACCAAATGGACGTCCATCTCTGGGACCTATAGAAGTGTCCAAGTTACTGAAGTCCAGGCTGTGGTGGATCACTGTGAACCTCTTTCTGATGCCAGTCACTGTAACTGAAAGAATGATGGGAGAGGCTCCATGAGATACAGTTCCTGACATCATATATGTTTAGTTGGGTACTTGTAACGTAATTATACTATTATTCTATTATTATCGACGTATATGATGGTAATTCTTGGTTATTATTATATGGCTATGGTTATTCCTTATAATTGGTTGCAGCAATTTAATAAAAATATAAAAATAAACTTGCTTTTATGTTTTATTTGCCTTAATATATTTTATCAGACAATACCACTACTTAACTACATTTGCATTTTTTTCAGAAAATTCTTTTCCAAAATCCAAAATCAAATGTATAACAAAATTTCATATTTAATTTTGATTCAACAATTAATTCAATTGATTCTGTATTGCCCAAATTCACAAATCACAAATTTGCCTCAGAGGCTTTTACAATCTGTACACATAGAACATCCTCTCAGGAAAAACTTCCCCCCAAAAAAACCTTTAACGGGAAGAAACCTTCAGGAGAGCAACAGAGGAGGATCCTTTATCAGGATGGACTGAAGTACAATAGATGTCATATGTACAGAATGAACAACATAACAGAGTTATAACACATTCAATGCATATGACATAAATGATTCATATGATGAGAGTAGTAGGCATGATGAAAAAGCTACATCTACCAGAAATAACAGCAACAGTGGATATAGTAAAATAATAATGATGGTAGAAGCATTAATGGTATTGACCATACTAATTGCAATGCAACTAGAAATAATGATAATAGTAGTAGGTGTCGGGCAGGACCACAGCAGGATGCAGGACCAGGGTCCAGACGCAACCATGATCCATAGAAACCTGCGAGGCGAGAAGGCACAAAGACTCCGGCGATGGAGCAGAATTAGTAATGTGCATTAATGGTGCATTAATTCATCCAGAAGGAAAATAAAGAAGGGTGGGCGTCAGTAGGGTCACGGCAGGAGGCAGGAGGCAGGATGCAGGGTCCAGATGAAAACACGTTCCGTGGAAACCTGTGAGGTGAGAAAGCACAAAGACTCCGGGGAAGAAGTAGAGTTAGTAATGTGCATTGATAGAACATGAATTCATACAGAAGGAGAGAGAGAAGAGAGGAGCTCAGTGTATCCTAAGATGTCCCCCATCAGTCTAGGCCTATGGCAGCATATCAAGGGGCTGGACCAGGGCAAACCTGAGCCGGCTCTAAGTGTTATCAAAGAGGAAAGTCTTAAGTCTACTCTTAAATGTTGTCACTGTGTCTGCCCCCCGGACTGAAAGTGGAAGCTGGTTCCACAGAAGAGGAGCTTGATAACTGAAGGCTCTGGCTCCCACCCTACTTTTTAAGACTCTAGGAACCACAAGCAGCCCCGCATTCAGTGAGTGCAGCTCTCTAGTGGGGTAATATGGTACTATAAGCTCCTTAAGATATGATTAATGATATTAATGAAATATCCACAGATAAAAAACGTTGAAGGCATAAAATATGCTCGATGTTTATAGTGTTTTTAAGAGTTCAACGTCTCTATGCTTTAAGCAAAGTGAAATTGCAACAAACAATGAGAAGAATTCTGGCTTACTGCTATGCCCACCAAACTATGCAAGTAAAATGGGGCAATAGTGTCTCAGCCTTATTTGGGTTTAGCACTGGTGTCCGACAAGAGGCAATTTTGTACCCAGTTCTTTTTAAATCTATATATTGATCTTTCCAAGCAATTGAAAGCCTGTAATACTGTGTGTGTGATTGATAATACTCTAGTTAATCATTATGTATGTATATGATCTTGTGGTTCTTAGTCCATGTAGCGCTGGTCTTCAGCAGCTCCTTACTACAATATATATATACTGTATATAGTGTGGAACATGATATTAAATACAATGCCAGTAAGAGTGTTATCTTTATCTGTAAAATCAAAGATGACAAATGTCTAAAATAAAAAAAGATACAAGTACAATTACAGAACAGATGACCAATGATATGAGTACATGCAAACTGGAACCCAAAAGCCCAAAAAAGAGACAGAGATACAAGGATTGTTCAGTTTACTCAGTATTCAAGCACGGTCAAAACAGTGAGATCAGTCACGCAGGCAAACAAATCCAAAAAGTAAGTCAAATCTAAAGTCCAAATATATATTCAAGTCGATTAATTTCAATTAATTTTGTATAGCCCGAACTCACAACTTACAAATCTGCCTCAGAGGGCTTTAAATATAATAGAAATATACACACATAGTTATGCACGCGGGTCAGAGTGACCCATCGACAGCGAGAGGGATATATGGATATATTCAATTCAATTCAATGCAATTCATTTTGTATAGCCCGAACTCACAACTTCCAAATTTGCCTCATAGGGCTTTAAATAAAATAGAAATATACATACACATATGCACGCGGCTCAGAAGGACCCGAGGAGAGCGGGAGGCTCGGGGATGTATACACAGGGTCAGAGTGAGCCGAGGGAAACGGGAGGCTTGGGGATACACACACATATGCTTGCGGGTCACTTTGTGTCTAAAGTCTTTAAACCTGAATTAGTTTTAACTTTCTTTAGCATTTTCTCTCAATCATTAATTCATTCTCTTATTGACATTAAGAATCAAAAGACTTTATCTCATCATGCGTTAGTTGATATTATTTTCATAAGATTAACTAAAATGAATAGATAATCAATTTTTTTTCTTTTAGAGCGCCACATAAATATTCTGTCAGGTGTTTAGAATTCAGTCTATATGACAAATAAAGCAGTCTAATAAAGACAGTAGTGTTGAGGAGCTGTAAAGATCAGAAAGAAAGAATGTCTCCAGCATCAAACTGCTGGTCCCATCAGGTCCAACGTGGTCTACATAGTCAGGTTTCAGTGTAAACTCTCCAAGCCGCGTCCTCAACATCTGGAGGACTTTGTCCAGAGCTCTGCAGAGCATGGAGTCTTTATTATGAGCTCGGGGACCTTGGCGGGGAGTCTTCCTGAGGATGCAGCACAACATGTGGCTGCTACTGTTGCCCAGTTCCCTCAGAAGGTCGTCTGGAGGCAAACTGGGAAGAGACGGTCTTCGCAGGTTTAGGTTCAGTGTTGATCTGTATCTTGTACAAGAGAGTTTTGACGATGACGGTACAGCAGCACAAAATAAACGTCGGCCTCTTAAGAGCTGAAAAGACTCACATCTGAGATATAATTCAAACTGAATAACGTCTTTGAGATGATTTAACTAAATTGGTGTCTGATGAAGCAACAACGACATCAAGATCCACAGCAGTGATGGATTTCTGAGCCACTCTGGACAAACAGTACGTCAGGCAAACACAATGGGGTTTCTGTGAAGCATCTGTGTGAAAAGAAAAGAAAAGTGTATGAGAAACTGCTACAAGGTGCTACTATTGATCAACCTGTGCAGTAAAGAATAATGTGGACTTTGTCTCCATCTGGTGACGTTTACAGGAAGTAAAAAGTGTCCGTGCCATCACATCCTGTATACATGCTGCACAGTCAACACTGTTGATGACATTAAGCACATGTGAGCATTTTGTCCCTGAGAAGTGCATTCAGGAGGTGACAGAATGAATGAGATGTAACAGTGAGAGCATTTCTTAAACAATGTGTTGTGTGTGTGTACAACCCTCAGTGCTCCCTCTCTTCAGTGAGGCCGTCTATAACATACGTGAGCATCAACACACTGTTACAACTTTATAGTTCACACTTCATTCTGCTTCTTTGAGTTTTTAAGAAACACAAAGTCTCAAAGTGAATCATTCCTCGAGGAGATTGTTGTAAATGATTATTTGTTTTAACGTCCTTTCTTAGAGTTTACGATGAAGCAGTGAAGTTGTAGGAGGGTAAAGTTTAACCCTCTTTTTAAATGTGATTTCTGACTATTTCTAATGTTGAGAACACACACACAGTGAGATAGAGACCATTGTGGGAATCAATACAACTCAATCAACATTAAACAAGATGCTCAACTCTTTATTCCTCACATGTTTACAGGTACTTAGCCTTCATCAGGTAGGTATGAGGTCGATACAGGTTCCTTTATATACAGTCGGTTAATTAGTCACGTGACTTTACTAAAGAACATCTAACTTAATTCAGCTGGACTGTCCATAAATGTTGACGTTGAAAGAATTTAATTGAGGAATTTGTTGATTTGATAACAAAAAATTAAGATTTAACGTTTTAAGATTAAATATTTTCTTTTGTTATAAACTGGTTGTATAATAGTTTTTCATTATTTGTATTATTTGTAATTTGTCACATCAATATTTCACAGATGTTTGTAAAGAATCTGGAAAAAAACCTCACAGAAAATTGTGAATAAAAACTTTTTATGATTTATTTACACATCATGAATCATCATCCATCTGACATACATTTATAAAAATATAGTTGATATAATAAAAAAATACATTTTAAACTAAAGTTCCTTGATGTTGATCACAAACATTTTCATTTATTATTCATGTTAATAATCGTGTAAAAACTACAGAAATCATCACATACAGTATGTAGAAGCATTGAAAGAATTACAGACTGAATCAAAACCCATTTATATTTTTATGAACCATACTGTTAACCTGATTTTGGAATTGTTCATAGTGTATGCATTTTGGATTCTTAGACTTTATATTTACACTCTTCACACTTTGTATTACAACTGTAAAACAGCATTTTCCCTCAGAATGAATAAAGTTTGATCTTCTCTTAAAATATAACACAATCAGAAGCTTTTATCTTCAAAGTTTGTTAGAATACAGTTGAAAAATATTCTTGTCAATTGATTTTTTGTTTTTCTGTTTAAGCTGGTGGTCGAGGAAACTCACCTGGCTTTACTCACTGCCGTCTCTCCTGACGTCTACCCTGCTTCCACTCACAACTACACTTGACCGGGAGGCCCTCTTAGCCGAATGCAGATATCAGTCACGTCAGTTAATGGCAGCTTTCCTCTAATGAACCTAGGTTCTTGGTAAAGTGCCAGGATTGGTTTAAATAGCTAGGATTTAATTAAGCTCTAAGGGTCGGTTTAGTGGACTAGTAACTAGAATAACCATTCAGAACTATATTGTTGTTAGGCACACAGTAGTACTTAGCTTTTTACAACCATAAGTACACTTCACTACTTTACTATGATAAACTCTCAGGACTACTTGCTTTCAATGCAGATTATATATTTATTGCAGGATTATTAGCAAGGGCATAGCAACAGCTCAATTGTTTACTTCATTTGATTACATTACAGCTTGATCATATCATACATTTCCAACTGAGCCGAGGCTGGGTGGAAAAGTCCTTTTGGTGGTAGTTGGTGGGGAACTGACCCGACCGGTCTTGGCGGGACACCCGACTCCTCCTGCGAGGAGTAGAAGTACCGGCTGCGATCCTCTAGACTCCATACAAAGTCACAGAAAACAGAATCCTTCCTCCTTATGATTTTGGCAGGGGGGGTATGTGGGGTCTTTGAGCCGTGAGCCGAGACAGAGTCCTCCAATGCTTGTGCTGGACGATGTCCTCAGCTGAGTGCCAGGCAGCGTCCCAAGTAGAAATCCCCACTCGATGCTTCGAGTAGCTCCTTTTATCGTCCAGTTGTGCCATTCCCCCTCCCTCTCATCCTCATATCCTACACCCAGTTGCTCAATTACATCATTCTTTATAACAGTTTAACACACACACACACACATTATGACTTCAACAGGATACATTCTCTTAGTTAGTCAAAGAGGAACTTTATTACTTCACTCTTGTCACACAACCTGGTCCTTTTTATATATGCTCTGTGTTCCTTGGCCTTTCACTCAGGGCAGCTCTTCTGGGATCTCAACTCTACTTGACAGTGTTCATGTTTTTATAGTAAGTTCCATGAAAACAATAAACAAAGATAAAAAACATTTAGCATTATTCACTTGGGACAGTAGAGACAGTTAAGAAAAACAATTTCAGTCACAAAAAGATAATCAATCAGAGTCAGAATGTGATTTGATTCACTGAACATCTGAGAGTCTGAGTGTACAGTGTAAAACACTGAAATTATAACATCAAAACTGAAATAAGTCAACAGAAGATCCATAAATCTTGTAAATTAAAACTGATGTCTGATGATCAAAGTTAAAGAAACACACAACTGGAAATAAAGTATTTGGTTTAGTGGATTCACTAAATGTTAGATTGAGTTCTGATGAAACATAAGATGCTGATTTAGTTATAGTTGAATAATAATTTGTTTCTTAATGAAAGTTTATCATCTGATGATGTAATACAGTTTGGGATCTTGACACACAGTGAAGTCTAAACAAACACTAACATGTCTGAACATCACAGAGAAATATCAGTTTGACAGATTTTGATATCAGCAGTTTCAGCATCACCAGCCTTTCCAGCCATGAACCACGGGAAGAGTTTCTCAGTGAAAGTGTCTCTGTGAGTGTAGATGTGAGTCATGTCTTCAGGGTCGTAGAAGGACACCTCCCCCATGTCATAGTCCAGCTGGACTCTGATCCTCTGGAGACTCTTCTCCACTCTGACAGTCTGACCAGCTCCATCAGTGTATTTTCCACTGAGATAAAATAAATACCAGACTCCATATTCTGGTGAAACAAGTATCTTTCTCTTCCTGTCAACTGACTCTTTAGCCAAACCTACAAACCAGTCAGGATGGTCTCCCACCTCCAACTCCCAGCTGTGTTTCCCTGAGCTGAAGCCCTCAGAGCCCAAAACCATAGTATACTGAGTGAATCTCTCTGGATTGTCAGGAAGCTGCTGCTTTGTGTCTCCATATCTCAAACTGGTCAGATCATCAGACAGATAGAGAAAGGGGTCTGCAGTGTTTGGGTCCAGAATGACAGGACTGAAGTGGACCTTGTCCTTCATCTTCTCCCAGACTCTGAAGGACAGGTTGCCCAGGTGTTTGGCCACATCTATCAGCGCTCCTGAGACCAGCTGTGGATCTGACAGTGAGCTCTGGACTCTGGCTCTGGTCTGAGTGGGTTTATAACTGCTGAGGAATGACACCTTGTGTTTCTGCAGGTCTTCTTCAACAGCAGAGATGCTGTCTGACAGAGAGGAGATCTGCTCCTGAATCATCTTCATCTCTCTGCTGATATTCTTCCCCTTCTGCTCCTCTTCCTCCCTCAGAGCTGCCAGTCTGGACTCCTCTTCCTCTTTCAGGAACTGGTGGAGCTTGTTGAACTCTGCTCTGATCTGCCTCTCTGTGGACAACAGCTGCTTCTTGGAGTGTTGAATCATTTCATTGTATGTTTCCTCCGCTTGTTTGTGTTTGTCCCTCTTGTCCTGCAGAGACTCTAAGTCAGATCTCAGCTGCTCCTTCAGGTCACTGACTGCTTGTTCTATAGGAACCACCTTGTGACTCTGGTGGAGAGAAAACTCACAGACAGCACACACAACTCTCTCTTCATCCTCACAGAACAGTTTAGTCTCTTCTCCATGTTTACTACACACCACCTCCACCTTCTTCTCTCCTTTTTCTGTCTCAGATGATCCAGTTTTCTGTCTCTCAGCAAAGGAGTCAGCCAGTTCCTTTAATGAAAAGTTCAGAGGTGGATATCCTTTTGAGGATTTTCTTTTACAAATGGGACAGTTTTTGTTTTCAGCTTTTTTCCAGAATTGTTTCAGGCAGCTTGAACAGAAGCTGTGGTTGCAGGTCAGAGACAAAGGATCTCTGAAAGTCTCTGAACAAACATGGCAGTTCAGGTATCTTTCAACAAGAACTATTTTCTCAGCCATTTGTTTTGGTATCTAAATTATCTTTCAATAGCAAGACTCACCAAGTTACTGTCCCGTCTCTTCACTGTTTCAAATACTCCAAACGTGTGTTTTCCAGCAGAAATCTCATTCCCTGTAATGGTGTCTCAGCTCTTTTCAACAATGCCAAAATCTTTTTTTTTTTCACTCACCTGTTTGATGGGTGTAATTATAAGGAGGAAATTCTGCTATGTCATTTAGTCACCAGCAGATGGTGTCATAATGTATTTCAGAGGTAAATATGTTCTTCTTGATTAAGAAAAATACAAATTCTATATTTAAGCAGTTGTTGTTTTAAAATTAAATCCAAAACTAATGTCTTGTTTTTTGTTTCACTAAATAAAATTAGAACTGATCATAAAATGCCACAAACAAGGAGAAGATTGTTGTGTTGAGGACTGAACATTTCAACAGACTCACTGACACTAAACCAGTTTCACAGCATATTCTATTTTTTCAGCAGCTGTAACAGGAAACATGTTCTGATAAAAATGTCTGCATGACTGTGATCATTTCATCCAGGTGGACTAACTAAAGATCACACTCCTAACCTGCACTTATAAGAATCAAAGGTGATTTTTTAATTTTATTTGCTTTTCTCATATTCTCCTATTCATCATGAGTCAAAGTGGCCAAATGTTTGTGCAATTTATTCCAATATAGAGGAGACACTGGACAATGTTTTTTTTTGCCTTCCCATCGGGGGCCAGGTACTGATGGCGGGGAGGATGAAGCCTCCTTGCTACCAAGTTTGAGGGACCAGTTCAGAACAGCCCAGTTGGAGGACCCTAATCTGCTGTCTGCACGCAGCAATGTCATGGAAATAGAGGGGAAACCAGCTCCAGGTGTGGGTAAGCTAACCTACCCTCATTTTATAATAAAAAATAAACTGTTGTACTATGCTAAAGAGACCGAAGGCCCGGGGAGGGACTTGTTGGTGGTCCCAAAACAGTATATCTCAACAGTGTTGCACCTAGCCCACAGCCATGTTCTGGGGGCCCGCCTCAGGGTTGAGAAGACAAGGCAGCAGATTGCAAGCCGACTCCACTGGCCATTTCATTTGACCCGAGGTCAGCGGGAGGCTTGGGAATATATACACAGGGTCACTTTGACCCGAGTCAATGGGAGGCTTAGGAATACGTACACAGGGTTACTTTGACCCGAGGACAGCGGGAGATATATATATTCAAGTCGATTAATTTCAATTAATTTTGTATAGCCCGAACTCACAACTTACAAATCTGCCTCAGATGGCTTTAAATATAGTAGAAATATACTCACATAGTTATGCACGCGGGTCAGAGTGACCCATCGACAGCGGGATGGATATATAGATATATTCAATTCAATTCAATTCAATGCAATTCATTTTGTATAGCCCGAACTCACAACTTCCAAATTTGCCTCATAGGGCTTTAAATAAAATAGAAATATACATACACATATGCACGCGGCTCAGAAGGACCCGAGGAGAGCGGGAGGCTCGGGGATGTATACACAGGGTCAGAGTGAGCCGAGGGAAACGGGAGGCTTGGGGATACACACACATATGCATGCAGGTCACTTTGTGTCTAAAGTCTTTAAACCTGAATTAGTTTTAACTTTCTTTAGCATTTTCTCTCAATCATTAATTCATTCTCTTATTGACATTAAGAATCAAAAGACTTTATCTCATCATGCATTAGTTGATATTATTTTCATAAGATTAACTAAAATGAATAAATAATCAATTTGTTTTTCTTTTAGAACGGCACATAAATATTCTGTCAGGTGTTTAGAATTCAGTCTATATGACGAATAAAGCAGTCTAATAAAGACAGTAGTGTTGAGGAGCTGTAAAGATCAGAAAGAAAGAATGTCTCCAGCCTCAAACTGCTGGTCCCATCAGGTCCAACGTGGTCTACATAGTCTGGTTTCAGTGTAAACTCTCCAAGCCGCGTCCTCAACATCTGGAGGACTTTGTCCAGAGCTCTGCAGAGCATGGAGTCTTTGTTATGAGCTCGGGACTTTGGTGGGAACTCTTGCTGAGGATGCAGCACAACATGTGGCTGCTACTGTTGCCCAGTTCGCTCAGAAGGTCGTATGGAGACCCGTAGTCAACGGGAGGGCTGGGGATATATATACACAGGATCACACTGACCCGAGACCAACTAATGGGTTGGGGAGATGTATACACACACACACACATATGCACTCGGGTCAGAGTGACGCGAGGACAGCGGGAGGGCTGGAGATATATACATACACAGGGTAATTTTGACCCGAGAAAAACGGGAGGGTTGGGGAGATGCATACACACACAAATATGCACGCGGGTCAGAGTGACCCGAAGCATAGGGGAAGGTTGGGGAGATGGACGAGGGTGACTGTGACCCGAGGAAGCGGGGGTCTTGGGAATACATACACAGGGTCCCTTTGACACGAGGTCAATGGGAGGCTTGATGATATACACAAAGGATCAGAGTGACCAGAGGACAGCGGGAGGCTTGGGGATGTACACACACATATGCATGCAGGTCAGAGTGGCCCCAAAAGGGATATATAGATTTATAAATATATATCTCTATATATATATATATATATATACACACACACACACACACACACATATGCATTTGGGTCACTCTGACCCGAGGCCAGCAGGAGGCTTTGGGATGTATACACAGGGTCAGAGTGACCCGAGGAAAACGGGAGACTTGGGGATGTGTACACAGGGTTAGAGTGGCCCCAGGACAGTGGGAGGGATATATAGATATATAAATATATTATACATACACACGGACATATGCATGAGGGTCATTTCGACCCGAGAAAAACGGGAGGGTTGGGGATACATATGCGGATCAGAGTGACCCGAGGAGAGCGTGAGGGTTATATATTATATTCAATTCAATTTCATGCAATTCATTTTGTATGGCCCAAACTCACAACTTACAAATTTGCCTCAGAGGGCTTTAAATATAATAGAAATATACATACACATATGCATGCGGGTCAGAGTGACCCAAGACGACCCGCGTGCATATGTGTATGTATATTTCTATTATATTTAAAGCCCTCTGAGGCGAATTTGTAAGTTGTTGATTTTTTGGCTATACAAAATGAATTGCATTGAATTTAATTGATTTAAATATATCGATAGCCGAAGAGCAAACCCTCCTATCTGAAAAATGCACTTTTTTTGAGAATACTAAAAAAAACTAAAAAGAATTTTATGCGTTAAGGATACCCAATACATAATACACAATACAAAAGAATACACACACAAAAAAAAATTAATATATACAAAGTGCAGATGGGAGGTTATTCCCCACCTGGATCATTTTGCAGATAGGAGGTTTTGCATTTTGGCCATCGATATATCCCTCCCGCTGATCTCGGGTCCCTCTGACCCGCATGCATAAGTGCATATATCTCCAACCCTCCCGCTGACCTCGGGTCACTCTGACCCTGTGTATAAATCCCCAAGCCTCCCGCTGTCCTTGGTCAGAGTAACTCGCGTGCATCTGTATATTTCTATTATATTTAAAGCCCTCTGAGGCAAATTTGTAAGTTATGAGTTCGGGCTACACAAAATTAATTTCTGATTAAAACAATATTTCATGTGTTCTTGTTTTTACAGTAAGTTGCATGAAAACAATAAACATAGATAAAAAACATTTTGCATGATTCATTTGTGACAGTAGAGACAATTAAGAAAAAAATTTAATCATTAAAAGATAATCAATCAGAGTCAGAATGTGTTTTGATTCACTGAACCTCTGAGAGTCTGAACATCACAGAGAAATATCAGTTTGACAGATTTTGATATCAGCAGTTTTAGCATCAGCAGTGTTTCCAATACTGAACCATGGGAAGAGTTTCTCAGTGAAAGTGTATCTCTGAGTGTAGATGTGAGTCATGTCTTCAGGGTGGTAGAAGGACACGTTCCCCCTGTCATAGTCCAGCTGGACTCTGATCCTCTGGAGACTCTTCTTCACTCTGACAGTCTGACCAACAACATCAGTGTATTCTCCACTACAATGACCAAAACACCAGACTCCATATTTTGGTGTAACAAGTTTCTCTCTCCTCCTGTCAACTGACTCTTTAACCAAACCTACAAACCAGAAAGGATGGTCTCCCACCTCCATCTCCCAGCTGTGTTTCCCTGAGCTGAAGCCCTCAGAGCCCAGGACATCTGCATACCTAGAGTTTCTCTCTGGATTGTCAGGAAGCTTCTGGTCTGTGTCTCCATGTCTGAAACTGGTCAGATCATCAGATAGATAGAGAAAGGGGTATGCAGTGTTTGGGTCCAGAATGACAGGACTGAAGTGGACCTTGTCCTTCATCTTCTCCCAGACTCTGAAGGACAGGTTGCCCAGGTGTTTGGCCACATCTATCAGCGCTCCTGAGACCAGCTGTGGATCTGACAGTGAGCTCTGGACTCTGGTTCTGGTCTGAGTGGGTTTATAACTGCTGAGGAATGACACCTTGTGTTTCTGCAGGTCTTCTTCAACAGCAGAGATACTGTCTGACAGAGAGGAGATCTGCTCCTGAATCATCTTCATCTCTCTGCTGATATTCTTCCCCTTCTGTTCCTCTTCCTCCCTCAGAGCTGCCAGTCTGGACTCCTCTTCTTCTTTCAGGAACTGGTGGAGCTTGTTGAACTCTGCTCTGATCTGCCTCTCTGTGGACAACAGCTGATTCTTGGAGTGTTGAATCATTTCATTGTATGTTTCCTCCACTTCTTCATATTTGTCCCTCTTGTCCTGCAGAGACTCTAAGTCAGATCTCAGCTGCTCCTTCAGGTCACTGACTGCTTGTTCTATAGGAACCACCTTGTGACTGGTGGAGAGAAAACTCACAGACAGCACACACAACTCTCTCTTCATCCACACAGAACAGTTTAGTCTCTTCTCCATGTTTACTACACACCACCTCCACCTTCTTCTCTCCTTTTTCTGTCTCAGATGGTCCAGTTTTCTGTCTCTCAGCAAAGGAGTCAGCCAGTTCCTTTAATGAAAAGTTCAGAGGTGGATATCCTTTTGAGGATTTTCTTTTACAAATGGGACAGTTTTTGTTTTCAGCTTTTTTCCAGAATTGTTTCAGGCAGCTTGAACAGAAGCTGTGGTTGCAGGTCAGAGACACAGGATCTCTGAAAGTCTCTGAACAAACATGGCAGTTCAGGTATCTTTCAACAAGAACTATTTTCTCAGCCATTTGTTTTGGTATCTAAATTATCTTTCAATAGCAAGACTCACCAAGTTACTGTCCCGTCTCTTCACTGTTTCAAATACTCCAAACGTGTGTTTTCCAGCAGAAATCTCATTCCCTGTAATGGTGTCTCAGCTCTTTTCAACAATGCCAAAATCTTTTTTTATTTTCACTCACCTTTTTGATGGGTGTAATTATAAGGAGGAAATTCTGCTATGTCATTTAGTCACCAGCAGATGGTGTCATGATGTATTTCAGAGGTAAATATGTTCTTCTTGATTAAGAAAAATACAAATTCTATATTTAAGCAGTTGTTGTTTTAAAATTAAATCCAAAACTAATGTCTTGTTTTTTGTTTCACTAAATAAAATTAGAACTGATCATAAAATGCCACAAACAAGGAGAAGATTGTTGTGTTGAGGACTGAACATTTCAACAGACTCACTGACACTAAACCAGTTTCACAGCATATTCTATTTTTTCAGCAGCTGTAACAGGAAACATGTTCTGATAAAAATGTCTGCATGACTGTGATCATTTCATTCAGGTGGACTAACTAAAGATCACACTCCTAACCTGCACTTATAAGAATCAAAGGTGATTTTTTAATTTTATTTGCTTTTCTCATATTCTCCTATTCATCATGAGTCAAAGTGGCCAAATGTTTGTGCAATTTATTTCAATATAGAGGAGACACTGTAATCAAGTATAATTACTTTAAGTACTGTACTTAAATACAAATTCAAGATACTTTACTTGAGTATTTCCATTTTATTCAACTTTGTACTTCCACTCCACTACATCTTAAAGGGAAATATTGTACTTTTTACACCACTACATTTGTCTGACAGCTTTAGTTACGAGTTACTTTGCACATTACAATTTTAAAGAAACAATTTTTCAAATCCATCCTAACTTCCCAAACTGAAAAACAGTGTGTAACAGGAAGTGACCATATCTGGACTGTGGAGGAGTGACGTAGAGACGCCGTATACGTCTCTGGTGTCGACCTGTCAATCACCTTGTATTTGCTGCATTTTCCTGTTTAACAGAATAATAAAAGGAATGTTTTTTTCTAGGGGTTTCAGGTCGTTTCCATACAGATGTGCTGACTTAGTTTGACTCTGCGTGTCAGTCCATCACTGCAGTTATTTGCGTCTCCATTTCAACAAGGCTTCCTGCTTTCAGGTGCATCTTTATGATGTTTTATGATGTTTTCAATATAGAGTTCTACATGTTAAAGTACATCAACAATAGACAGTTTGTTTTTTTAAATGCAAGTAACTGGGTGACACCTGATTCATCCCGACCAGACCTGTGAACAACCACAGTACCATACTGGGTTGTATTAAACATATGCATCAGTGATGCTGAGATTTAAACAGACTGTTTTACCTGTGTAGCACACCTGTGAATAGGTTTGTTAATGCCTCACTGTTGCAATGGATTCTAGTATTTTTATTTTAATCTCTGTGGAATCTCTTTGCCAACTTTTTTCCTAGTTTCTGTGGATGAAATATATTTATTGGAATCTAAATCGAAAGGCTTGAAACGTAACTACAATACATGAACTAGTGTAAAATGAGATAGTTAACAATGAATTAACTCACCTGGAGTAGGGGTTGAATGTTTTGAGTAAAGACCGTGTGAAAACCAGGGTTTTAAAAACTGAACGCTTGTGAAGAAACAGGAGTGTTGTCAGTTTGATAGTGGAAAGATCAAGTAAATCATTAGTAGCATAGTGTCTGATACTTCCTTGTGTCTCTATTTTCTTTAATAAGTTAACCATCCAAAAACATGATTCTATCTGGCCTTGTCGTATTATAGGACAACTTGTTTTCTGTGACGGTTGCTTGTGGCCTTATGAAATGTGCTTTACTTCCTGTTTTTCAACTAGACAAGAGTCTTTTTATTCTGCTATCACTAGCTCTAACACCACTGACCATGTAGTGAGACATGAACTTGGGAAGAAACTATAGAAAACAGGTTCATTCAACATAATTCATTGATTTAATGGATAAGAAGAAGCTTCTCTTTATTTCCATTATTTGCTCTGTTTTATTCAATAAGGTAACAAACCCTCCAGTTCATTTATTAGTCACATAACTTCACCTAATTGGAGTGCATGGAGAAGGGAAAAGGTCTGAAGAAATACAACTACAGCAACACTTGTTGAATGGAGAACAAGTTAATTGTCAGACCAACGCGGTTCAGCTTGTGGCTTTCATCAGATTCATCATACCTCACCTTACAAAGAACATTAAATATCTGATGGTAATAACACAGTAACACAGAGCTTTTCGAAATGTAAAGCTCTTTTATCGACTTGTTCTTGTCCTTTTAATTGTAGGTAAGTAGTATAAAGTTAATTTGCGCAAGCAATTTACAACCACTTGTCTAATTAAAATCATTTTGACACTGCTGAACAACCGGTTCTCACTCCCAATGCGTCAAATTCTGCAGCTTAGTCAGAGCCCCTCGTTATCCGACACCCCTGTACAGAGGCATCCTTTAGCTTGTGTATGAGACGCACCAGGCTTTCTACTAACTCCAATGCCTGTGCTTATTACACAAAGTGGTGTAAGGTGTGAGATAGTCCTCACAGGGAGGGTGGGTCAAACAACCACAGGACCTTCTTTCAGGAGGCCGCCGTTCTTTTCCTGTGCAAAACTATTATTAAATGTTGACCTCATGTCACGTCACTTGTTAGTCAAGTGAGTCTTTAGTCTTGTGATTCATTAGAGTCTCCAGTAACTAGACTCATTTGTGCTGCTTTTAAATGCCATGTGATTTTATTTTGTGCAAAACTATTTATTTAGACAGAAATCAAAACTAGATTACAATAGCTAAGATCAAACTCAACAGGAGCTAGATTTTATCAAAAGTTGGAAGTGCAAAGAAAAAAGCATCAAACATTCAGCTGCATTATGTCCGACACTATACGAGGATAACAAATCAAAACAATGACAGCTTATGTTTGAAGGAAATCCCTGGTGTTAGTTTACAGTCTGAAAACATCCAATGCACTCTGATTGTTTAAGTTAAACATCTTCTAACCAATAACCAATGTGGTTGGACTACAAACTATAAACTACCTTCCCAAGTCCATATTTGTTCTTCCCTACCTATATATTCCCCTTTAAGCAGGTTCTGACTGAATTCTGGGGCACTGAACCGAACGAATCCTCTTTCCACTCCAGGATCTCAAAGTTGTTTTTGTTCACCAGGATCTCAAACGGGGAACCAGAACTTACTTTTCTTCCATCAGTATAGTGACAATAAGAACCCATGCTGGGGTTATAAAACCCAGCCTCACACATGTATTTGCAGACATAATCAATGCGATAAAATTCATCATTGTAAATTGAAACTGCATAGTTTCGGAGAGCGTTGTTCCAGGTCATCCACTCCAGGTTAGAGCCATCACCAGACATGAAGGAGGAGGACTGAACCGGCCTCTTCTGCGTTAGCTTAGCATCAGTCACAACAGGTCGAGCCATTGGCATTGATCTGTCAGCGGTGGTTTCAGGATTCCCTTTTACATCTGAGTTCCTGGAGGAGACTGGAAAAAAGGGAAAAGGGCACAAACAAGAACAATGTTTGCTTTAATACCAGACAAAGAGTAAAAACTGAAAACAAATCTCAAGTATATCCATAACTAGATAGTACGATAGTGTATCAGGGCCATTGTAGGTAAAAAAACAATATTTACGGAGCTGAAAAAAAACTCTTAAAGTCAATTTACGAGATAAAAACTTCACAAATTCGTCAGATTATGACGTCATGAATGAAAATAGAAAAAGCCTGTTGCTACTGAAGTCTATCTTGTGATGAGGTTGATCCAACTTTGAAAAGTGAAGCAATGTGGTTCCTTCACGAAAGTCACCATTATTTTTTATTACCATAGTTTTGCACCCCACTATGAACCAATTTTTTCTCATAAATGTATGTCTTCATAATCTCCCAACTGTGTGAGTTTTTTCCTCTAAATTTGCCACTTTAATTTCAGAGAACATCTGAGTTTTTTCTTGTGAATTCATTACATCATAATATCGTAAATTTATGAGTTTATTCTTGAAAATTTGATATTCTAATCTAAGAGAGTTTCTGAGTTTTTTCTCATAGATTTATGACTTCATAATTTTGCAAATTTGTGATTTCTTTCCCTCTATTTAAATCTTTAATTTCAGAAATGTATTTCACGTGAATTTATGACTTCATAATTTCCTTTTTCTTTCCTTTTTTTTCTTTCCTTTTCCATCTTTTTAGTCACTTTAATCTCAGACAATATCCGAGTTTGTTTTTCTTTTAAATGTATAACTTGATTATCTTACAAATTTGTGAGTTTCATCTCCTAAACTTTCATCTTTCATCTGAGAGAATCTAAGTATTTTTTCTCTTAAATGTACAACTTTAATATTTTAAATTCTGGGAGGGTGGGTGCGGGTGGAGGAGGGGGGGTTGAATATATATCATATATATATACATATATAATATACTATGAAATATATCTTACCCGCAATGGCCCAAATACGGTGTCGATAAACATATGCGTAACGGCTGCCTTTGTTGAACTGCATATACTTTTTTGTTTCCCATTCATTTTATTTTAGTATGATTTTTCTGTTTTTGAAACAAAATATACTATTTCCAAATAATTACTTTTATAGTCATTTACAACAATCAGCTAGAGTAATGAAAATAAATCATCCTTTTTATTATAATTTAAAAGTATGAATAAAAACGTTTTTAAATACAAGTCGGATAATATCTCCACACGTCCTCTCCTTATATGTAGGTGTCACTAGGTGCCATGAGCTGCCAGTGCCACTAGATGTCTCTGTTGCTCTCCTGAAGGTTTCTTCCCTTTTTCTCCCAGGTAAAGATTTTATTTATTTATTTTTTTCCGGGACAGAGGATGTCGTATGTGTACAGATTGTAAAGCCCTCTGATGAGAATTTGGAATTAGGGATTTTGGGCTATACAAAATAAATTGAATTGAATTGAATAGTCAGAGGAGTGCCAAGCTGCCACAGGACTGCCACTAGATGTCAGAGTTTATTTGAAAAACACTTTTTGTAAGGTTCTGTGGTGCTCGAGTTAGGTTCTGTTTTATTCTGCTTTCAATGAAAAGTGCTGTTGAAACTTGTTGGATGTAATTAACGTGATGGTGAACAATTCGATAATAACATTAAAGCAAAAATATTTGCTGTATCAATAAAGCTGCAGTTGTCATGGGTGAGAACACAAGATGAGTAGAACCAGACACAGAGACAGGGTCACATCCAGGCCCTCTGTGTAGCTTTTGTTGTCACCGTCAGGTGGCCTGGTGTGTTTTCTGTCACTCACCTTGTCTCTCGGTTCAGACACCTACCTCTCCCTCCTCCCGTGTGATGCAAGTCCCGCCCTGATTGTTTCCAGGTGCCTCGTTGCCTGCCTTCCCCCGTGTATTTAGTCTGTGTCAATTCTTTGTTCTGTGCCAGTTCGTCTCAGTCTGTTACCAGAGAGCTTACCAGCGATTCCCTAGTGTGTTTTCTCCGTGTCTCGACCAGTTTTTGTGTACCAGTGAGTTCTGCCGGCCGATTTGGATACCGTTGCCTGTGTGGCGACTACCCGGGTACCAAACCTTTCTTCAGTAAAAACATTGTTTTTTCACCCGACTATGTTGTTCTGTGTCTGATATTGAGTCCTGTTCCTTGTGGTTCCCAGTCCTAACAGACAGTCAGGAAACAGGGTTCACAGAACCTATTTTTATAAATGTAAACAATTGGAATCAAAATAAAAACGAAGTCCAAGAAATTGAAAAAAAATCGAATGAAACATCTAAAAACAACATGAGAATTTACCTACAAATTTATAAATAAACATGGTAAGATATTCTGCTCCAAAACAATGCAGTTTCTAGCGCTGAGGTTGCAGATTGCAACCTTTAACTAATCAAACTGCTTATATGAACCATCCACCTTGTAGCCCTTATCTATGACTCACAAAACATGTTGTAATCACTCTGATATTGGAATTAAAAGACAAAGATTCTTCATGGTGAGTCTTCGTCTTCTTCCTCTCCTGGATTTTCCTTTTCAAGGTCTTCTATGGCTTTGAGCTGGTCTTCTTTGTCCATATTTGTCACTTCTGGCAAAGTGACTGTTCCCCTGAAAACCCTGGTCTGGCCCCACTTGGCTGTCAACAAAGTGTGTTCCAGTCTTCTTATTAATTTGCCGTAATTCTGCATTAGAAGAAAAAAGGAGCATTATATAAAAAAATAAACACCATTAATTTTAAGTACATTTGCTTTTTAGAGGAAAGTAAATTTCCTGTAAAACATTGAGAGCAAATTTAAAAGTTCACACTTTACAGAGAGTGCTGGATTATTATGGCAAACTGAGTATAGGCATACAGTTAGCTGTAAAAACAGTTCTTTATTTATTTATTATTGATCTTGATAAAAATATATATATATATATATATAATTGTATTGTCACAAGGTGACTTTGGCCTTCATCGCGCAACACACACACACATTCGCTGACATCCACATCAACACACACAGATAACTTCAGTTGCATAGATGGCATGCAAAGCTCCATAATACAGCAGCAATGCCCCGACTGGAAATCATAAAGATAGCATGTATTTGCCTCATAGGGAAAACATGACAAAACGGCTCATACACATGTACAGTACACACACACACTAATCTTACCATACACGCCCACACCTCTCCCCAACATCCATATCAGCAGAAACACTCACATCATTTTAGTTTCTACATTTGCATTTCCATAATTCGCAGGAATTCTCTTGGTGGAAACCAGGAGAATATCATATATTTGATCTATTTTCAGGTATTTAACATGTACCTGATCCCACACCCTGTCCCTGAAAGAATGATGGAGGAGAATCATTGAGATACAGTGCCAATCAAATTGTATGTTGGATACCCATAACAATGTAATCTGTTCACAAAATGACTTCAAAAGTATCAGCCGAAGTTAGTTCAACAAATACTAATGATATCTTAGTCTTTTTTAATACAAATGAGCTTTTCTATTATTTTTGTTTTTTATTCCTCTGCTTTAACTAAAAAAAGAAACGCTGTCTGTAGAAGCACACAAACAAAATGTCCCTTTACTTTAGATAACTAAAACAAAACCAGTCAGTAAACTTAACTAATTAAAGGGAACGTTATCAAAAACATAGATTCAAATATTATTCAACTCATGTGATGAAACTGTGGAGAAAACAGGAGAGTGTTGAAAGAAAGACTTGAAAATATGTAAACCTGTCCAATCAAATGAAGATATACCGATGTCCTTGGAAATGTTGGCTAGGGTTACTGTAGTGTAAACTTACACAAATCCAATAAATAGCAGGATATAGCAGCTTTTCGTGCATTGTTATTTTATGTGAAGTGTCAGATTAATAATAACTCACTCTTTGTACCTTAAAGGACAAAAACGGCTATAAATAAATATATATTAATATTATTTTTCACTTCCACAGAGTTAACATTTTTAATCAAGATCAGTTCTCATCTTAACGACCAAATGAATATTCTTTCTTTTTTCAAGATTTTAATCCTAATTATGTATACCTCTCCAGCTGCACAGATGCACTCACAAACACACACACACACACACACACACACACACACACACACACACACACACACACACACATTCGCTGACATCCACATCAACACATACAGATAACTTCAGTTGCATAGATGGCATGCAAAGCTCCATAATACAGCAGCAATGCCCCGACTGGAAATCATAAAGATAGCATGTATTTGCCTCATAGGGAAAACATGACAAAACGGCTCATACACATGTACAGTACACACACACACTAATCTTACCATACACGCCCACAACTCTCCCCAACATCCATATCAGCAGAAACACTCACATCATTTTAGTTTCTACATTTGCATTTCCATAATTTGCAGCAATTCCCTTGGTGGAAACCAGGAGAATATCATATATTTGATCTATTTATACAGTTAAGCTGTGTTATCACAGATAAACTGACTTCATCTCATCAGAAAAGTCACTTTGCGGGTTCTAGGAGGTTGTCGGCTGTCCGTGCACATCCGATATTTTCGAACTACACGAACGCAGGTCCTTTTCTTGAAATTCTAATATTCTTTTATGAAACCATGTAATTTGGGAGAATAATGGTTTCCCTTAATGAGAAACCCACACAGAGTATAAAAGATGCAAACGTTTCCTCGTCACAATTCCACGTTTGCTCATGTCCGTGCGACCTACCTTTCAGAGAGTGGGCTTCAGGGGCGGTTGCATCTGTTCTAGAGATGCAACGTCTTTACTGGTTTTTTCACGTGCTGTGCGTGGGTCACAGCAACAACAGTGATAATTATCCATTACCCTGTATTGACATCATAACAGCAACATTACTATTGTTGCAAAGTCTATATCTGTGGAATTTTAAACATTCTCTCCATTATGAAAGGCAAACTATGTAGAAAGAAGAGCTGTCAGCAGCAGCAGCACTGTGTGTGTGGACACTACTCGAGTGAGGAACCAGCAGTTCAACAAAGGCAGCCGTCACTCACTGCTCACACAGTCAATGTGGAACGGGCTTAATCTAATCTAACATAATCTGTTTTTCAACATTGATAGGTCCAAATAAAAAATTCCCCTCACCTGAGCTTTCCCCGCCCTTCTCCCGCCCTTCTCCCCACATCATTTCCTTATCAGTTCTGCTCTACTTATACCAGCATCCTTACCACAGTCACTAACAGTTTGGCATATTGTCATGTGCCTCACCTCTTTGCTTTCTAGCATCTGCTGCCTGTTTTCTGGAACTCACCTGTTGCCTACCTTCCTGGCTGCCTGACCACTGGATTTTTGGCTCTTGTGAATGTAAGTCTTTGCAACTTCCCCATAAATCCACTGAACTTATCCTGTTTACCTACTGAGTCTAACAAACACAGGACTTTCAACCACAAGACCGGTGTTGGACACCACATTTTGTTTTATATTGTTGTGGTTTTGTTTCCTAAACCTGACTATGTGGTTTTGTTGCATAAACCCTACCATTTATTTTGTTGCATAATCTTAACTGTATGAAGTTATCTAAAGCCCAACCGTGATGTTTTTCCTGAACCTCAACGTGGTTTTGTTGCCTAAATTAACTTAAAATAGCTATTTTAAGCCCAACCGTGTTTTGTTGCCTAAATCTGACTCTACCTAGTTATTCAAAGCCAGATCAAGATGTTTTTCCTAAACCTTACTAGGTGGTTGTGTTGCCTAAACCTGACATTAGCTTTGTTGCCTAAACTTAACTGCATTGAGTTGTTGAATCCTAACCATAATGTTAAACCTCACTACTTTTTGTTTCCTAATTTTGTAATGTATTGATGTCCAGAAAAAAAGTTGTTCTTAGCAACATGAATAAACAGACAATGCGTGTCCCTGTACACAACACAAGAGAGAGCACAAATCAGTAGTGATAACAGATTCTCTTAAAAATGTTAAAGTATTTGTTTTACTTTATCTTCATTCTTAAAATGATGTATGTCTTATAAACTGTCTCTCACCTCCCTGCTGTGTCTGCACGGACTATTCACACTTCTATATAATTATTATTATTATTATTATTAAATAGATTGTACTGATTTTGAAATCATGATGATCAGTGATTTTGTCATTTGCTTTATCTGCAGCTGAAGTTGTGAGTGTTTCTGATGATGGCTCTGTCTTCGGTCAACCCAAACAGCTTTGAGGACGATGAACCCGGTAAACTGATATAGTTTGTATTTTCCATGTCGCTGTTTCTTTTATCATCATTTATTTATCACTTAAAATGCTTGAAATTAATTTCACACAAAATGTAGCAAGAATGAAAAAGATGTGAAAATGAGTAGCTATAATCTGTTTTGATACCAATAACAAGGAAACAAACAAGTACATCCAGATAAAAACATCAGTCAACATCACGTGATGTGTTTTTTTTTCTTATTTTGTTAATTAAAACAGCACAGATATGATGGGTTATAGTGGGACTTGCTAACCCCTCCCCGTTCACTTTAACAGGTCTGGAACGCTGTCACGATGACATCATTCTTTTATATAATCCTTGTCTGAATGCAGGACATGAAAGGGGCATATGTTTGTTAGTGGCGATTCTCGGCATCGTTCCTGCAAAAATTTTCTGTTTAGAAATCCCCAGACATTCGGTAGGTGGCGATCGCCGGTTGTCTGGTATCGCAAGACTAGCAAATGATGTGCTCTGAAGTAACATTATTTCTAGTTCACTTAAAGTACTAACCATTGCAGCTCAAGTTAGAGCAGTTAAACACATAGTTGACTTCATTCAACACAGACAAAAACACGTTTTCTGTTGTGTTTTTGATTTGGGAAAGCCTTGAAAAAGGTACACACCCTCTAAATATTTTGAATGAGTTTTACAGTGTAACACATAAAGAAATCCAGAGCTGGACAGACCCCTCGCTGGTTGGGTTAGGGGTTCAGCAATTTGTCAGTTTGGCTGAACTTCTAAAACTCTACACAGCAGACTGTCAGTCCCATTCCTCCAACACAGTCCTCATTCATTACAAAGGTGCAAGACTATTTGACGGTTTAAGAATATTTACGCGGTAAACGTTCTGCTTTCACTCTCCATTGGCCAGTTTTTGTTTTGCTCTATAAAGCATTTTTTTGTTATTAGAAATTTAGCTTAAAGTGCTAAAAATACATCAATTAATTACTTTGCATTTGATTTACGTAAACATTGTTCCAATCTGTGCTTTTACCCTTTTTTTTATACAGCCCGGTTACTAGACCCAAGTCTGGAGGACAGGGTTCCTGATATCCCAGTCAAAGAATCAACAGATACAGCTATTACTTCTACAAGAGCTGTTGTTCTCAAAGGGATTGAGAACAAACTGAACCGGTCTTCCTCGTCAAGCATTGATCAAACCAACCTGGAATGGCAAACCTTTGATGGCTCTCTCCCCAACGGAGCAGTTTCAATCCACAACGGATATGTTGAACGCACCGACTACGTTTGCAAGTACGGGTATGAGGCTGGCTTCTACAACCCTGACAAGGGTCCTTACTGCCACTACACCGATGGAGTTACAGGGCTTCTGGGCTCCCCATTTGAGATCCTGGTGAACAAAGACAACTTTGAGTTTTTGGAATGGAAGGACGGCTCCTACGGTTCAGTGCCTCAAAATTCAGTCAAGACCGTCTCCAACAAAGAGATATATGTTGGGAAGAACAAGTACGGTCTTGGGAAGGTGGATGTTAAACAGCAGTGCTTCTACTATCCCTGGGACGGTACTTATAGTTGGTCCAGGTCCTACCAGGTCCTGACCTTTAACAAAGAAATATGCAGCGAGCACATCTCTGATGTCAAGTATAAGATTGATGGCATTAAACCCATTGAGTATCCTCCAGAGACCATGGACAAGGCTACCTTCGTCAACAATGGCTGCCAGGCATTGAAGCAGACAGCTTCCCTCTCAAAGATGACCCAAGTGGAGCAAAGATGGGACACCACCTTTTCCTTCACACTCGGCAGCAGTACTACCATCAGTGCTGGAATCCCCTTAATTGGATCTGCAGCAATTGAGATTAGCGCGTCGGCAACCTTCCAGTTCACCAAGGGGACAACTCATACTGAGTCCAAAAACTACACTGTTTCTGTTGAGCACGAAATCCCGCCAAACCACTCCTGCGGTGTCACTATGGTGGGACATAAGTACGGAGCAGACATCCCTTACACTGCACGCGTCTGCCGCACCTACAGAAACGGGGAGACCAAATGGACGTCCATCTCTGGGACCTATAGAAGTGTCCAAGTTACTGAAGTCCAGGCTGTGGTGGATCACTGTGAACCTCTGTCTGATGCCAGTCACTGTAACTGAAAGAATGATGGGAGAGGCTCCATGAGATACAGTTCCTGACATCATATATGTTTAGTTGGGTACTTGTAACGTAATTATACTATTATTCTATTATTATCGACGTATATGATGGTAATTCTTGGTTATTATTATATGGCTATGGTTATTCCTTATAATTGGTTGCAGCAATTTAATAAAAATATAAAAATAAACTTGCTTTTATGTTTTATTTGCCTTAATATATTTTATCAGACAATACCACTACTTAACTACATTTGCATTTTTTTCAGAAAATTCTTTTCCAAAATCCAAAATCAAATGTATAACAAAATTTCATATTTAATTTTGATTCAACAATTAATTCAATTGATTCTGTATTGCCCAAATTCACAAATCACAAATTTGCCTCAGAGGCTTTTACAATCTGTACACATAGAACATCCTCTCAGGAAAAACTTCCCCCCAAAAAAACCTTTAACGGGAAGAAACCTTCAGGAGAGCAACAGAGGAGGATCCTTTATCAGGATGGACTGAAGTACAATAGATGTCATATGTACAGAATGAACAACATAAAAGAGTTACAACACATTCAATGCATATGACATAAATGATTCATATGATGAGAGTAGTAGGCATGATGAAAAAGCTACATCTACCAGAAATAACAGCAACAGTGGATATAGTAAAATAATAATGATGGTAGAAGCATTAATGGTATTGACCATACTAATTGCAATGCAACTAGAAATAATGATAATAGTAGTAGGTGTCGGGCAGGACCACAGCAGGATGCAGGACCAGGGTCCAGACGCAACCATGATCCATAGAAACCTGCGAGGCGAGAAGGCACAAAGACTCCGGCGATGGAGCAGAATTAGTAATGTGCATTAATGGTGCATGAATTCATCCAGAAGGAAAATAAAGAAGGGTGGGCGTCAGTAGGGTCACGGCAGGAGGCAGGAGGCAGGATGCAGGGTCCAGATGAAAACACGTTCCGTGGAAACCTGTGAGGTGAGAAAGCACAAAGACTCCGGGGAAGAAGTAGAGTTAGTAATGTGCATTGATAGAACATGAATTCATACAGAAGGAGAGAGAGAAGAGAGGAGCTCAGTGTATCCTAAGATGTCCCCCATCAGTCTAGGCCTATGGCAGCATATCAAGGGGCTGGACCAGGGCAAACCTGAGCCGGCTCTAAGTGTTATCAAAGAGGAAAGTCTTAAGTCTACTCTTAAATGTTGTCACTGTGTCTGCCCCCCGGACTGAAAGTGGAAGCTGGTTCCACAGAAGAGGAGCTTGATAACTGAAGGCTCTGGCTCCCACCCTACTTTTTAAGACTCTAGGAACCACAAGCAGCCCCGCATTCAGTGAGTGCAGCTCTCTAGTGGGGTAATATGGTACTATAAGCTCCTTAAGATATGATTAATGATATTAATGAAATATCCACAGATAAAAAACGTTGAAGGCATAAAATATGCTCGATGTTTATAGTGTTTTTAAGAGTTCAACGTCTCTATGCTTTAAGCAAAGTGAAATTGCAACAAACAATGAGAAGAATTCTGGCTTACTGCTATGCCCACCAAACTATGCAAGTAAAATGGGGCAATAGTGTCTCAGCCTTATTTGGGTTTAGCACTGGTGTCCGACAAGAGGCAATTTTGTACCCAGTTCTTTTTAAATCTATATATTGATCTTTCCAAGCAATTGAAAGCCTGTAATACTGTGTGTGTGATTGATAATACTCTAGTTAATCATTATGTATGTATATGATCTTGTGGTTCTTAGTCCATGTAGCGCTGGTCTTCAGCAGCTCCTTACTACAATATATATATACTGTATATAGTGTGGAACATGATATTAAATACAATGCCAGTAAGAGTGTTATCTTTATCTGTAAAATCAAAGATGACAAATGTCTAAAATAAAAAAAGATACAAGTACAATTACAGAACAGATGACCAATGATATGAGTACATGCAAACTGGAACCCAAAAGCCCAAAAAAGAGACAGAGATACAAGGATTGTTCAGTTTACTCAGTATTCAAGCACGGTCAAAACAGTGAGATCAGTCACGCAGGCAAACAAATCCAAAAAGTAAGTCAAATCTAAAGTCCAAATATATATTCAAGTCGATTAATTTCAATTAATTTTGTATAGCCCGAACTCACAACTTACAAATCTGCCTCAGAGGGCTTTAAATATAATAGAAATATACACACATAGTTATGCACGCGGGTCAGAGTGACCCATCGACAGCGAGAGGGATATATGGATATATTCAATTCAATTCAATGCAATTCATTTTGTATAGCCCGAACTCACAACTTACAAATTTGCCTCATAGGGCTTTAAATAAAATAGAAATATACATACACATATGCACGCGGCTCAGAAGGACCCGAGGAGAGCGGGAGGCTCGGGGATGTATACACAGGGTCAGAGTGAGCCGAGGGAAACGGGAGGCTTGGGGATACACACACATATGCTTGCGGGTCACTTTGTGTCTAAAGTCTTTAAACCTGAATTAGTTTTAACTTTCTTTAGCATTTTCTCTCAATCATTAATTCATTCTCTTATTGACATTAAGAATCAAAAGACTTTATCTCATCATGCGTTAGTTGATATTATTTTCATAAGATTAACTAAAATGAATAGATAATCAATTTTTTTTCTTTTAGAGCGCCACATAAATATTCTGTCAGGTGTTTAGAATTCAGTCTATATGACAAATAAAGCAGTCTAATAAAGACAGTAGTGTTGAGGAGCTGTAAAGATCAGAAAGAAAGAATGTCTCCAGCATCAAACTGCTGGTCCCATCAGGTCCAACGTGGTCTACATAGTCAGGTTTCAGTGTAAACTCTCCAAGCCGCGTCCTCAACATCTGGAGGACTTTGTCCAGAGCTCTGCAGAGCATGGAGTCTTTATTATGAGCTCGGGGACCTTGGCGGGGAGTCTTCCTGAGGATGCAGCACAACATGTGGCTGCTACTGTTGCCCAGTTCCCTCAGAAGGTCGTCTGGAGGCAAACTGGGAAGAGACGGTCTTCGCAGGTTTAGGTTCAGTGTTGATCTGTATCTTGTACAAGAGAGTTTTGACGATGACGGTACAGCAGCACAAAATAAACGTCGGCCTCTTAAGAGCTGAAAAGACTCACATCTGAGATATAATTCAAACTGAATAACGTCTTTGAGATGATTTAACTAAATTGGTGTCTGATGAAGCAACAACGACATCAAGATCCACAGCAGTGATGGATTTCTGAGCCACTCTGGACAAACAGTACGTCAGGCAAACACAATGGGGTTTCTGTGAAGCATCTGTGTGAAAAGAAAAGAAAAGTGTATGAGAAACTGCTACAAGGTGCTACTATTGATCAACCTGTGCAGTAAAGAATAATGTGGACTTTGTCTCCATCTGGTGACGTTTACAGGAAGTAAAAAGTGTCCGTGCCATCACATCCTGTATACATGCTGCACAGTCAACACTGTTGATGACATTAAGCACATGTGAGCATTTTGTCCCTGAGAAGTGCATTCAGGAGGTGACAGAATGAATGAGATGTAACAGTGAGAGCATTTCTTAAACAATGTGTTGTGTGTGTGTACAACCCTCAGTGCTCCCTCTCTTCAGTGAGGCCGTCTATAACATACGTGAGCATCAACACACTGTTACAACTTTATAGTTCACACTTCATTCTGCTTCTTTGAGTTTTTAAGAAACACAAAGTCTCAAAGTGAATCATTCCTCGAGGAGATTGTTGTAAATGATTATTTGTTTTAACGTCCTTTCTTAGAGTTTACGATGAAGCAGTGAAGTTGTAGGAGGGTAAAGTTTAACCCTCTTTTTAAATGTGATTTCTGACTATTTCTAATGTTGAGAACACACACACAGTGAGATAGAGACCATTGTGGGAATCAATACAACTCCATCAACATTAAACAAGATGCTCAACTCTTTATTCCTCACATGTTTACAGGTACTTAGCCTTCATCAGGTAGGTATGAGGTCGATACAGGTTCCTTTATATACAGTCGGTTAATTAGTCACGTAACTTTACTAAAGAACATCTAACTTAATTCAGCTGGACTGTCCATAAATGTTGACGTTGAAAGAATTTAATTGAGGAATTTGTTGATTTGATAACAAAAAATTAAGATTTAACGTTTTAAGATTAAATATTTTCTTTTGTTATAAACTGGTTGTATAATAGTTTTTCATTATTTGTATTATTTGTAATTTGTCACATCAATATTTCACAGATGTTTGTAAAGAATCTGGAAAAAACCTCACAGAAAATTGTGAATAAAAACTTTTTATGATTTATTTACACATCATGAATCATCATCCATCTGACATACATTTATAAAAATATAGTTGATATAATAAAAAAATACATTTTAAACTAAAGTTCCTTGATGTTGATCACAAACATTTTCATTTATTATTCATGTTAATAATCGTGTAAAAACTACAGAAATCATCACATACAGTATGTAGAAGCATTGAAAGAATTACAGACTGAATCAAAACCCATTTATATTTTTATGAACCATACTGTTAACCTGATTTTGGAATTGTTCATAGTGTATGCATTTTGGATTCTTAGACTTTATATTTACACTCTTCACACTTTGTATTACAAATGTAAAACAGCATTTTCCCTCAGAATGAATAAAGTTTGATCTTATCTTAAAATATAACACAATCAGAAGCTTTTATCTTCAAAGTTTGTTAGAATACAGTTGAAAAATATTCTTGTCAATTGATTTTTTGTGCGTTTTTGCTCAATAACAGAACTATAAAACTAAATTTCTTAATATATTTCCAAAAATGAATTTCAGATTAAAACAATATTTTATGTGTTGTTAGATCCGGGAGATAAGCCCCTTTCACAGGACTATCTAATTAACCGGCTCTCCATTCAAAGGGTCTGGATCTCCGTAGATGTTTGGAGATCTGTTTAAGCTGGTGGTCGAGGAAACTCACCTGGCTTTACTCACTGCCGTCTCTCCTGACGTCTACCCTGCTTCCACTCACAACTACACTTGACCGGGAGGCCCTCTTAGCCGAATGCAGATATCAGTCACGTCAGTTAATGGCAGCTTTCCTCTAATGAACCTAGGTTCTTGGTAAAGTGCCAGGATTGGTTTAAATAGCTAGGATTTAATTAAGCTCTAAGGGTCGGTTTAGTGGACTAGTAACTAGAATAACCATTCAGAACTATATTGTTGTTAGGCACACAGTAGTACTTAGCTTTTTACAACCATAAGTACACTTCACTACTTTACTATGATAAACTCTCAGGACTACTTGCTTTCAATGCAGATTATATATTTATTGCAGGATTATTAGCAAGGGCATAGCAACAGCTCAATTGTTTACTTCATTTGATTACATTACAGCTTGATCATATCATACATTTCCAACTGAGCCGAGGCTGGGTGGAAAAGTCCTTTTGGTGGTAGTTGGTGGGGAACTGACCCGACCGGTCTTGGCGGGACACCCGACTCCTCCTGCGAGGAGTAGAAGTACCGGCTGCGATCCTCTAGACTCCATACAAAGTCACAGAAAACAGAATCCTTCCTCCTTATGATTTTGGCAGGGGGGGTATGTGGGGTCTTTGAGCCGTGAGCCGAGACAGAGTCCTCCAATGCTTGTGCTGGACGATGTCCTCAGCTGAGTGCCAGGCAGCGTCCCAAGTAGAAATCCCCACTCGATGCTTCGAGTAGCTCCTTTTATCGTCCAGTTGTGCCATTCCCCCTCCCTCTCATCCTCATATCCTACACCCAGTTGCTCAATTACATCATTCTTTATAACAGTTTAACACACACACACACACATTATGACTTCAACAGGATACATTCTCTTAGTTAGTCAAAGAGGAACTTTATTACTTCACTCTTGTCACACAACCTGGTCCTTTTTATATATGCTCTGTGTTCCTTGGCCTTTCACTCAGGGCAGCTCTTCTGGGATCTCAACTCTACTTGACAGTGTTCATGTTTTTATAGTAAGTTCCATGAAAACAATAAACAAAGATAAAAAACATTTAGCATTATTCACTTGGGACAGTAGAGACAGTTAAGAAAAACAATTTCAGTCACAAAAAGATAATCAATCAGAGTCAGAATGTGATTTGATTCACTGAACATCTGAGAGTCTGAGTGTACAGTGTAAAACACTGAAATTATAACATCAAAACTGAAATAAGTCAACAGAAGATCCATAAATCTTCTAAATTAAAACTGATGTCTGATGATCAAAGTTAAAGAAACACACAACTGGAAATAAAGTATTTGGTTTAGTGGATTCACTAAATGTTAGATTGAGTTCTGATGAAACATAAGATGCTGATTTAGTTATAGTTGAATAATAATTTGTTTCTCAGTGAAAGTTTATCATCTGATGATGTAATAAAGTTTGGGATCTTGACACACAGTGAAGTCTAAACAAACACTAACATGTCTGAACATCACAGAGAAATATCAGTTTGACAGATTTTGATATCAGCAGTTTCAGCATCACCAGCCTTTCCAGCCATGAACCACGGGAAGAGTTTCTCAGTGAAAGTGTCTCTGTGAGTGTAGATGTGAGTCATGTCTTCAGGGTCGTAGAAGGACACCTCCCCCATGTCATAGTCCAGCTGGACTCTGATCCTCTGGAGACTCTTCTCCACTCTGACAGTCTGACCAGCTCCATCAGTGTATTTTCCACTGAGATAAAATAAATACCAGACTCCATATTCTGGTGAAACAAGTATCTTTCTCTTCCTGTCAACTGACTCTTTAGCCAAACCTACAAACCAGTCAGGATGGTCTCCCACCTCCAACTCCCAGCTGTGTTTCCCTGAGCTGAAGCCCTCAGAGCCCAAAACCATAGTATACTGAGTGAATCTCTCTGGATTGTCAGGAAGCTGCTGCTTTGTGTCTCCATATCTCAAACTGGTCAGATCATCAGACAGATAGAGAAAGGGGTCTGCAGTGTTTGGGTCCAGAATGACAGGACTGAAGTGGACCTTGTCCTTCATCTTCTCCCAGACTCTGAAGGACAGGTTGCCCAGGTGTTTGGCCACATCTATTAGCGCTCCTGAGACCAGCTGTGGATCTGACAGTGAGCTCTGGACTCTGGCTCTGGTCTGAGTGGGTTTATAACTGCTGAGGAATGACACCTTGTGTTTCTGCAGGTCTTCTTCAACAGCAGAGATGCTGTCTGACAGAGAGGAGATCTGCTCCTGAATCATCTTCATCTCTCTGCTGATATTCTTCCCCTTCTGCTCCTCTTCCTCCCTCAGAGCTGCCAGTCTGGACTCCTCTTCCTCTTTCAGGAACTGGTGGAGCTTGTTGAACTCTGCTCTGATCTGCCTCTCTGTGGACAACAGCTGCTTCTTGGAGTGTTGAATCATTTCATTGTATGTTTCCTCCGCTTGTTTGTGTTTGTCCCTCTTGTCCTGCAGAGACTCTAAGTCAGATCTCAGCTGCTCCTTCAGGTCACTGACTGCTTGTTCTATAGGAACCACCTTGTGACTCTGGTGGAGAGAAAACTCACAGACAGCACACACAACTCTCTCTTCATCCTCACAGAACAGTTTAGTCTCTTCTCCATGTTTACTACACACCACCTCCACCTTCTTCTCTCCTTTTTCTGTCTCAGATGATCCAGTTTTCTGTCTCTCAGCAAAGGAGTCAGCCAGTTCCTTTAATGAAAAGTTCAGAGGTGGATATCCTTTTGAGGATTTTCTTTTACAAATGGGACAGTTTTTGTTTTCAGCTTTTTTCCAGAATTGTTTCAGGCAGCTTGAACAGAAGCTGTGGTTGCAGGTCAGAGACAAAGGATCTCTGAAAGTCTCTGAACAAACATGGCAGTTCAGGTATCTTTCAACAAGAACTATTTTCTCAGCCATTTGTTTTGGTATCTAAATTATCTTTCAATAGCAAGACTCACCAAGTTACTGTCCCGTCTCTTCACTGTTTCAAATACTCCAAACGTGTGTTTTCCAGCAGAAATCTCATTCCCTGTAATGGTGTCTCAGCTCTTTTCAACAATGCCAAAATCTTTTTTTTTTTCACTCACCTGTTTGATGGGTGTAATTATAAGGAGGAAATTCTGCTATGTCATTTAGTCACCAGCAGATGGTGTCATAATGTATTTCAGAGGTAAATATGTTCTTCTTGATTAAGAAAAATACAAATTCTATATTTAAGCAGTTGTTGTTTTAAAATTAAATCCAAAACTAATGTCTTGTTTTTTGTTTCACTAAATAAAATTAGAACTGATCATAAAATGCCACAAACAAGGAGAAGATTGTTGTGTTGAGGACTGAACATTTCAACAGACTCACTGACACTAAACCAGTTTCACAGCATATTCTATTTTTTCAGCAGCTGTAACAGGAAACATGTTCTGATAAAAATGTCTGCATGACTGTGATCATTTCATCCAGGTGGACTAACTAAAGATCACACTCCTAACCTGCACTTATAAGAATCAAAGGTGATTTTTTAATTTTATTTGCTTTTCTCATATTCTCCTATTCATCATGAGTCAAAGTGGCCAAATGTTTGTGCAATTTATTCCAATATAGAGGAGACACTGGACAATGTTTTTTTTTGCCTTCCCATCGGGGGCCAGGTACTGATGGCGGGGAGGATGAAGCCTCCTTGCTACCAAGTTTGAGGGACCAGTTCAGAACAGCCCAGTTGGAGGACCCTAATCTGCTGTCTGCACGCAGCAATGTCATGGAAATAGAGGGGAAACCAGCTCCAGGTGTGGGTAAGCTAACCTACCCTCATTTTATAATAAAAAATAAACTGTTGTGCTATGCTAAAGAGACCGAAGGCCCGGGGAGGGACTTGTTGGTGGTCCCAAAACAGTATATCTCAACAGTGTTGCACCTAGCCCACAGCCATGTTCTGGGGGCCCGCCTCAGGGTTGAGAAGACAAGGCAGCAGATTGCAAGCCGACTCCACTGGCCATTTCATTTGACCCGAGGTCAGCGGGAGGCTTGGGAATATATACACAGGGTCACTTTGACCCGAGTCAATGGGAGGCTTAGGAATACGTACACAGGGTTACTTTGACCCGAGGACAGCGGGAGATATATATATTCAAGTCGATTAATTTCAATTAATTTTGTATAGCCCGAACTCACAACTTACAATTCTGCCTCAGATGGCTTTAAATATAGTAGAAATATACACACATAGTTATGCACGCGGGTCAGAGTGACCCATCGACAGCGGGATGGATATATAGATATATTCAATTCAATTCAATTCAATGCAATTCATTTTGTATAGCCCGAACTCACAACTTACAAATTTGCCTCATAGGGCTTTAAATAAAATAGAAATATACATACACATATGCACGCGGCTCAGAAGGACCCGAGGAGAGCGGGAGGCTCGGGGATGTATACACAGGGTCAGAGTGAGCCGAGGGAAACGGGAGGCTTGGGGATACACACACATATGCATGCAGGTCACTTTGTGTCTAAAGTCTTTAAACCTGAATTAGTTTTAACTTTCTTTAGCATTTTCTCTCAATCATTAATTCATTCTCTTATTGACATTAAGAATCAAAAGACTTTATCTCATCATGCATTAGTTGATATTATTTTCATAAGATTAACTAAAATGAATAAATAATCAATTTGTTTTTCTTTTAGAACGGCACATAAATATTCTGTCAGGTGTTTAGAATTCAGTCTATATGACAAATAAAGCAGTCTAATAAAGACAGTAGTGTTGAGGAGCTGTAAAGATCAGAAAGAAAGAATGTCTCCAGCCTCAAACTGCTGGTCCCATCAGGTCCAACGTGGTCTACATAGTCTGGTTTCAGTGTAAACTCTCCAAGCCGCGTCCTCAACATCTGGAGGACTTTGTCCAGAGCTCTGCAGAGCATGGAGTCTTTGTTATGAGCTCGGGACTTTGGTGGGAACTCTTGCTGAGGATGCAGCACAACATGTGGCTGCTACTGTTGCCCAGTTCGCTCAGAAGGTCGTATGGAGACCCGTAGTCAACGGGAGGGCTGGGGATATATATACACAGGATCACACTGACCCGAGACCAACTAATGGGTTGGGGAGATGTATACACACACACACACATATGCACTCGGGTCAGAGTGACGCGAGGACAGCGGGAGGGCTGGAGATATATACATACACAGGGTAATTTTGACCCGAGAAAAATGGGAGGGTTGGGGAGATGCATACACACACAAATATGCACGCGGGTCAGAGTGACCCGAAGCATAGGGGAAGGTTGGGGAGATGGACGAGGGTGACTGTGACCCAAGGAAGCGGGGGTCTTGGGAATACATACACAGGGTCCCTTTGACACGAGGTCAATGGGAGGCTTGATGATATACACAAAGGATCAGAGTGACCAGAGGACAGCGGGAGGCTTGGGGATGTACACACACATATGCATGCAGGTCAGAGTGGCCCCAAAAGGGATATATAGATTTATAAATATATATCTCTCTATATATATATATATATATACACACACACACACACACACACACATATGCATTTGGGTCACTCTGACCCGAGGCCAGCAGGAGGCTTTGGGATGTATACACAGGGTCAGAGTGACCCGAGGAAAACGGGAGACTTGGGGATGTGTACACAGGGTTAGAGTGGCCCCAGGACAGTGGGAGGGATATATAGATATATAAATATATTATACATACACACGGACATATGCATGAGGGTCATTTCGACCCGAGAAAAACGGGAGGGTTGGGGATACATATGCGGATCAGAGTGACCCGAGGAGAGCGTGAGGGTTATATATTATATTCAATTCAATTTCATGCAATTCATTTTGTATGGCCCAAACTCACAACTTACAAATTTGCCTCAGAGGGCTTTAAATATAATAGAAATATACATACACATATGCATGCGGGTCAGAGTGACCCAAGACGACCCGCGTGCATATGTGTATGTATATTTCTATTATATTTAAAGCCCTCTGAGGCGAATTTGTAAGTTGTTGATTTTTTGGCTATACAAAATGAATTGCATTGAATTTAATTGATTTAAATATATCGATAGCCGAAGAGCAAACCCTCCTATCTGAAAAATGCACTTTTTTTGAGAATACTAAAAAAAACTAAAAAGAATTTTATGCGTTAAGGATACCCAATACATAATACACAATACAAAAGAATACACACACAAAAAAAAAATTAATATATACAAAGTGCAGATGGGAGGTTATTCCCCACCTGGATCATTTTGCAGATAGGAGGTTTTGCATTTTGGCCATCGATATATCCCTCCCGCTGATCTCGGGTCCCTCTGACCCGCATGCATAAGTGCATATATCTCCAACCCTCCCGCTGAGCTCGGGTCACTCTGACCCTGTGTATAAATCCCCAAGCCTCCCGCTGTCCTTGGTCAGAGTAACTCGCGTGCATCTGTATATTTCTATTATATTTAAAGCCCTCTGAGGCAAATTTGTAAGTTATGAGTTCGGGCTACACAAAATTAATTTCTGATTAAAACAATATTTCATGTGTTCTTGTTTTTACAGTAAGTTGCATGAAAACAATAAACATAGATAAAAAACATTTTGCATGATTCATTTGTGACAGTAGAGACAATTAAGAAAAAAATTTAATCATTAAAAGATAATCAATCAGAGTCAGAATGTGTTTTGATTCACTGAACCTCTGAGAGTCTGAACATCACAGAGAAATATCAGTTTGACAGATTTTGATATCAGCAGTTTTAGCATCAGCAGTGTTTCCAATACTGAACCATGGGAAGAGTTTCTCAGTGAAAGTGTATCTCTGAGTGTAGATGTGAGTCATGTCTTCAGGGTGGTAGAAGGACACGTTCCCCCTGTCATAGTCCAGCTGGACTCTGATCCTCTGGAGACTCTTCTTCACTCTGACAGTCTGACCAACAACATCAGTGTATTCTCCACTACAATGACCAAAACACCAGACTCCATATTTTGGTGTAACAAGTTTCTCTCTCCTCCTGTCAACTGACTCTTTAACCAAACCTACAAACCAGAAAGGATGGTCTCCCACCTCCATCTCCCAGCTGTGTTTCCCTGAGCTGAAGCCCTCAGAGCCCAGGACATCTGCATACCTAGAGTTTCTCTCTGGATTGTCAGGAAGCTTCTGGTCTGTGTCTCCATGTCTGAAACTGGTCAGATCATCAGATAGATAGAGAAAGGGGTATGCAGTGTTTGGGTCCAGAATGACAGGACTGAAGTGGACCTTGTCCTTCATCTTCTCCCAGACTCTGAAGGACAGGTTGCCCAGGTGTTTGGCCACATCTATCAGCGCTCCTGAGACCAGCTGTGGATCTGACAGTGAGCTCTGGACTCTGGTTCTGGTCTGAGTGGGTTTATAACTGCTGAGGAATGACACCTTGTGTTTCTGCAGGTCTTCTTCAACAGCAGAGATACTGTCTGACAGAGAGGAGATCTGCTCCTGAATCATCTTCATCTCTCTGCTGATATTCTTCCCCTTCTGTTCCTCTTCCTCCCTCAGAGCTGCCAGTCTGGACTCCTCTTCTTCTTTCAGGAACTGGTGGAGCTTGTTGAACTCTGCTCTGATCTGCCTCTCTGTGGACAACAGCTGATTCTTGGAGTGTTGAATCATTTCATTGTATGTTTCCTCCACTTCTTCATATTTGTCCCTCTTGTCCTGCAGAGACTCTAAGTCAGATCTCAGCTGCTCCTTCAGGTCACTGACTGCTTGTTCTATAGGAACCACCTTGTGACTGGTGGAGAGAAAACTCACAGACAGCACACACAACTCTCTCTTCATCCACACAGAACAGTTTAGGCTCTTCTCCATGTTTACTACACACCACCTCCACCTTCTTCTCTCCTTTTTCTGTCTCAGATGATCCAGTTTTTTGTCTCTCAGTAAAGGAGTCAGCTAGTTCATTCAATGGAAAATTCACACCTGGATCTTCTTTTGAGGATTTTCTTTTACAAATGGGACAGTTTTTGTTTTCAGCAAGTTCCCAGAATAGTTTCAGGCAGCTTGAACAGAAGCTGTGGTTGCAGCTCAGAGACACAGGATCTCTAAAAGTCTCTGAACAAACATGGCAGTTCAGGTAACTTTCAAAAAGAACTATTTTCTCAGCTTTTCTATCTTTTCTAAATTGTTTCCTTAAAAAAAAAAAAGACTCACCAAACTCTACCTCGCTTCAGTTTTCTTCTCTCAGTCCTCCAGTTGGAACAATGTTCGACAGAGAACTCTTTCAGTGTAACGGCATCGTGTCCCCTTTCAACAATGTCAGAATTTGCTTTCAATTTTACCAACAGCTTTCTTGGTTAATCATTAATGGTAGTTAGTGCAGATATCTGTGTTTGTTACCAGGAGATATAACAGGATACGTTGCAAACTGTCCTTCATAAACTGGAAAACTGTCAAGTTTATTATTTAACCCCTCTGTTTCTCTCTGTGTGATGATCTGACCTCTGTGAGAAATAATAGTAAATAATAATAATCATAATAAACACTGACAGAAAGCTGAAGATAGTTTCCTGACAAAATGTTGTTGCTGATGTTTCCTGTGTTACAATGAAACAATACTGTCACAGTGAAGACAAAGCAACAGTTGGAAACACTTGATGATGAAAATACTTTTAACTCTTTTAAGATTAAACTTCTTCAAGACATTTGGTAGCAGTTTGCTCAGTGCTGCTCCTTGTTGCTGATTACAGCTCTAACTGTCTTTGGACTTTGTGACATTTGTTTTTATTTCAGAACCTTTGAACTCACTTAAAGTTTTATTGGTAAATGTACCTTGTGATTCAGGTCTTTTGTTTCTCATAAAAGTTAAGTTCATATAGGGTCAAACAAATATATTTTGGTTATGGTCCTAAAGATCGACAACTATTTATGTATCTTTTTCACTTTATTTTCATTTTCAAAACTTCTGTAAATACTGAAAACTAAAGACTGTATCTGTTCTTACTTGAGGTTTGTAGAGTTTATCAGGCTTGTGTCAGATCATAAAACTGTCATAATCTAATTTTAGTATTTCTTTTCAGACATAATCAGGTCATAATGATGCATGAAGAAGCAATCATTAAAATAAATTTACATCCCAGCACCTTTTATCCATACATATGAATGTGTGTGAAAATAATATTTTCAACTATATTGTAAGATATGTTTTTTAATTTTTAAGTTTCACTCACAAACAAGTAACAGAGATGCTGTGCAGCTTGCAGGGAAAGTGCTTTGTTGCCCCCTTGTGGAGTTGAAGAAAAGGTAAATTATGTCCACACACAAATGTTACTGCATGAGTGTAAATGAGAACATGTATACGAATATAAAATGTGAAAATGTATGATGAAAGCCATCAGGCTTTTATCTGAATAAAAGCCTAACGTCTTCCTAAATGCAGCACCCTAATCTGCTGACTACTTGATTTCTTTCAATCAATCAAATATATTATTGTGTTCGCTGATTTTGCTTTAAGGTCTCAAACTGGCGGTGAGGTTATTTTTTTTTTAAAGACAAAGACATAAAAAAGAAGGTAAAATTCAAATGAATGTGTAAATGTATAGACTGCTACATCCAGGATTGTGCTGCCTTTATTAAGACTAAGATTAAGATGAAAATACATTTTTAAACATATAATCCAATCACAGTATTTCTTTCGAGTGATGAGTAGACAAGATGATGCGTGTTACTCCTAAAGTTTGCATCTGGCCTCTCAGGAAATCTGCTGCATTGAGGACTTTTTTGGGGGGGAAGTCTAACTGGAAAATATAGCTGAATCAGGAAGGTTGTTGTAAACATTTACATCTATAACATGCAATTAGATCACTACTTTGTCCATGCACACTGAAAATCACACTTTTTAATAACTATAATCCACCTGCTTCATCACCAATTTCACCACTGGAGGGCAACAAAAACAAGATTCTCAACTGCTGTGAAGTTTCTCTTTAAAGTCGTATTCAAAACCCTAAAACACCTCAATACCCGGATACCTGACACCTCTTCCATTGTGGTTCCGCATTAAAGGTTATTACACAGAAACACAAATGCTTATCTACTGTATTAGCCTACATCTCACATGTCTCACTCTGTGGGGTGACTGCAGTGGAGGAATGTAACTAAGTTCACTTACTCATGTACTGTACTTGAAGGAGCAGTGGGAGGGATTTAGCTGTGAAGCGTCTTCTGTGCTTGGGGGGAAACGCACGGGGTAACACTCATCGTGTTACAGCATCCAACTGAACATCCCTCCACTCACTCCTCCCTTTGTGAAAGAGCCAGTGTTTTGTTTGTCCTTTCTCTAATAAACATATTATAAGTTTATAAAACATGTATCGTTTTATAGTTGAAACTATACCCATTACCGGTAATGAATCAGGAATAAAATTCCAGTAGTATATATATATATATATATATATATATATATATATATATATATATATATATATATATAAATTAAAAAAACACTTTGAATGTAACCATTTTGCACAATGAGTACTTTTACTTTTTGATACTTTACATACAAATCCCTGCTAATACTGATGTATGTCCCTTTGAATGCAGGGCTTTTACTTGTGACAAAGTCTTTTTTCATTATGGCATTGCTACTTTTAAAAGATATGAGTATGATGAGCGCTATATGTGCACATGCAGGTTAGTACTTAGACTCGAATGGACTACACTGTTCGTGTATGTGCTCCAACAGCAGAACCAGACAGCCAGTCTATCCTCAGCATTATTACGGCGTCCTTGTTCTGCATTTGACCCCAAATGGAGCTCTCGTTCCACGTAACACTTAACCCAAGCTCTCCCCCAGGAACTCTGAATAACTGAATACACGAAGAGAGCCCCTACACTGCTGGTTAAGGTAGCTGATGTGAACAGCTGTGTGTGTTTTCACTTGCTGGAGAGAAAGAGAGAGAGAGGAGGGGTGATGAATGAATATTTGATTGGCTTCTCTCTGGCCCTGAGTGCTGTAATATTGATGCGGTCCAGAGGCCTTGATGCGGTCCAGAGGCCTTGATGCGGTCCAGAGGCCTTGAGGCTCGTCTCTCTCTGGCTCCCGAGTACTTTAACACACTGCTAGCATACCTGAGCTCTCCCTGACCTCCCAGTAGAGAAAACCAGTGTGGTATGAATACGATACTGTATCTCTATGTATGCATTCAGTCAACGTATCCTCATATAACTGTTCGTATGATATCCTACGAAAAGTTGCATCTCATTTTTTCATGCATTTTCCTACGAAAGCCTGCAACACGTGTCAATTTCCGCTCGTTACATTCATACAGTCTTTTCAATATAAACTTCTGTCGTCACAGTTAACTCGGTTAGGTTTAGGCAACCAAACTACTTAGTTAGGTTGAGGAATATATCGTCATTTGGGTTAAAATAACCAGGAAAGTGCTCTTACTGAAGCGCGCAAGTTACATGACAAAAACATCAACATTGACTTCTTGTTTCACACGGGGGACAAACTGTTGTCGTCTGTTTGAAAGATCGTCGTTTGTTAGATCCATCCACCTGGCCGCCCCCCCCCCCCCCAGTTGTATTACTCATTATTATTTTTAGATAATTATATTAATATACTTTGTTTAGTTTACAGTCGTTTATCAGAAGTAAAATATATTTTTATTTTCTTACCAACAGTAGAAAATTCTTCATTAAATTTACAATGACATGAAACTGAATAGCAGAAAGAAAATCAGATAAATTACTTCAGTTATTAATGAGATTTCAGATATTGGTTTCAGCACTTCACTCTATATCAAAACCTTTGCATGTGAACGATTTGTGACTCTGAAAAAAAAAAGATTTCATTTGCAGGGACCTTCAAACCTGTGGAGGGAGCTGCATGTCCAATCTGCCCGTGACTCCCTCCTCCAGGACGGGAGGTGAAGGTGAGGAGATGGTTATCGGTCACGCCTGGTGAACAGGATTTAGTACCACGGGGATCCCATCGCATCTCATTTGATCTGCAGCTAACTGAAATCCTTGAACACCGACTCTTCTGTCAATCTGATCTCATGCGACGTTATAAGTAGCACATAGACTCTTTAAGGACAGTACGTGTGTCATTATAACACATTTTAGACTTTTCACATCTCATTTTACGTCACATCGTTACTGTGAAATGGTCGCAGTTAGGTTTAGGCAACAAAACCACTTAGTTAGGTTTAAAAAAAAAACAAAAAAACCCCAACATGGGCTCAAAATAAGTATGTGTAAGTAAAACATAAACAACACAACAAAGTGCAGAAAACACTTCACAAGCAAAAAAAAGTATGTAAACTTAACGTAAACATAACATAACTAACTTAACAATAACTCAACACTTTGGAATATGAACACCGATCTCCTGGTCGTATATTAAAATGTTTGCTCTTTGAGAACTTATCACCATGGGAATTATTTTGGGAAAAATGCAGAGCTACAGTAGTCCTGTTTGAATTATGCCATGAATTATACATATGAGGTTTTTCAATTTAAAGGATCATATTGCATGTCAAGAAAGTGACATTTTGTCAGAAAACTGTAGTATAAGACGAGTTAGAAAGACTTCACACTAATTGACGTGTCTTATTGAAGCTTGTGTGTTTAGTAAGTGGATGCACTCACATAAACAATGGGCCTCGTTTATTATTTGTTCCCGGCTGATAAAATTAATTTCTGACTAAAACACATCAGTTAGATAATATAACATTTGTGCATGTGTATATATATATAGTTACCTAGCTAGCTAGTAAGCTAAGCTAACGGCCGTGATGGTGACGTGTACTGTGCGAGACGAGAGACAAGAGACGAGAGACGTGACACTGATTGGTTTCACACAAAACTAAATGGTATTATGACGACACATCTGCTACAAACTGCAACTTTTCTGACTTGCAAAAATATCTTTTAAATTGACAAACATCATATATGTAATTTATGTCACAATTCAGACGGGATCAATGAAATATTTGTCTCTTGCCGTTGACTATCGTTCGTAGTTATTCCGTTACACTGGAAGCGGAAGGGCCTTCGCCTCTCTATATCTTTCTGATTCATCCACATTCCACTATGAACACAAGTTGCATCTTGTCAAAATATTTTAACTCAATCTGCAGAAATGTAATCAGCCTAAAACTGACGTTTGCACAAAGTGCTTGCTGCACATGTCGCTATGAGTGTCAGGACATGGTTTCCACCACATTAGCATCAGTGAGCTCCAGCACACTTATGTCTGAAATATCAATGTATGCTGCAGCATCAAGATTTACCTTAACCCAAAACACGACAACCAGCTCCGGACCAAGAGCACACAGAAGTTTGCAGAGTGGGTTATCTACATATTTATGGCCCTGACCATGTTATGTGCAAAGTTAAATTAAAATAATGAATAAAAGTTTGAAATATATCAAATAATAATGAATTATACACATACATAAATACTCTGATGGCATAATATAATAATAGTACATGAAACTAAAGCATGTGGCTACCTGCAACATATGAAATCAATACAAAAATATATATTTTTAAATGTTCGCTCTTCATTCGCCGAAAAAGAAAAGGTGAAAACATCCAAAATCCCAGGTAAATTTTCACAAGTGATACAAATTTATGCACAAAAAGAGCCCTCCATAATTTTCAGTGGAGTGGCTGTATAAAATAATGGAAGAGAGAGAGAATCTTTTGGGATTACTAGGTCATATTCATGGAGGATCATAGTTTATTCTTTTTAAACATGGCTGAATTATTCAACAGTTTTTGCTCCAGAAATGTTTCATTTTTTTTTAAGAAGAGCACTGGGACATGTAAACCAAGGCCACCGGCGAAACACTCTCTTAAGTATAGCTCAGTAACTCTGAAGAAAAATACAAACTCTCATTGAAAAGGCAACTAACACACACACAAACACGAACACAAACACACACACACACACACACAGACAATCACATATGGCACCATAGACTTCTATTAAAAACAGACGTCCCAGAGGAATATCTCACCAACTATATTGTTTCATCTGAACAAATGAGTGGAGTTTGTTCCTCAATTATAAATAATCTCTGTTTGTATGTGTGTGTACAATGTGTGTGTGTGTGTGTGTATGTGTGTGTGTGTGTGTGTGTGTGTGTGTGTGTGTGTGTGTGTGTGTGTGTGTGTGTGTGTGGTGTCTACAGCTTGGCAGACAGATGTGTAAAACAAAAAACAGTCTGCTTAAGACAGGAACGAGACAGACAGTGCGACCTGACGACACTGATCTGCAAAAGACACCTGGAGGTGCCTGTCTCACACACACACACACACACACACACACACACACACACACACACACACCAATGATCCCTCAAGGAAGGAACCCTCTTTTGTTTCACCATGGAGACGGGGGAGGTGGAAAAAGACACTTGGTCCTTGGAGGATGCTCATGTGTATGAAAGATGGAAACCTACCCCCCCCCCCCCCACACACACACACACACACACACACACACACACCCAATATATATGTCACTGATTTTCACTTTGCTGTTTGCTTTCAAATTTAGCGAAACTGAACTTTATTAAGTTGTGGAGAGACATTACATTTATGTGAGCATTTTTACATGCATTTGACCCACCTGCAAACAAACACACACACACACACGCACATTTGCACACACACTCCTCAGGGCTTGCCGTTAATGTTCATATCCTCCCCTCATCATCAATAAGCCCACAGGAGGCCATGCAGATCTGTTGTGCCTACCGAAGTCAGTCATGAAATTCATCTTGTTCTTCCCCTCAATGTGCGCACACACACACACACACACACACACACACACACACACACACACATACCTCTACTGACGGCTAGACTGACAGCTCCGCTGAACGGTTGGGTTTGTGTCGCCAGCTGTCTTGGATGCATTAGCCACCCAGACTGGACCGCCCCGCGGGCTGAAATGGCCGCCTCGCCTCGGTCTCCTGGCGAGCTACACATCATTAACCGCCATCTTGGCCCTGACGCTCGCTGCGTCCCTCAGAACCAGAGGGAGGCCGCGGACAGACTGTATGGAAGTGTGCTGCTGTGATTTATGTCGATGAATGCAGACTGGGGAGGAAGTTTCAGAGGGAGAAGTGAGTCATTATTCTTGTTCCGGCTGTGAAGCTCCGAATGAAATTACATAAGCCTGCAAACACGGTCAATTATTGTAAATAAACATATGACACAAAATGATTCACCGTGTATTCCGTTTATGGAGACTTTTTAAAAAAAAGTTTATTCGGAATGAAAAAAAGAAGCAGAACATCAGCAGAAACAAAGTTGGATCCCCACTTTGGTCCAGACTGAATTATCTCAACAATTATTGGATGATTTCCTTAAAACATGGAACAGACATTCAAGTTCCTCAGAGGGTGAATCCTAATGTCTTTGGTGCTTTTGCTCTATAGCACCAGCATGAGGTCAACATTTGTAGTTTTAAGTGAAATGTCTCAACAACTACTGGATGGATGGCCATCAAATTTGCCACAGATATGTTTTTATTAGTCACATGATGAATTAGAATCCTTTTTGTGACCAATTTGGCTCTATAAATAAATAAAATAAAAACATTTAACTTCTCGTATAGCACTTTCATTTGAATCCGTCCAAAGCTTATGTTAGTACCAAATACTTGAAAAACTAGTGGTTTGTGATGTTTACCAGGTCATCCAAAAGACAAAGAGCGACAGATTTAAACAGTTTGTTGGGGACATTGTTCTTATGTGCTGCTTCAATAAGATCATTAGTCTTTATGGGCTGGTTTATGGGCTTCCCTTGCTCATAATAAATCTTTTTTTGTTTCATCTCAGCACCTGATATTGTACAAAAAAAAGAGTTAGAGAACGCTTGGTGTTAATAGTGAGGCGAAGTCCCTCCCCTTCTGGTTTCCCCCATGGGACCTTATTTCGGAAACAATATGTATAGTAGTCAACGACGAGACACAAATATTGTTTTGATCCCATTTGAATTGTGCCAAGAAATACACATATGATGTTCGTCAATTTAAAAGCTAATGTTGCCCGTCAAGACAGTCAATGTTGGTCATAGATCTGTTGTATCATTTAGCTTTGTGTGAAATCTCTCGTTAGCACAGCGTGCGTCACCAACAGGGCCATTAGCTTGGCTTGCTAGCTAGCTAGCTAACTTACTTACGTTCCACGCACAAACGTAACGTCATCTTACCTGATGTGTTTTGTCCAGTGACTCTTTTTCATCAGCAGGGAAGAGAAAGAACGAACAAGACCCCGTTGACCATGTGAGCAACGTCACATCCCTTTATGAAACACACAGGCATCGTGGCTTCAGTGAGAGACGTCACGAGTTTGGGGTTTGTAGTCTTTCTAATAACATATTATTATATTATGTCTTATACTTTAACAGTTTTACGACAAAATGCGACTTTCTTGACGTGCAAAGTGATCTTTTTAAATTGACAAACACCATATGTGTAATTCATGCCACAATTCAAATGGAATCAAATCGTTTCTGGTCTCTCGCCGTGGACTACGTTGACCCAGCCTCGTGCGGCCGGGTCAGAAAGTCGTCTCTTCCAAAATCCCCGGAGAGCTTCATTCAGTTTAATGTTGTTATGACGGCTGAGCTAATGCAGCATCCTGTCATGATGTTGTGTGGCTGCTTCCCTCAGGAACTGTTGCGTGTGTGTGTGTGTGTGTGTGTGTGTGTGTGTGTGTGTGTGTGTGTGTGTGTGTGTCTCAGTGAAGACGAGCAGAGGAAGGGAGGAGGGTTATTATAGTACATTAAGAGAGGGATTATAGCATACTGACCATGCTGACATCAACATGTTAGCTAATTGACAAGGACAAGTATGAATTTCCGTCTTCACAGGAAACTCAGTCAGGTTTAGGCAACAAAACTAGTTGGTTAGATTTAGGAAAAGATCGTTGTTTGAGTTAAAACAACTACGGAAGTGTCGTTGCTGAAGTACGAAAGTTACCTGACAAAAACATCGTTGACTTCTCGGTTCACGGGGAACGAACAGCGGTTTGTTGGACCCGACCACCACCGAACTGTGTGACCTTTTACGGTCTTAATACTTCCTCGTTCATGACTACGTGGATAACATGGCTTCGAATTACGGCTCATTATTTTCCATGTGTTTTGCTACAAATGCGGGATGAGACCAGCCGGACTGTGTATGTCTGTATAAGACTGACCAAACCAAGAGGAAAACTTCTACCTAGTCCCAGTTGTCCTGACTTGAATATTTAAGTTTATTCAGGCTGGTCTCATCCAGCATTTATATTCCTATGAAAAAATAATATGCCGTAATCTGTAGATCATTTCGTATGTTATCCACGTATTTCTGAACCAGGAAGTATAAAGAGCCTAAATTCCCACAAAGGGTCAACGGGAGAGGATGTGGATGGGTCCAACAGACGGCGATCTTTCAGCCAGGAGAAAACGAGAAGTCAGCGTGGATTTATTTGTCTCATAACTTTGCGCACTTCAGTAACGGCACTTCTGTAGTTATCGTAACCCAAACAACAATGTTTTCCTAAACCTAACCAAGTAGTTTATTTGGCTGAACCGGTGTTGTAGTACTCGAGATCGGTCTTTGGTCTCGAAACCAAAGACCGATCTCGAGTACTACAACACCAGTAGTGTCAACGGTTTGCAAAACCGGTCTACAAAGACTTGTGTCGTGCATGCACACATTTGTGTGTCCGTGCATCGGCGAATGGCCCTGCAGCCCCGACCTGGATGTAGCTCAATAAATAACTCTGATGGGTCATTTGAGTGGAGCAACAGGTTGACAGTGGATTTGTGGGTCACGTGTTCGAGGCCAAGACTCAAAGCAGCTGTAACGCCGTTCCAGAATGACTCATGTAAAATTCATAGATAATTTCAATCAAACTGACAACCCTCTTCTCCGCCCTGTCCTTCATATCCTTCTCTCCTCTCTCCTGTTTGCCTTGTTCCCTCTCCTTGATTCCTGTTTTGTTCCATCCTTCCTCACTTCTCTTTTGGCTTCCTCTCCTACTCTCTTTTTTTCCCCTCTTTGTTTTCTCCTCTCCCGTTGACTTGTATCCTCCCTTGTCTCCCCCCCCCCCCTTCCTTCTTTGTTTTCGTCACCCTGCCTCCTCTCCTTTGCTTGTATGAGTGTTTCTCCTCCTTTTCTTGTTTCCTATTTTCTCCTCGCCTCATTTCCCGCCTCCTCATGTCCTCTGTGCATTTAATTGATCTGCTCTCCTCTCCTTGTTTTCCCTCTTTGCCTCCTTCGTTCTCCTTCTGTGTTTCCTCTTGTGTCCCGTTTCCTCCGCTCTCATTTCCTTGTATCCTCCCTAGTCTCCTCCCATCTCTTCCTTCTTTGTTTCTGTCACCCTGCCTCCTCTCCTCTGCTCTCCTTGTTTCTTCTCCTTTTCTTGTTTCCTTTTTTCTCCTCGCCTCATTTCCTTTTTTGTCCCATCTCCACTTATCCCATCTCCTTTCTCATCTCCTTACTCTGCTCTCCTCTCCTTGTTTCTACTCTTTGCCTCCTTTCTTTGTTTCCTCTCATGTCTCATCTCTCCTCCCTCCTCGTTTCCACTCCTCTTATTTCCTTGTATCCACTCTTGTCTCCTCCCATCTCCCTTCTTTGTTTATGTCACCCTTCCTCTTCTTTCCTCTCCTTGTTTCTTCTCCTTTTCTTATTTTCAAATTTTCTCTACTCCCTTCCTTTTTATGTGTCCTCTCCTCTTATCCCAAGTACTCATTTCCTCTCTCCTCTGCTCCTTTTCTGGTTTCATCTCCTCTTATCATTTCCTTATTTCTCCTTTTCTTGTTTCCTCTCATATTTCATCTCCTTTCTCTCCTATTCTTTCCTCCCTTCCTGTTTATTTTTCCTCTCCTAAAATCCATTTCCCCTCTCCTCATTTCCTCTCTCCTCTCCTTTTTCCTCTCCTGTCATGCAGCACAAAGGCTCGGAGGAGCGTCATCGTGGAGCATCTCCAAGCTCAGGGCTCCAGACACAACACACCCAATTCACTGTGCTGGGCCAGAGGGAGCGAGTCTGACGGAGAGAATTAACAATGAGCAACACTAACAACAATAACATCAGCGTTCTTGCTGAAGCAGGCAAACTCATTAAGGTTTCCCCTTTATGAGCTGCTGTTTCATTTTTCTTAGTACTCCGATGTGAATAAAAGTCAACCAGAGAAGCAGCTCATGTTTAAAGCCACCACGTGTAGAATTGATTAATTCATGGGGCAGTATCATCTTTCAAATATCTCTGAGGGTTTTTGTCTTTGAGACACTCCTGGTAAAAATTGGTGCAGTTTCTGTGTAACTTTCAGTCCTTAAAAAGGTACCCTGTGAAGTTCTTGACCACTAGAGGTGCTATGGAGCAGGGTTTTTACAAGTGGCTCCCTGTTTGGTCTGATTAAGGCTTAGTTTAGAATCGCTATGGTGAAGCCAGCACAAGGTCATTATTTTTTGTAATAATGCGCAAGTAATCAGAGTTTTTCAGATGTGACTGTCACAAATAACTCACCAATAGAAGCACTACTAACATGCCTGAGGTTTTCGTTTTCAAATATTTTAAAAACCTAAAACAAAGCGTTGATTTGCCTCCTCCCTGGTGGTTAGACGTGATTCCATGTGATCTGGGGCATACTGCACAAAGCTGACAGGATGTAATCTTACCCTCAGTTTTTTTTATATTTGTGTCCATGTTTGCTCTCCAAAGATCTTCATGACGTCAGATTTGTGTCACAATAAACCAACGTATCCTCATACAACGGCTCCTATGATATCCTATGAAAAGGTTCTCCTCATTTTTCATGCGTTTTCCTACAAAAGTACAGCAACACGTGTCTACTTACGCTCGTTACATGCATACGGTCTTTTCAAAATATACTTCCGTCCTCGCGGGAACCCACTCAGTTAGGTTCAGCCAAATAAACTACTTGGTTAGGTTTAGGAAAACATTGTTGTTTGGGTTACGATAACTACAGAAGTGCCATTACTGAGGTGCGCAAGTTATGTGATGAAGAAATCAACGCTGACTTCTGGTTTCACGAATGAACTGCGGTCTCCTGGCTGAAAGATCGCCATTTGTTGGATCCATCCACATCCTCTCCCGTTGACCCTTTGTGGGAATTCAGGCTCTTTATACTTCTTGTTTCAGAAATAAGTGGATAACATACGAAATTATTTCATGGGGTATCTACAAATTACAAATTACGGCACATTATTTTGCGTAGGAATATAAATGCTGGATGAAACCAGCCTGAATAAACTTATATATTCAAGTAAGGACAACTGGGACTAAGTAGAAGTTTTCCAAGTCACTATCAAATAATGGCATAAAATCACCCAAAAATAATCTTAAGAAAATAACTTTGAAATGTATGCAGTGGGGAAAAATATCCCAAAACTGGGCTGTAAACAGGGAAACACTCACTTAAAGCTCATTAACCTCAGTAGTGCAGTGAAGCAGGCCTACAGTGTCTGATTAAATGCAGGATAAAGAGAAGCCCCTCTGTGATAAAGAAGCTGCAAGCAGCTGTTCAGCCTTTAAACTCAGTCAGCCTCTGGTCGGCTGCCAGGAGAGTCGCCCCTAGAGGACGTCACAGAGCGTCCCCTCGTCTGTCTCGTTTCAGGCTTCGGCAGCGAGTCATCCTAGTTCATGAATATCGATTGAACCAAACAGTTTTAGCCCAAACTGTTAAATATTCACAAATCATTCACTCAACTTTAAAGAATGGAAAATGAAAAAAAGGTCCTTGATTCTTCAGTGTGCTAAGAAAATATTTCAGGAAATGCAAAAATGATGGTGCAGGTGGCAATAAAAGGTTTGGCTTTGATATCTCAGAGAGAAATACAAATGTTTTGTATTGGCTGCTTATTTTTATCTGAAATCTCTACAAATAGCAACATTTGACCAGAAAGCTATCTGTTGATGGAAAGATACTCACAACAATCTGTACGAACGCATCCCCAAAATAAATGTTGAGATCATGTTCTCAACCAAAATCATCTGTTACCTGGGGAGGTAAACTAAAATCTGTCTTGAGCAGTGAAGCCAATGGGGAAGTGCCTCAAACCTGCATTCTCTCTCCTGTCCACCAGGGGGCGACTCCTCTGGTTGTATAGAAGTCAAAGCTTCATGTGTTAAAGCTGCATTCTCTCTCCTGACCACCAGGGGGCGACTCCTCTGGTTGTATAGAAGTCTATGAGAAAATGACTCTACTTCTCTCTTGATTTATAACCTCAGTAAACATTGTAAACATGAGTTTATGTTCTTCTTTAATACAACATGAAGTTCATTTAAATTATGATTATTATGGTCACATTATAGACCATAAAGAAGGGTATGCTTTAGGGCGGGGCTACCTTTTGATTGACAGGTTGCTACCACGGCGTTGTCCGGTCTGGGAGTTGTCCGTGTTTACCTCGTACAACTTTAACCCTTTCACAGTGTTTTTCAGTTCATGACCGTTAAATTTAACATCTAAGTCACCTACAAATGTCTTCAGCCTTCAGTTGTACTTAGCTCCTCCCTCTTGTGTCATTTGTGGTTGCAAAAACCAGATGGCGACGTCCAAAAAGCCGAATTCGAGGGTTCAAAACTATAGTCCACAAACGAATGGTCTCAACTCATATGAGTCTTCACATGGCAGAGGAAGCATATTTTTTAAATCTCTGGGAATTCTCACATATTCAAAACTTAATTCCTACACTGTTGCTCCACTGACTGAAAGCAAAGCTTAAAAAACGTTCGCAAAACAAAAATGTGTGATGTTGAACCCATGTGTTGTATTTTCCTAGAAATCTCATTCATTGGTTCCTTTTTTGCCACCCAGATTGCCACCCAGATGTTGCCGGTTCCTGTTTTTCCCTGTGAGTTATGCGTTTGTAATTCATACCATTTAAAACCAATAAGATTAAACTGATCTCATCTATTAAAAGAGATGAAAAGGGAAAATGGGACCACATCTGACTTTTACTGTAAGTTACTTTTATGTCCAGCATATTTATGATGTTTACAAGTACATTGTGGTTAGTTTCGAGACCAAGGCGGGTGTTTGCATTTTGGGGTCCAATGAGATTTTCCTCTGGGAACCCACCAATCACTTCCCCACCTTGACCTCAAACATAATGTCCTATTTTGCAGATAAAAAGAAGATTCTCTTGTCGGATCTTGTTGTTTTGGGGTAGAAGCAAAAGTATAATTAAAAGATTGCATGACAGATACCACTAAAGGACAGTGGGAACGTATTTTTATCTTTTTGAGTAATTTAGGTTAACCGACAACTGTGAGGCGAGAAAAAAATAAAAAAGCACTCACGACAGAAAAATCGCCACAACTATGCAGTCAAAATATATTTTTTTCTCATGAAACATTGAAATCCCTGTCCTATCAGTACAATCAAACAACCATAGTAATATAATTATTATTATTATCACTATCTGCTGCCTTATCTTGCCATCTTTAACAACTTGCACAATAACACCACGACTGCAAATACTGTCAGACGTTGAATTTAGGCGGCTAAAAAATAATGTCAAATTGCAACGACAGAAAAGAATATTTTATGTTTCATGTTGGAAGCTGGAAACGTGTGTCTCGTGCCAAAAGCAGGAGAGTTTGGCAACCCTGATAAACACAGATCATCAAAATCAATGTTCCTCTTCTGCGGTGTTAATAAACCACAGGGTTGTGAAAATAGAGGAAATTTGCACATGAATCATGTCTCATATCTCGTGGAAAAAATATCAATGCAAAAATGATCATTGCTCAAAAATGAAGCAACAGTTACATGTTTACGTCAAAATGTTGCACAAGTTTGAAGCAAAGTTTTGAAATCTTGTAAAAAAAAAAAAATGTATTACAATCAGTGCAAAAAAATCGAATGTGAAAAGATTCCCCCATGTAGTTTTGTTAACAATTGTTACATTCAGTGTTTTGCAACCAAACAATGTTTCTATCCTTGAGGTCTAAACAAAAAAGTGTTTTCTTCTGCATTGTTTCCATGTTTACTTGCTGGCAGTTTTCTTCTTTTTGTACTGCATTGTGTGTGTGCATATATGTAAACCAGTAACTGTGATACATTAAGGCGTTCGTTGTGATTACGAAGGGCTGACATGCAACCGAGGCTCCCGCCTCAGCATGCATGAATTATTTGACTGGCAGAAGCAGCGACACCCATCACTTTTTATCACATCTATTTTTTTCTGTATGCCAACTTGCCAACTTCTCCAAGCGCCAAAAAAAAAAACTGTTTAAATGCTCTGGTGTTCCCACTCGAGTTTTTAACACACAAACTGAAAATGTTCCAAGAGACGATGTGGCTGTACGCTGGCTGAGGAGCGTTTATGTTCTTGGTGCTGATGACTGATGGGAAGCAGGTGTGTCGGCAGGTAATTGTGCACGTGAGCAAGGACGGGTGAGGTAGGTCGAACATGAAATGAGCAGGAGAAGCGAGGGATTGATTAGATACAAAAAAAAAGACAAGAGCACGGAGTTTAACCCACTAAGATGTGGAGTTTGCACCGGGATTCTTTTTGCCTCTTACCTTTCACTCGTCCTTATTTAGGTCTCGCCAACAGGCCGCCAAGACTTAGCCTGTGATGCGTGTGTCTGTTTGTTTAAACCGTGTGTGTGTGTGTGTGTGTGTGTGTGTGTGTGTGTGTGTGTGTGTGTGTGTGTGTGTGTATCCGGGCGTCGAGGCTGCTACAGTCCCACCGCAGGTCTTCATGCTCAGTTCTGAATTGCTGCTTGAATCTGATTTTTATTTTTTTTTACTTGGATGACAGTTCATGTCTATTCTAGGATGTAGCACGTATCTCCCAACAACATGCACTGACAGCGGTGTCAAGAAGACACGAACGGGTGTGTTGGTTCGCGTGCAGAGTCGGTGTAACAAAAGATGTCACAGCTGAATTTGCACCTACACTTCTTCTGCTTGTTTTCATACATATTTTTAGAGGTTTCTGCACAAATATGAATCCATACCAGTCGCACATCAACATGCAGATTTGGATATGTGAAAACAGGCTGTTCTCACACAGCGTTCGTAGCTGAACCTACGGGAAATGACTGCACTGTATTTTGTAGATATCCTACAAAGTGCATGTGATCGACTACTCATCAACCAGGAAGTATGAAAAAAAGTCAACCTGGCCGTTGGGAGGCGGAGGGGTCAACAAACTACGCTCTTTCAACCAGGAGACCGCAGTTCGTGACGCCCAAACAACGATCTTTTCCTTTTTTGTTGAGACTGTATGAATGTAATGTAATGTAATGTGATGTTCATTTTGAAAAGACTGTTGGCATGAAACGAATTTGACACGAGTTGCTGGACTTTCGTGGGATAACGCACCTAAAATAAGGCGTCTTTATTTGTGACATGTCATGCAAACCGTGGCAGGAAGACACGGTGATCTGAGACGTGTAAGGAAGCTCTCTTCAACGCTTTCAATAACACATTTTAAACCGCCACCACCTCCTTCAACTACAAAGTCTCTCCCTTTGCTGGAGTCTGAACAGGATCACGCCGTCTCCCGGGATCTCTTCTCTACCGTCGCTGCTCTCGTACGTTCTCGGCCCAGACACAAAGACCGAGCACATCAAGGGCGCGAAGGTTTGCCGTCCCAGCTGGCGACGCTTGGCTCATTAGCCTCTGCTCGAGGTGAGGCCTGTTGCAGCTCATCAGTGGCTAATGAACACCATTTGTCCCTCTGCTACATGCAGAGTGTCGCCGCTCCAGCAGAGACCACATGTCCACCGAGCGGGGTTTCTCTTCGGAGAGCAAGCAGATGTTTATCTTCCAGTTAAACGAGCACAAACTCTGAAACGCAGATTAAATGATGCTGATACTGAAATTACAAGAAGATTATGTGACTCATCAGTGCTCAGGAAGTGTTTTAAACACTTTTACTGTAATCACAATAAACTATTTGCTATGACAATGTGTTGTATCATGTAACTTGGTGCAATCTAGTCGTGTGTTCTACATGTGCACTTCCTCAGAAGTGAACATAAGGCGTCTGCACGAAATACGTGAGAAATGCCCAGATGTGTACTAGATTGGCAAGAAGTCTAGCATGTGATCTTCAAGACATATTTGACTGCCCCAAAATGCATTGCTGCTCTTCAGACTGTCAATGACGTACTCCGACGCCAATTAACTGGTAAGATAAAATAATTATGAATGACAGCTTCTCCTCCATCGTCCTCCAGCAGCAGCTTCTCCTCCGTCGTCCTCCGACAGCAGCTTCTCCTCCGTCGGCCTCCAGCAGCTTCTCCTCCGTCGGCCTCCAGCAGCAGCTTCTCCTCCGTCGTCCTCCAGCAGCTTCTCCTCCGTCGGCCTCCAACAGCTTCTCCTCCGTCGGCCTCCAGCAGCTTCTCCTCCGTCGTCCTCCAGCAGCTTCTCCTCCGTCGGCCTCCAGCAGCTTCTCCTCCGTCGTCCTCCAGCAGCAGCTTCTCCTCCGTCGGCCTCCAGCAGCTTCTCCTCCGTCGTCCTCCAGCAGCAGCTTCTCCTCCGTCGTCCTCCGACACCACGCTGCTGGAGGCCCAGGCCGTATTGCTGGACGGTGAAACCCTGCTGCAGTAAAATGAGATGGACTCTTGCAATCGGACGCACTACCACTTTTGTCCACCGTGACCAACAAAACAACACAAAATTAAAGATCGCCATAGTTGCTGTAAAACAAAAATATTTAAGAATTTGATTTTGCCTTAAAATCATACTGGGACCTATTACATTGAGTGGAAGAGGTCATGTGGATTTCCATTTGTGATAAACAATTCTCAGTAGCTTGGACCGCTAATGTCGTGATGGATACAGTCATGTGATCCATACAGTCATGTGATCCATACAGTCATATGATGGATACAGTCATGTGATGGATACAGTCATGTGATCCATACAGTCATGTGATCCATACAGCCATGTGATGGATACAGTCATGTGATCCATACAGTCATGTGAAGGATACAGTCATGTGATCCATACAGTCATGTGATGGATACAGTCATGTGATCCATACAGTCATGTGATGGATACAGTCATGTGATGGATACAGTCATGTGATCCATACAGTCATGTGATCCATACAGCCATGTGATGGATACAGTCATGTGATCCATACAGTCATGTGAAGGATACAGTCATGTGATCCATACAGTCATGTGATGGATACAGTCATGTGATCCATACAGTCATGTGATGGATACAGTCATGTGATGGATACAGTCATGTGATCCATACAGTCATGTGATCCATACAGCCATGTGATGGATACAGTCATGTGATCCATACAGTCATGTGAAGGATACAGTCATGTGATCCATACAGTCATGTGATGGATACAGTCATGTGATCCATACAGTCATGTGATCCATACAGTCATGTGATGGATACAGTCATGTGATCCATACAGTCATGTGATCCATACAGTCATGTGATGGATACAGTCATGTGATCCATACAGTCATGTGATGGATACAGTCATGTGATCCATACAGTCATGTGATGGATACAGTCATGTGATGGATAGTCATGTGATCCATACAGTCATGTGATATAGTCATGTGATCCATACAGTCATGTGATCCATACAGTCATGTGATGCAGAGACGACGTATTGCTTGAGTTTACACAGTGTGCACAAAGTCAGCTTGCATACTTTAGAATGAAATTTAGTACGCAGTATGGAGTACATACAATACTACTACTACTAAAAATAATAATACATTTAATTTGACTTCAGTTGGTTCCTCTTGATTCCAATATGTTTTTATGCTGAAAAAAAATATTAAAATGTCATCACTCCTGGGCCTTAATCATCTTAAATATTGTTTGTGTACTCTCCGTGTTCCAAACAACAAAATATGGCTAAATTTACCATAAACGATAAATCTTCAGAAGTTTGAGGAGGGGAATTGCGACACCGAAGTAGAAGATTGAACTTAATCCGGATATACATGAAAGTATAAAGGTCTTATAGGGTGTTTTCTAATAAAAATCGTTGTTTACAGTCATTTCTGGTGTGCTTGCATGAGTCAACCTTTATTAAAAATTCAGTTTCAGCGCCTTTTGTGAATCAATTTATCCACAGGAACAAAACTGTCAGTGAAGCAATAAAAAATTATAATAAAATTGTAGTTTTCTTATCTGTGGCAAGAAATGCTGTGATTTAAAACGAGCAAAGCAGTCATATTAACAAACACAATAAAGGAAGAATTTGTGCTGCTGGTTACATAAAGGCCGACTCAGCAGAAGAGAGGCATCTGAAATGTATAATCATTACAACATAAATTTACCGAGTAATTATATTACTGCTAACAACAGAGGCCACTCAGTCCAAAGTACGCCATTAAACTGAAGCCACGAGAGCCGCTGATAAAGATGTGGAGCCTCTTTTTAATATAAGACTTTGCATTTTCTATGATTTATACATCGTTTTTAAACACTCGGAAAGAAGCAGAGCATGGTTTGATACGGTGGAAGAGTTATTGATTTCAATAAGAGAGGGTAAATGCATTTCAGCTTTCAGCCAGTGACAATTTAAAAAAATGTGAAAAAGCAAAAGGTAACACACACTCACTAAGTTATATAATATAAACATTAATATCTATGTGTTTATAGCTCAGAAATGTATCATCTAGCTGTATCTCGTTAGCTTTTAACATGAGAAAAACCTGATCAAGCCATTTTGTCCCCCTTCTTGTGGTTTTTTCACAAAAAAGTGGTCAAAAGAAAGGCTTCGTTTTCCCAGAACACAACATCCCTCATGTTATGTATTGTCTCCAAAATTCAGCCGTTTCTAATTCAATAAAACTTTGCATTTGGTTGATGGAGCTTGTTGGTGGTGTCGTTACACAGCGACCAAAGCCACCTTTATTTATCAAACTACATTAACTGATTTTTTTCAGCCACTTGGGAGCAGCGGAAACGAGCTTCTCTAATATTCCACTAGTATTCTGAATATGTTAATATTCTGAATTTGATATGGGTCAACGGCACATATTCAGTCTGGATATTCTGAATCAGGCCTTATTCCGAATGTAGCATTTTCCGATTACGGTATTTAGGATATGTCGATATCATTTGGGGTTTTGGGAGTATTCTTTGGACACGGTATGGTTGGTATACGGCGCAAGCGTCTCAAACGAGGTTTTTACGGCTGTTTGCAACACAGAGCGGTTAAAAGAAAAGCTTGAAGAACACAGTTTGCAAAACTTGCAAAAAAGATGGGAAATTTAAGTTGTGTTTTTTTTTTTCATTCAATCTTCATTAAAATCTTGAATCATTGAGAGCATGCCCTCATTTTCAATGATGTCAAGACTACGATGAAAACAGAATAAATACGCACAAAAAAAATTCAATATGAACGAGGAAACAAACAACCGGAAAACAAAAGAACACAGTTAAAAAATATCTATGTTTAAGAGCAGAGTAGTTTGTAATCATAGTAGTATACTTTACTTAATGTACAATTGTGTTAAGTTTGAATGTGTGTTGTAAAATGTCCCAAGTGTTACAAAAACTAAAAGCCGTTTTCTCTAAATTTAGTTTTCTCGCAGGACTTCAAGCAATAATCAAATAATGACTATCGGACCAATTTAATAAGGAAGTGATGTATGAAGGCAAGTTCCTGTAAAGGGCTTCATAAAATACTGTAAGAGATGCCCAAGAAATTGTTCCATACGAGATGCAATGATGAACAGAATAGTATGTACAGCTGCATGTAAACAGGACTTTAAGTGCAACATTAATTTTCGTTCGCCATTTCGACAGATTACTAGTAATATTTTCTTTTTTGCAAAAAGGGAAAAAACGGAATATTTTGCGTATGTAAACGTGGCGACCTTTTAAGTTGATATGGTGAACCTCCAGCAGCATCCATCTGGGGTCCACCTGGTGAATGTCAGTCCAATATTCACTCTCCTCTCGCTCTGTTTTGGTCTCCACCAACTACTGAGGGGAAAAGCTGGCGTTTTCTGCTACACGCTCCACTATGTTCACCAGCTAGTCTCCATCTTTGTCTGGTGGTTGGTGGTTGGCAGGTGGCGTTTTAGGATTTTAGAGCCAGTAAAGTAAAGTTTCTAGCTGGAAAACTAAAACAATGAGCTGAAAGAGGCTATAAAAGCTGCATAGAGCGATCAGCAACGTTTCCTCATGCAACGGTTTGTGTGATATCTTACAAAACGTTCTTAATCTTTTCATGCGTTTCTCAAGAAGATCCAGCAATGTCAACATGTCAATTTTCTGCTCGTTACATGCATACACTCTTATAGGTTTAGGCCACAAAACTACAATTTAGTTAAAATACCAGCAGCTACGTTACTTAAGTGCGTAAGTTAGTTGACTTTTCCAGCGGTCTCCTGGAGGAAAGACCGTTGCTTGTTTGACCCATCCACCTCCCCTCCTGCACCTCTTTATACTTTATACTTATACTTTATACTTATACTTATACTTGTTGATTACGTGGCTCACATACGATTTGCTTTTGTTGGATATCTACGAATTACAGTGTATTTATTTTTCGTTGTTTTAGCTACGAACGCTGCATGAGAACAGCCTGCTAGTTGGTTTGTTTGGTTAGATCTTTGCATTATTGTTTTGTTAGCTCATTTAATATTATTCTTTTTGTATATACTGTGCCTTTTATATTTAATATTGCTTTACCTGCATCTATAAATGCTGCTGTAGTAAAAAAAAAAAAGTCCCCTTGCGGGATTAATAAAGTAACTATCTATCTATAAGCGACCCCTTTCACATAAGTCAGGTGAAAAGATTTTTTTATATATTAAAATATTGATGATAGCCTCTATAAAGAAACAAAAGTGTGTTCACAAACTAGCTGAAAAATGCCAACAAACTAGGTAATCGTGAGAGTTTAGTGAACAGATTTTTACACTCACTCCCTTATTTTAATATTTTGATTATCAGTGAGTTAAACAACACAAACATTGTCAGATATTTTTTGGAAAAGCTGCAGCACATTCAGCTTTTTTGGGCCTGTGATAAATAGGAGAAGATATCATGTCCGATTTTACATTAGCATTCTCCTCATGGTGTCGCTTGCCCAATTATATAAACTTTTTTTTATTTATACATTTTTAGCCTTTTTCACCATAAAGTTTGGAGGCTGTGTTGTGGGCTGGAGAGCAGAGACGCGGAGTCCAAGAGAGCGTCTCTAGTCGGAGGGGCTGCTTCCTGTCCTGCATTATTAATACCTGATGTTCACAGTTGACCTGGCTCTCACACACTTCCCTCACTGGGCCATGAATGGAGGAGTGTGTGTGTGTAGCGGAGAGAGACAGAGAATTAAATTGGTGTTACAACATCCATGGATGGAGAGACCACACCCAGTTCACTGCATGAGATGTCTCCTTTTTGGAGGCAAATTGCTCCGGAATTGGTTAATCCTCATCAGAGTCTCATTGGCCGGGCGTGTGAGGGGCAATTTGTTCTCAATGATCTGCCTTAGTTCCTTCGCTTCCTTAAATGAGACTTGTTTCATCCCAAAAAACTCAGCGATTGGAAAAACAGGAATGCAATATAGATAATTTGCCTTGAAAAGAAATAGACGGGGCGGAGTGGCGCCGAGCGACCCGTCACAAAGCCCTGTGAGAAAACCTCACTGACAACCATGTAATGAGCCTCTGTGAGGATCTCCCACCATTTTATTGTGTCTTTATCTCCTCTCTCAAAACTGGGAGGGTGAAAAGAAGGAAAAAAAAAAAATATATATATAAGGGGCTGCAGGTTTGGAGTAAATTACCCATGCTTATTTATTCAGAGATGTCGCTTCATAGAGCAACCAACCCCCCGGGTCTTCTCACGGGATCGAGCGCCAAATCGCGGAGAGAAAAAACGACAGAGAATAAAAAAAGGGGAGAAGAGAAAAGGGAGAGAAAAGGCAGTGTTTTCCCAAGAAGTTGTAAAAAGACAGATAAGAGGAGGGAGATTACAGCATCGGGGTCAGATCGGGGAGGTCGAGAGAGAGAGAGGGAGAGAGAGAGAGAGAGGGAGAGAGAGAGGGAGAGAGAGAGAGAGAGAGAGAGGGAGAGAGAGAGAGAGAGAGCGAGAGAGAGAGAGAGAGAGAGAGAGAGAGAGAGAGAGAATGGAGATAGCTACTTGAACACAAAGGGAAGATGACAAAAAGAAAGGAGGGGAAAAGAGTTTTTCGTGGGGAAAGGCGATCAGAGCGAGAGTTAACTGAAGCCGGAGGGAGGGAAATGAGAAGAAAGAGAGGGGGGAGTAGGAGGGGGGAGGGGGCTAACAAGGGAGGAGGGGCTGGTGGAGAGTCTCCCAGAGGGAGAGGAAGATGGCTCGGCAAGTGCGCTCCCCGCAGAGAATCTCAACAGGGGGTCGGCGTTTTGTTTTGGAGAGAAGAAAAAAGAGAACAGCCTCCTCACCAGCCTCCACAGAAACATGGAGATACCAGAAGCTCATTCAATCCATATCTCAGCCGGCGGAGTAGCTTTGTTCTGAGGGACGGCCGGCTTCTTCTAATTTAACACACACACACACACGCACACACACACACACACACACACACACACACACACACGCACACACACACACACACACACACACACACACACACACACACACACACACACACACACACACACACACACACACACACACACACACACACACACACACACACACACACACACACGGTCTCACACCCTGCCCACCTACCTACATGAGGTCCAACACACATACATGGAGATGCTGTCCGTCGGTATTAGAACAGACGTGTTTCTCCTTGTTTGGGCTTTTGTGTTCAACACGTCGGACTTGAAATGAAAAAACAAGTGTGTTTTCAATCCACATTGATTTTTAAATGCAGTTTGCACATTAAAAGAACCCGAACAGCAACGAGAGACATTCTAAAAAGGTTTTTATGAATACCAAAAGATGAAAACAACATGTGATTTAGACTAAGTGGAAGCAGACTTAGAGAATGAACTTTGACATACATGAAGCATCAAAACTTGACTGATCTGTTCGTGCAACAAAACATGTTTAAATACTAAAAGTTTGCTCTGTTGAACACATTTACATTTTTTGTGTGGCCTCCTTAAAGGAATACTTCACCCTTAAAGTGATCATTAGTGATGGTCATGTATCCCAGCAACGTATCCTCATACTCATTTGATATCTTAGGAAAAGTTACTTCTCATTTTTCGTGCAATATCCTTCTAAAGTCCAGCAACACCTGTCAATTTATGTCATTACAAGCAGTCTTTTCAAAATAAACTTACATGCAGTCTTTTCAAAATAAACTTGCATGCAGTCTTTTCAAAATAAACTTACATGCAGTCTTTTCAAAATAAACTTGTCTTCACAGGAAACAACTTAGTTAGGTTTTAGAAGTGTCATCACTGAAAATCTCGCTGGATATCTATAAATTACAGCGTCTTATTCTTCGTAGGTGCAGCTACGAACATGAGAGCAGCCTGATCACACACATCATATAAACTAACAAAAGTCTCAGCTATGGTTATTGAAAGCTTTGGGTTAAAGATTAAAAAAATTATTCCCAAAAAAGTTCCCACAGTAACTAACAATTCCAATAAGTTCTTTAATGAAGATCTCTCACCTGAAAGTATAAGTGTGGTTGTATTTGTAAATCAACAAATATCAGAAAAAGACCAAAACCAACAACAAATTGATGCCATTAACAACCTTTGTCAGTAGCCTGATATATATACATATACGTATGTATATGTATATATATATATACGTATATATATATATATATATATATATATATACATATACATATGTATATACATATACATATGTATATATATGCTCAAATAACAACACAATCGGAGTGAGAGCGATTCTTTTTCTAGGTAAACATTACTTCCTTATATTTTCACATAGCAAATACTTGTTTGAAAATATAGAAACACATAAATTGGGTGATATTTGCTAGTGTAGTATAATGAAATGAATTGCTCGGAGACCGGGTCGAATATGAGGTGAAAGTACTAATTTTCATCTTGAAGGGTGTTTTAGGTTGTTTACATGCTTGTGCTCGTAGCCCTTGGTACCCCGGGGGGGTAAATGGGTTAAAATCCCCAGATGTGGATGTAAACAAACCTTTGAACTGAAGCCGACAGTTTGTATTTACAACTCGTCGTCATTGTTTTAATTTCAAATCCACTGCAAGAACAGAGACCAGAGACCAAAACCAAATTCTTTAAGAGGCCGTGCTGTGAATGATCCCCCCCCACCCCCTTACCCCCCCCTCCCCCCCTCTGCTCAGCCTCCTGAGGAGCAGTTTAATGTGGATCTGGAGCAGATTAGCAGGCTAAAGCTAAATTCTGTAATCGCTGTGATGGGCTTAAAGAGAATGGAGTCGGGGTCTCCTCAAGGTTAAACTGCTGCCTGTCTTTTTGTATTAACACTCATGTGTTCACTCATGTGCTCGGCTCTTTTCTCTGCTACATGCACAGGTATTGATTTGGATGGCAAAAATTGTCAAATTGTGTTTTAACAAAAAACAACCTTATTGATCGAGTCATTTTTTTTGTCTGTACTTAAGTCCTCAACTTTTTCAAAAGGAAAGTATGAATGTTTTTCTCCTGTTTACAAATAACTTGTCTCGAGTACATTAAGTGTCGTCATTTATTTTGTCTTTTTGCAGCGAGCTCTTAAAGATTCAGATAATTATTTATGAGACGTTACTGAAAACGTATTTTACTGCACAAGCAGGTTTTTCTCACTTCTTTTCAGAAACATTAGTTTTATAGGACTCAAGTCTGCACAGAAACTACCGGACTTTGCAGTGTTTAACGCAAGAGGTTGCAAAAGATTTGTAGATCTTCTAAATCTAAAATAAATGCGCTTCTCGTTGTGTTGATGCAAAGTATTCATGCCTTGGTTCTCTAGTGCGGTTAAGTCTCACTCAACAACCATTAAAAAGCAGTTTGTCCCTGAAATGAATTGAAAAGTAAAAAGATTCCTTTCCCTCTCCACCCACTGTGTTCAGTGTCAAAGGCAGAAAAAACATGGAAAGTGTAAAAATGTTACATATTTATCACAGATATGGAGTCAAGCGGAAAGCAACAGCTCAGAGGGAAAAGCCCATCGGAGATATTTGGCTTGTTTTGTTGTTTTTGTGCCGGCTCTCTTTCACTTATTTATGATGCCGAGGACTCACAACAGCAAAAGTGAATGAATATGAGGAGGAGAGGCAACAAAAGAGGAGGTTAGGAACTGAGAATCAAGCAGGAGGAGGAGGAGGAGGAGGAGGAGGAGGAGGAGGAGGAGGAGGAGGAGGAGGAGGAGTGGAAATGCTGTTTGCTCCACGAGTCCTTCAAGGTGATCGGCTGAAAGAAAAGAGAAGACCTGATGTGAGGTATATATATTAAAAATAAATAAAAAATACAAGAAGGAGATACGAGGAGGAATGAGGAGAGAGAGTGGGGTGTTTCCCTGAGGCGGAGATGTGTTTGTGTGTGAACTAATCTCTCTCTCTCTCTTTCTCTCTCTCTCTCTCTCTCACACACACTCACACACACAGATTCCCTCCCTCTTTCTCTTTCTCTCAGTCACTCAGTCAGTTGCAACAACACGCTCACCGGAGTCGGCAGCACAAAGCAGAGTCGCTCTCTTACCAGCTTGCACACACACACACACACACACACACACACACACGCACGCACGCACACACTCTCACACACTCTCTCTCTCTCTCTCTCTCACACACACACACACACACACGCTCAGACTCGACACACGCCTCCTCAGCATCGCCGGGGAGCTGAAGCAAAACTGAGGAGAATAAGGAAGGAAGGAGCAGAGAAAGAAGTAAAAGAAGAAGAGAAAATAAAGATTTTGGGAAAACATCAATCAGGTAAGACGTCTTTTATCTCCTCCTGCTGATGTTCTTCATGGTAGCACACTGGATGTGAGAAGAAAACTACAATGTGCAGGTCAGGTGAGATTAGAGTGTAAAGTCCCGCTTCATGCTGAGCCGGGTGGCGGAGTTAACCTCATCTACTCGCTGAGAGCTTCTGCCCTCTCGTCTCTCTGCAAACACCTGACCTGTGAGAGAGTTCAGTGTAGAGGAAGAAGAGGAGGAAGAGGAGGAAGAGTAGAGTTCAGTGTAGAGGAGGAAAAAGAGGAGGAAGAGGAGGAAGAGTAGAGTTCAGTGTAGAGGAAGAAGAAGAGGAGGAAGAGGAGGAAGAGTAGAGTTCAGTGTAGAGGAAGAAGAAGAGGAGGAAGAGGAAGAGGAGGAAGAGGAGGAAGAGTCGCTCGCGGTGCTTTAAAGTCACAAATGCTGACGTGTGACGGAAAGAAATGGGGAAAATGTTGAGGTTCATTCATCTGTGCAGATTAAGTTTCCTTTTTTTGTGCGAGTGCGTCCAAGCGTGCTTACGAGATCAGAGACGGAGTGAGAGGCTCAGAGACAGAGTGAGAGACTCAGAGACGGAGTGAGAGGCTCAGAGAGGGAGTGAGAGACTCAGAGACGGAGTGAGAGGCTCAGAGAGGGAGTGAGACGGAGTGAGAGACTCAGAGACAGAGTGAGAGACTCAGAGACAGAGTGAGAGGCTCAGAGAGGGAGTGAGAGACTCAGAGACGGAGTGAGAGACTCAGAGACAGAGTGAGAGGCTCAGAGAGGGAGTGAGAGACTCAGAGACGGAGTGAGAGGCTCAGAGAGGGAGTGAGAGGCTCAGAGAGGGAGTGAGAGGCTCAGAGACGGAGTGAGACGGAGTGAGAGACTCAGAAACAGAGTGAGAGGATCAGAGACAGAGTGAGAGGATCAGAGACGGAGTGAGAGGATCAGAGACGGAGTGAGAGACTCAGAGACAGAGTGAGACGGAGTGAGAGGATCAGAGACGGAGTGAGAGACTCAGAGATGGAGTGAGACGGAGTGAGAGACTCAGAGACGGAGTGAGAGACTCAGAGACGGAGTGAGAGGATCAGAGACGGAGTGAGAGACTCAGAGACGGAGTGAGAGACTCAGAGACGGAGTGAGAGACTCAGAGACGGAGTGAGACGGAGTGAGAGGATCAGAGACGGAGTGAGAGACTCAGAGACGGAGTGAGACAGAGTGAGAGACTCAGAGACGGAGTGAGAGACTCAGAGACGGAGTGAGACGGAGTGAGAGACTCAGAGATGGAGTGAGAGACTCAGAGACGGAGTGAGAGACTCAGAGACAGAGTGAGAGACTCAGAGACGGAGTGAGAGACTCAGAGACGGAGTGAGACGGAGTGAGAGACTCAGAGACGGAGTGAGAGACTCAGAGACGGAGTGAGACGGAAGTGAGAGCAGAAGGAAACGCTGGAGGAGGATGTTTATTTTAATGTAACAAAAGAGTTTCTGAAAGACGACTTGGAGTCTTGGGGCTCTGCTCTTCCTTGTTGATGACTTTATGAGAACAAAAACATCGGCTCCTTTACTTTCGGTGATGACAGGAATCAGAATAAAATACTTTTGCACCAGTTTTAAAAAGAAAGTAAAAGATTGTTTTCATACGGAAGTGAAAACACATTCTTTGATAAATGTTTGTCTTGAAGTGCCTTTATTGTGATAATTTACAGTAGAAACTTATTGCAAACACTTTCTATGACACCGATGTCTATAATGAATTATAAACATTAACATGCTGTATTATCAGAGTTACAGGCACTCATAAATGTGCATAATGCTTCATAACACATTCCATTATAACTCATTTCTTCATAATACTTCATAATTTCTGGTCACTCATTGACATTTTTAGATCTATTGTAATAATGTGATATGTTATAAAGTGTCATAATTCCATGACTTGTAATACATTATAATCTTTTTATAATCTCTATAATCTCTTATAGTTATTGTTACTCTAAGCGGTCGTTTTAAGTGAAAAAATATCATTAAATCTCTGCAAGAACACGCAAAACGTAAAATGTATTTTTACTTTACTTTAAACAAGAACGTATTTCGGTGTTTCATTTGAAGGACTTTTTTTGCAAAGACCAATACGATCAATATGTTTAAGGCTCGGATAGATAGAGAGAGAGAGAGAGAGAGACAGAGAGAGAGAGAGAGAGAGAGAGAGAGAGAGAGAGAGAGAGAGAGAGAGAGAGAGAGAGAGAGAGAGAGAGAGAGAGAGAGAGAGAGAGAGAGAGAGAGAGAGAGAGATAGATAGATAGATAGAAAAGAACAATATATACGAAAAATAGAATAGAAGAAGAAGAAGAAAATAAGAAAAATGCACAATATATACAACAAATAGAATAGAATAGAATAGTGCATGATTTTGGGCCCAAACTTTGCACACGTGACAGCTAACACGAGGCAGCATGCATTCACCACCAGCACCGAGTCCGTATACCGGCTCTGGACCTGATCCTCTGGACCTGATCCTCTGGACCTGATCCTCTGGACCTGGTCCTCTGGACCTGATCCTCTGGACCTGATCCGGGTCAGAGAGGCTGCGACAGGGCAGACGTGTTGTGTTTTGTGTTTTTGACCTTCACTGTGTTCATAAATATTAGCGGAGGAGGAGGAAGAGGAGGAGGAGGAGGAGGAGGAGGAGGAGGACAGAGAGCGAGGAAATGAATGGAGTCATTGTCTGGTCTGTGTGTGTGTGTGTGTGTGTGTGTGTGTGTGTGTGTGTGTGTGTGTGTGTGAGGAGGGGGGGGGGGGTTTCGTGTGTCTCAAAACAAACTGCAGTCCGTGTCATGTGAGAGGTTAATGTTACACCGAGATGTGGTGCGTCTGGTAAACAAAGAGATTACGTTAAATAACCGTTTCCTCCGTGAGCCGTTCATGTGAATCACTGCTGTTTTTACAAGGTTTGAATCTGTGATTCTGTAACACAGAAATACCTCAGAAGCACCGTCTGTTCCACAGGCAGTCATGTGGTTTTAGTCACTTTGTTTAATAAGAAGTAGAAGAAGAGGTGGATGGGGAACAAGAACAGTGTCTGGCCAACTGTATCTGACCCTCAGAAAGGAAAGCTCCAATAGAAAACACTATCGAACGCCTGAGATGTCAACAAAAATAAAAGCAGAGGTCATTATGGATCCTTTAAAAGCCAACAGGACAATTGGACATCCAAGTTTTATGGGATTAAAGGAGGTAAAGTATTCTCAAAAACTAACCCACTCAAGGTTGAATCCTTAGACCTACAATAATGGATATTTTATATCACTTGTGGGCAGCAAAAACAAGTTGTGAACCCAACATTGACACATTATCACCTTTTCAGTTAATTTACTTTACTTGTTTGTAAACCTTTGTTTAGCTACACATCCAGCAGTTAGAGGTAAACTTCATCTGTGTCGGGTTTCTGGCCGTTACACACCGTGATGCATAAACGACACAAAATTACTCGCCTGCGAATATTTTGCATCAGAACTATTTATAACTGCACCAATAGATTCCTGCCGGCAGAGGACCAACTATACATCTCTGGACCCCGAGCAGTCTGTCTTCCTTTTAGCCAAATGCTATGAGTGAATTTGAGTTCCCTCTGGTTAACAGTTACGCGGTGTATGGGGCTTTTATTGTGAAAGGTAAGAACAGAAGGAGCGGATCTGGCTTCCTTTGTCGAGGTTGAAAGTAATAATAAAGTTTGCAGTCTCAGTTCGGACTTCTGATCCTCCGTGTTGTTGTTCACTATGGTGCACATTATAAACATGTCCGCTCCACACAACGTGACTGGGTGATGCGTTCATTCGCCGTGTGGAAGCTCCAAAACTCGACATTGTTCCTGGAAAAACGGTCGGTCTGAGGCCCCTCTTAGCGTCTGCATGCGACGCACCGGCCCTTTAACTGACTCCAGTGTAATCCCTCCCACGGCATTAGTCATGTGACGTAGTAGGAAGAAAAAAAACAGGACTTTCGTCTAAACCCCGAGTTAACGTTGACATTTTGTCACGTGACTCGTTTGTTACTATCGAGTGACGTGAGTCGTTCATGTCTCTCATATCTCTCTTTTCCTAAACCGAACTAAGTGGTTTAGTTGCCTGAACCTAACTTCCTGTGAAGACGGAAGTTTATTTTGAAAGGACGCTGTGTATGTAAATGAGCGTGTATCGACACGCCGTCCCGAAACCCGTTGAAAACTAACACCAGAGGCACATGGTGCGTCGACCGAGCGGCGCTATTGGACGAGTTGGGAGTGAGAATGTGTCGGCGTGAAAGTACTGCTGACGAAAACAACAGATTTCAAAATAAAATCGCGTGAATTAAAAAAGTGTTTTTACCAAAACAGTAAAGTTGTGCGCCGGGAAAACCAAAACAATACGCTAAAGTTTCTATAAAGCTCTGCAGAGCTGAGGGAAACTGCAGAGTCAGCAGTAATTATTCACTACAAGCAACTACTTTTACACACAGGTAGTCATCTAATCCATATTCAGGATATAAATAATGATATCAGCACCGTTAACGAGCTATTGATACGCTACAGGCTTTATAGCAGCACAAACTAAAGACTTTTATACTGAAAATTCTTGATTCCATTTAGAAATATCCGCCCCAAAAAAGTGACGTGTAAAGGTGTAAAATAGTGCATTATGACATCACCGTCGGGGGCAAACACAGCTGTAATAAACTTAAACTACTCAAATTATTCCAATAAGAGTTATGTCACACTTCAGAAGAGTTAAAGTGCTCCACGAAGACCAAAACAGAAGAGGATCACAAACCAGCGATGCAATTAAAACCTGCAGACGGTAAACAAGCGAATCAATAACTAAGTGATTAGAACATAAAACGCAGACAAGCAGCGATAAAACTATTCACTTTCAACCCATTTCCATGTTTTTCACGGTATTTTCTCCAAATTGTTTCCTGTTTACCTCAAAATTCAATCAGTTTAATTTCCCCCCAAAAAAACTGATTAAGATGATGCACTTAGGACCCCCGGGGCCCCGCGCGCACAGCGGAGGAACAGTAGGGCTTTTCAGAGCGGGACTCATTTTACGTTAAAGAACCGACAGCGTGGAGGAGTGGGAGATGGAGACGCCGACGGTGGAGAATCAGGGACAAATTGGGCAAAAGTTGGATGGAAACGTGGCGAGGCAGCGTGAGCGAGGGCAATTTGGATCAGAAGCTAAATGCATTTATTTTGGAGAAAATTAGGAACATGGGACGATTTGAGAGGGAGATAAGAGGCTGAGAGCTACACGGACAAAGACCTGTGTCAGAGTAGGGCTGGAGATCTGACGTGTGTGTAGGTGTGTGTAGGTGTGTGTGTGTGTGTGTGTGTGTGTGTGTGTGTGTGTGTGAAGAGGTGCCACCTTAGTAGCAGAGTACATTATGGCTGTTTGGGCACATTACGGGGCATTAGCTGGAGGAGCTCCCTGAATAATGCATGGCCTTTATTTATGAGCAGAGTGCATACGTCCTCTGAAGCGCACTGAACCGGGGTGTACACGCACACACACACACACACACACACACACACACACACACACACACACACACACACACACACACACACACGCGCGCGCGTCCTCCTTTTCAGTCACTCATACACGCTTTCAAAAATCCCAAAATTTGCCGACCTGTCAATGTACGTATGCTTATATTTGTGTGTGTGTGTGTGTGTCTGTGTGTGTGTGTGTGTGTGTGTGTGTGTGTGTGTGTGTGTGTGTGTGTGTGTGTGTGTGACTAACAATATCTTTAAGACACCCTTCAAATTGCTACATGCCAACATAGAAATGAGGCTGTAGGTTGGTGTGAGGTCCTCAGGTCCAACAGAGCCCATTAACGTCTCACACACTCACACACACACACACACACACACACACACACACACACACACACACACACACACACACACACACACGCAGCCGGTGCACTTACACTCATATTCAGATGACTTCCGACAATCCCAAAACTTTTAAGTGACATTTTCACGATTGACTCGTCTCAGAGTTTTTTCACGGTTGAATTTTCCAGCAGTTTTGTTCCAAAATGAGAAATCATCTGACGTCTGCTCTCACGGAAATTACTGCAGGCGTGAAAGGGAGAGTCACACCATCATCCGGGGATCGTTTATAACGATGTAAAAAGGTGATTCGAGGATTCTCATACTTTTATACTAATGGCAGATTAATGAGGTAACTTTTTATCTACTTTTTGTTAAACCAAATCTACAAATATCAACTTTTTTTTTAACTCACACTACTGAAATATGTCAATAACATACCTTTGCAGATTAATTGTTGTATGTTTTATTTGATTAACTGCAAATAATTGACATTGGCTGCTGAATATTTTTACGCTGAATATGTTTTGCCTTCTGCAGCTTCTGACTTCAGTTCATAACCGTGTGATTTACAGACATCCCACTCGCAGAGACTTTAAATCTGTCGCTGAACAATCTGTTGAGTTTTCTCATGTTCGTCGTCACTTCGGCGCGCGCTCATAAGTTTGATGCAGGGTTATTATCGTAAACAGAAACGAAAACTAAATAAGCTGTGAAAAATTGACTAATCTAACCTAACCCTAACTAAATAGAAATTATATTCTTGTGAAAATCTAAAACTAAGCTGAAAAGATTCTGCCTGGTTAAAGAAAACGAATAGAAATAAAATGAAAATGAATGTAATTTCATGTCATTTTTTTTTTTTTTTTTTTAGATATAATAAATCTGTGAATTTCAGTCAACTCTCGTGACATTGAGCCGCAGAAGTTCAGCTTTAAAGTGACCTTGAGAAGATGTTTCTCAGTAACTCTGTCAGCATTTAAAGTTTCAATCCTGCAGGTTGATTTTCATAGAGTATCTGATCTGAAACAAAGGAATTAAGTTTTAGGTAATGAGCCTGAAACATAAAACCCTTTGTATGTTCCTTTAAGGTCTTTATGATTATTCTCGTTGAGGGATGTAGAGGTGGTCCACGCGCTCTGGTGCTCAGTGATAACTGTGTTTGTAAAACCTCGGGGTCGGAGTTCATCAGCCGGGCAGCCGCCAGCTCCGTCAGGGTGAAGGTTGCCAGAGACACACACACACACACACACACACACACACACACACACACACACACACACACAGGACATCCTGGTGGATGGCAGATGGAGGGAACCGGCACGACCGCGCTGCTTTCTGTCCGAGACCTGCAGGCGTCGCCGTGACGACCGAACCCAACCGTGACCACATTCACAGTTTGACCCCAGAAAGAGCTGAACCTAAACCCAGACCACCACTACGTCTCTCACACTGGTCAGCTCGTTGTCAGGAAGTGGCGACAGGTTGTGAACGGCTGCCTTTAAAAAACGCAGTCAGCAAAACTTGATTCAATATTTAACTTTTCCTTTGTTTTAGTTGATTCAGTGCGGGGTGCAAAGGCATTGGGATTTTATGAAATGCTATTAAGCTCCAACCCCAATTAAAACTCATCAAAGCATCCAACTAAAGGCATAGTACGCTCCAAACTATCCTCACAACCAAAGAATGAACTATTTCTGTGGCAGTTTTAGAGCGATGAAGAGGTGATAGCATGAATAAGTATGAAGAGGTGATAGCATGAATAAGTATGAAGAGGTGATAGCATGAATAAGTATGAAGAGGCGATAACATGAATAAGTATGAAGAGGTGATAGCATGAATAAGTATGAAGAGGTGATAGCATGAATAAGTATGAAGAGGTGATAGCATGAATAAGTATGAAGAGGTGATAGCATGAATAAGTATTACAACTAGCCTCATGCAACAGTTCACATGATATCTTACAAAAAAAGTTAATTTTTTGTGCGTTTTCCTACGAAAGCCAGCCACACGTGTCAATACCCGCTCGTTACACGCAAACATTATTTGCAAAATAAACTTCCATCTTCACGGGAAACAACTTATTATTATTATTATTATTATTGAAGGTTGTCGCCCCTGAAGCTGTGGTATTTGACGCGTTGGTGTGAGAATGTGTTGCAATTACACATGAAAGACCGAGAGATATCGTTGTTTTTCTCACAGTGTGTGAATCCATAAAGAAAACAAGCTGCAAACTTTTTGAGTGTTCGAAATTGTTTTATCGATGTTTTAGACGCATCTCCTTAACTCTGAGGTAGCACTTTGAGAAAGTGTTTACAAAACCAAAACGAAACATAGTGAAGGCTGAAAATGACGGAAGGAGAACATCATCCCTCCTCCTGAGGAGAACCTCCTCCTGAGGAGAACATCAGCCCTCCACCTGAGGAGAACCTCCTCCTGAGGAGAACATCAGCCCTCCTCCTGAGGAGAACCTCCTCCTGAGGAGAACATCAGCCCTCCTCCTGAGGAGAACATCAGCCCTCCACCTGAGGAGAACATCAGCCCTCCACCTGAGGAGAACCTCCTCCTGAGGAGAACATCAGCCTTCCACCTGAGGAGAACATCAGCCCTCCTCCTGAGGAGAACATCAGACCTCCTCCTGAGGAACCTCCTCCTGAGAGAACATCACCCCTCCACCTGAGAACATCAGCCCTCCTCCTGAGGAGAACCTCCTCCTGAGGAGAACATCAGCCCTCCTCCTGAGGAGAACATCAGCCCTCCACCTGAGGAGAACATCAGCCCTCCACCTGAGGAGAACCTCCTCCTGAGGAGAACATCAGCCCTCCACCTGAGGAGAACATCAGCCCTCCTCCTGAGGAGAACATCAGACCTCCTCCTGAGGAGAACATCAGCCCTCCTCCTAAGGAGAACATCAGACCTCCTCCTGAGTGGAACATCACCCCTCCTCCTGAGAAGAACATCACCCCTCCAGCCTGAGGAGAACCTCCTCCTGAGGAGAACATCACCCCTCCTCCTGAGGAGAACATCAGCCCTCCTCCTGAGGAGAACATCAGCCCTCCAGCCTGAGGAGAACCTCCTCCTGAGGAGAACATCACACCTCCTCCTGAGGAGAACATCACACCTCCTCCTGAGGAGAACATCAGCCCTCCTCCTGAGGAGAACATCACCCCTCCACCTGAGGAGAACATCACCCCTCCTCCTGAGTGGAGTACTGATACAGAGGAACTGAGGGAGAAGGCTGTGCTACAGAATCTCATAATATTGGAAATGCATACGCATGTAGACAATAGCAGTTACCCGAGGTGGAACCAAGTCATTGTTACGAATACGTCTCAAGTACCGAGTGAAGTCCCAAGTCCTGAACTTTGACCTTCAAGTCCTGAACTTTGACCTTCAAGTCCTAAACAAGTCATGATGTGCTCTTCACCGAATGTAATGCCATTTTACGAACAGAGGAATAATATTAAATTTACAAAAATCATGAAAGCTTTTTAAAATTTGTATTTATTTGTTAAAACAAGAACGACTGAACTTACAAGAAAAAAACATTTAAGGGAATTAAGTGTTGACTTGGAGATGAACAGCATTAACGTTAGCTGAATGAGGAAATTAATTGATTTGGGGCAGACTTTTTAAATCACGCACTTTTTAATCTTTGGACTTGGGGGGCGTCCAACAATCCGAACACTTTCAACCTCGAGACCGGTGTTCGATACGGTGTTTGTCGTGGTTTTGTTGCATAAACATAAAGTTTGTGGCGGCTTTGCAAAACCTAACTAAGTGTTTTTGTTACCAAAACCTAACTTTCGTTTTGTAACTGTAAATGTCGTCCCAAAAAAAACAGGAACTAAAGCAGACGCTTCATGTCCGTGTGCACGAAATCAATAGATTGAATTTTGGCACTATTTCACAAACTGCCGTTTGAATGTCGGCACGTTCCGCGTCCCCTCCTCGTGTCCTGTCAATCAAAATCAATCAACCCAATCTCCCAATATCGACCTCCTCTCTACAGCAACAAAGTCATTAAAAACAAACCCTGGCCCGCGGCCAAAAGGACTGAAAAATAAATAATCAAAGCGAGGTCGTAGAGGGCGAAACAAAAAGACTCCGGAGGGAAGAGCAGCGCTTTGGATATGGGGCGTGACCTTGATGGATCCCAGACAGTACGGGAGCTCAAATCACAAGCTGTGTGTGTGTGTGTGTGTGTGTGTGTGTGTGTGTGTGTGTGTGTGTGTGTGTGTGTGTGTGTGTGTGTGTGTGTGTGTGTGCGGGTGGCTCTCATTATTTCCCGGTTGCAGAGGCGGCCTGAGGACTGCGTGTGTGTTGTGGTGTGACGGGGAGGAAGGAGGTGGTGTGTGAGGGTTAAGTACGAAGGCAATAAAGCCATTTAAGAGTCATAAAGTGCTCGCTCAATCAAAACCGCCCCCTGCTGGGCTCCTCATGTCCTCCGCTGTGTGCACGCGTTTCTGTGCACGCGTGGGGGCGTGTCATCGGCGTGTCATCGGCGTGTCATCGGCGTGTCATCGGCGTGTCATCGGCGTGTGTGCTGAGGCGGCGAGCGAGCCCGTCTGGAGGGTCGGTGGGACGCTGAGCTCAGAGAGAGAAGGAAACAGAGGAAGAAAGAAGAGGATGCACCACCAGTGGAGCTCTGTGAGAGAGGATGCAGGAGAGAGGATGCAGGAGAGAGGATGCAGGAGAGAGGATGCAGGAGAGAGGATGCAGTGATTAGAGTGTAGTTTGTCCCGACTACACCATAATGTGTTTGTGCGGGAAAATACATGTGCACCACGTCTCTGCCTGTCAGGACACTTCCTGTTGGGCTCTCATATATACATATATATCTCAGATATACATATATTATATATATATTATATATATATATATATATATATATGTATATATGTATGAGGAGCAGAAATAATGCCCATAGAAAAGGACAGCAAATGATCTTAAAATACATTTAAGACCGTGACAAACGGCCCGTTCTCATTCCCGGGTGTCAAACTCTGACGCTTGGTCACGCCCCTCGCCGTCGTAGCTATACCTATAAAAACAAAAAAAAAATGCAAATCCCACAAAAGCAAATCCTATTTAATCCACAAAAACCTTAACAAAGAAGTATAAAGACCCCAAAAGGTTACGTTGTACGGGCGGGGAGTCGAACAAAGTTATTTTAACCCAAACAAAGTTTCCTGTGAAGACGGAAGTCTGTTTTGAAAAGATTGTAACATGTAACGAGAGGAAAGTGACACGTGTTGCCGGGGAATAACTTTTCATAAGATATGGAACGAGCCGTTGTGTGAGACCACATCGAACACAGGAGGTCTGGAGTTATTTTACGTCACGTTGGGGATGTTTGTGACGTGGTTTCCACACTTACGTGAAGTTGTTTGCATTTATATACTTATCATAAAGGCCAACCGTGAGGTTTTTCCTGAACCTAAGCAAGTGGTTTTGTTTGAATTTGCGACGGGTTGTGTATCAGAGTTGTGGTGTCCCGTGTCCCGTGTCCCGTGTCCCGTGTCCCGTGTCCCGTGTCCCGTGTCCCGTGTCCGTGGCATCTTTACCGTGCAGACAGATGTTCGCCTGCCGGTGAGCTCGCCGCTCTCTTCAAGTCGTCCTGTGAACATTTCTTTGGTCTTGAATCGTTCCTCTGAACACAGAGTTTCTTTTTTTATCTCGAGCATCCGCTCCATGATCACTGTGGTCTCTCCATGTGGTTATTACTCTCACTACCAGAGGTGATAGTAGTTCTGCTCTACAGCTTCAATTATAACATACAAAGGATTCTAGGCAGCATTCAATCGATTTTGGAAAAACATCTTAACAAGCTGACAGATACACAGCCACCAACATAGCTCTTGTTTGGTCTCCACCATCTCCTGAACTCGACTAGTTTCACCAGCTGATGAGTAACTTTCTTGTGAAGGCCGATTGGTGTCGGGTACGTAAGATATAATGAGCACCTTCCTCAGAGCGCCGAGGCCCAAAGGTTCCTAAAAAACATACTCATTGGCTAAAAAAGGCTAAAAAAGCTGAAAGGAAAAAGTAGGGCGATAATTCACCGGGAACTAACAATAAAAGCTGCACTTTCACATAAAAAAATAAATATTTAATTAAATAATTGTTTCAATATGCTGTAATATTGATCAAGTAGGCGGGTAGTAAATAGGGAAGGGTCCGGTGTCCCAGCTGGTGCGATCCTATTGCAAGGTAGTTTTTATTTTAATCTTAAAGTTTAAGTGGGTATATTTGGAAAAGTTGAAGAGTTGACTTCACCCGCCTGAGCATCGAGTGTAAAAGCTGAGCCGTGATGTCATCCGTACGTCTCATACGTTATTTACCTCTGCTGAAGCAAAATGTCAACTTTATTTCTATATACAGAAAAAATATATATATATATATATATATATATATAAATGGCAGTTCATCCCCCCTGTGTTGCAATAATCAGTACAGAACTACAGCTTTAGGACGTAGTGAACATTTTAAATTCAAACCGATACGACCGGTGTGTTTTGTAAAAGAATTCTTGACTTGCTGCTTTAAGGAGCCTAAGAATAGCTGCTAGCCGGGTGTCGGTCTCTCTGTGTGGAACAGTTGAGACACCAATCAGACTAATCGTCCATTTTTGGCCGACAAAGCCACCGGCAGCCGGGCTCGGTTTATTACTGTCGCCGTAGGCAACCTTTTGGCCGTAACACCACACCGACTGTGGCATTATGTGCAGCCACCAGCAGCCTCCCTCATCCCTCTCTTCCTCTCTTCCTCCGTCCCTCCTCTCAACTCTCCTCGCTTTAATAATCCAAAGTCCCCGGGGTCGACTGCCCAGGTGAGAGGGATCCAAACAGTCGTTGCCATGGTAACCTAGCAGCAGGAGCCCAAACACACACCTCTCCATGTCCCTCTCTCTTCGTCCCTCACTCCCATCCTCTCTTCTTCCTCCCCTCACTTTCACATAAACACCATCTGCTTCTTCCCCTCTCTCCCTCTCTCCCTCTCTCTCTCTCTCTCTCTCTCTCTCTCTGCCTGTTTCCTTTTGTTTTCCTTCTGCGTGTACGGCCTGTAACCCTGAAAGAAACGGTTCAGGACCCAGATAATATTTGGGCTCGCTGGCCCGTGATGATATTGAGCAGACACAACGTGCCGCCCCCATCTGTCAGCTCGCCCTCGTCCCAGACGCCCGTAAGAGCACGACACGCCAACGACACTGAAATCACCCGGAAAAAACAAGCCGATGGTGTCTGCTGACCTCGCCCAGGGACGCACCCAAATCCTCCCATCCCTCATCCCCACAAATATCACACACACACACACACACAGACACACACACACACACGCACACACACACGCACACACACACGCACACACACACGCACACACACACGCAGCCCTGCGCCTCCTGAGTGTGCCGTCACTCAATGGCCGTCGGGTTAAATCCACCCTGACAGGTCAGGCTCCGCTCACTGTCAGGCCAAGCTGTCCCTGTGAGAGAGACCACATATGTTATAGCTCTAAGTGTGTGTGTGTGTGTGTGCGTGTGTGTGTGTGTGTGTGTGTGTGAGAGAGAGAGTGAGAGAGTGTGTGCGTGTAAACAATGATGTTGGCAGCAGGTCTGTGAATTCAGAGTGTGTGTGTGTGTGTGTGTGTGTGTGTGTGTGTGTGTGTGTGTGTGTGTGTGTATGATAGAAAATATGTGCTACCGTGAAGGTGATCATCCTTTAATGATAACATCAAATATAATTAGATTTTTTTGTCCTGTATGTTTGTGTTTGTTTTCTTAGTTTAGTTTGTTGTCAAAAATATCTCTGAACTTCCACTACTGCCACACAAGGGTCAGGTGGGTCGAGGAATGAATGACTCGTTTGGGGATAACGCAAAGTGTGAAGCACAAAAAGAAAGTTAGGCCACGACTAATCGCCAGAACAGATTTTTCATAATTTTTGCTTTAATGCAGAACTCACAAAAGCTGGATCATCATATTCATGACCTTGAAAAAAGCTTTTTAATCTTTCACATGACCTGTTATGTTATTATAACCGGTTGCTAAACTCTGTGGACTGTAGTTGACATCTCTTGAAAATGTTGTGCAAATGTTACCAAATTTAAAAACAGGTGTAGAAGCCGATAATGTGTGATATGAACAAAGTACGACTCTTTACTATGTATTCATTTAAATGGCCACAACTCAATGGTCACAGATTTAACTTAATATTCTTCAATAAACTAATAGTTTTAGGTATTATCTTTATGTCTATTTTTTTATGAAACACTACTAAAATACACTACATGGTCAAAGGTATGTGGAGAAATGATATATATATATATATGTGTAAATATATATATATATATATATATATATATATATATAGATGTTGTGACCGTGGTGGAGAAATGTGCTCTCTGACTTCTAGTTCATGTGTTTCCTTCTTTAGACCGACGCCACGCTGTTGATATTATGTCTTTACGTCGACTGTATTTCAACCTTGAGACGCAGGGAAACTATTTTTATGAGGATGAGAAGTTTGAGTCATGAAGGATTAAAAAAAAGTGAAATGTAGAAAGAAACCATGTAGAAGATGTCCCTGACTCAGGGGATGACCAGCATCTCTCTCTCTCATGGCATGTGCTGGGCCATGTAAACTCTCACACACACACACACACACACACACACACACACACACACACACGCGCGCTAAAGGAATAAGAGTGGGTCGTTTGCCCAGACGCCAAAACCCCTTAGAATTAGAGCAAAATTGACACGCACTCCCAGCATGCTTTGCATTTCTGTTTGTGTGTCTCTCTCTGTCACACACACACACACACACACACACACACACACACACACACACACACACACACACACACACAACAACAGCTTGCTTTTTTATGCACATACTCACACACACTCACACAAAGATTCCCTTGATAAAACTGGGTTTCCTAATCAGACGCCCCCTGAGCACTTTCTGATAAAACAACAACAGTACTGAACCCCCACTTTATCTCCTGCACACACACACACACACACACACACACACACACACACACACACACACACACACACTGCTCTCCGTACACACACTTAACGCACACTAGAGAGGAGAAGGAGGAGGCGCATTTTGGCGTTTGATACGGTTGACCCAGATCTTGGAGCGTGCACGGCTGATGATGCGAGGAGGAGGAGGAGGAGGAGGAGGGGGGGGTTATCTGGTGTTGTGCATGAGTGAGTGAATAAGATGGTGAGTGGGTGAAAGGGCGGTGGGTGTGGGTCTGGGCCGCTTGGCTGCTTGGAGTCTAATTTGAAAACCAGCGGGGTGCATGTTGGGTAAAAGATGGACGGACCTCAGCAAAGGTCAGAGCGAGCGAGATAAACAGAGAGGGAGGGAGAGAGAGAGAGAGAGAGAGAGAGAGAGAGAGAGAGAGAGAGAGAGAGGGGGGGAGAGGGAGAGAGAGAGAGGGGGAGAGAGAGGGAGAGAGAGGGGGAGAGAGAGGGAGAGAAGCCAACACAAAAAAGAAATGCTAAAATAATGTGTGGTGAGGAAAGGCTTTTCCTCTCTGTCCTCATAGTGAAGGTCTTGGTGGAGGTCATGGTGGAGGTCTTGGTGAAGCTCTTGGTGAAGGTCTTGGTGGAGGTCTTGGTGGAGGTCATGGTGGAGGTCATGGTGGAGGTCTTGGTGAAGGTCTTGGTGGAGGTCTTGGTGGAGGTCATGGTGGAGGTCTTGGTGGAGGTCATGGTGGAGGTCTTGGTGGAGGTCTTGGTGGAGGTCTTGGTTTGAAGGTGCTGTCTTTATAAAACTCTTCATCGGTGTGTGCTGCTTTTAGCCAAACTAATCCAATCACTCACAATTTGCACATAAGCTTGGCAGCGACCGGGAGCTCCACGTCTTCAAGGTTCAGTGTGTAGGATTTGGGGGATGGCAAAAAATGTAATATAATATCCCACGTATGTTTTCTGAGTTCTAATCACCTGAAGATAAGAAGTATGCATTGGTTCCCCTGGAATGAGTCGTTATATCGACACACGTGTTGTTGGAGAGACATTTATTTTGACATCTTTATTCTTTCTGAAACAACTCAGACCACCTCCCACAGCCTGGCTGATCCGTGTCCTCCCGTCCTCTCTGAGCACCGAGGCACACGGGGAGGAGGGCCGGGATCGGACAGATTTGGAAGCGTGACTGATTCCCGTCTCTCTCAGATGGCTTCATCTATTTCGATTACAGACCCCCCCCCCCGAGTGCTGGCCGTCCTCTCAGGCAGGTGATGGGGACGGGATGGGAAACAGGGCCGGCCTTTTCCTACAGCTCGGTTGTCAGACTGAGGTAATCACGTCCGCCGAGAGAACGCGGCCGAGGTGGAAGTTTGCAGGTAAAGAAAGACAAATGGCCGAGGAAATGGAGGTGAGACCCGGCAAATAAGAGGAAAGGCAAGGAGCAAGGAGTCGGGGGGGGGGGGGGAAGGAAGGACAGAGAGAGTTTTATCTGACTCTCACAGCCTTGGTGATACGACAGGCTTGGCAATCCAGAGTGTTTCACTATGCCACCCCCTACCAGGGGCAATTTTCCTTGCTGCTACACACACACACACACACACACACACACACACACACACACACACTACACACACACACACACACACACACACACACACACACACACACACACCCACCCACCAACAGCACCTCAGCCCCGTCCTGCCTCCTTGCCACCCTCCGGCTCTCCCTAAAGGATAATCCTTCCACCCCACCTCCCTAAATACCGTCGCTCAGTAAAAAGATATTTCCGAGGGCCTGGATCGGAGGCGGTGGCAAGCTGCGTGCTCACACAAAAGGCAAAGGCACTATGCAGATGACACAAGAGACACACACACACACACACACACACACACACACACACACACACACACCAGAACTTATAAGATACACGGACCCTCCCAATACGCTCATGACAGCATCTGCCTTTCACAGATAATTACAATCCCCCCTCCCCCTCCTCCCTCTTCCCTCTCTCTCCTCTCTCCTCTCTTCCCTCTCTCTCTCTCTCCTCTCTTCCCTCTCTCTTCTCTCTCCTCTCTCCTCTCTTCCCTCTCTCTCTCTCTCCTCTCTTCCCTCTCTCTTCCCTCTCTCTTCCCTCTCTCTTCCCTCTCTCTTTCCTCTCTCTTCCCTCTCTCTCTCTCTCCATCTCCATGGATAAACACTTGTGTTTGTCAATATGGAGAATTCACGCATCATTGACAATCCTGGCGTTGTTGTTGTTTGTCGTCTCTGTCCATGCTGGCTCATGAGAATCACAAGGAGCGATGAGCCGACTCTCGGGGACTCTTTGCCTCATTGAGCCGGGCTGAGAGGGTGAGAGGATGAGAGGATGAGAGGGTGAGAGGATGAGAGGATGAGAGGATGAGAGGATGAGAGGGTGAGAGGATGAGAGGGTGAGAGGGTGAGAGGATGAGAGAATGAGAGGGTGAGAGGGTGAGAGGATGAGAGGGTGAGAGGGTGAGAGGGTGAGAGGATGAGAGGATGAGAGGATGAGAGGGTGAGAGGATGAGAGGATGAGAGGGTGAGAGGGTGAGAGGATGAGAGGATGAGAGGATGAGAGGGTGAGAGGATGAGAGGGTGAGAGGGTGAGAGGATGAGAGAATGAGAGGGTGAGAGGGTGAGAGGATGAGAGGGTGAGAGGGTGAGAGGGTGAGAGGATGAGAGGATGAGAGGATGAGAGGGTGAGAGGATGAGAGGATGAGAGGGTGAGAGGGTGAGAGGATGAGAGGATGAGAGGATGAGAGGGTGAGAGGATGAGAGGGTGAGAGGGTGAGAGGATGAGAGAATGAGAGGGTGAGAGGGTGAGAGGATGAGAGGGTGAGAGGGTGAGAGGATGAGAGGATGAGAGGGTGAGAGGGTGAGAGGATGAGAGGGTGAGAGGATGAGAGGGTGAGAGGGTGAGAGGATGAGAGGGTGAGAGGGTGAGAGGATGAGAGGGTGAGAGGGTGAGAGGGTAACAAAGAGCTCGTGATGATAAAAGCGAGCCGTGTGCAGACGAGTCAGAGTCCCGTATGAAACAGTATAAAATAGATTAAAACAGATACAGACAGAAACAATAAAGAAGTTAAACTAAACAGAAATGACTCACGTGTTTCCCCAATTAACAAAGTACATCTGAAGGAGTACTGCGTGAAGGGGATGAATATACATATACATAAACATCTGCTGTTTGAAGAACAACGAAGGACCAAAGTAAAGCTTTTCAACCCAAGTACTTCAGAGTGAAGTAAGTCGCACAAAGAAATGCTTCTTCATCTCCCAGAAAAAGTTTCAAGTTTTACACGGAGCCGTTCCTCGTTTCTAAACCCAATCCTGTCTAATTCCCAATTCGTCAAGATTAAAAGTTCGTTCCCTCAAACAGGTTCCAGGGCACGAGAGGTGCTCTTGTGTTTTATTAATGAGCAGCTAAGAGGCCGCTGCAGGGCATCCCCATTACCCGGGGCCAGGGTTAGTCAGCGCATCGCCATGAACAGGGATTCAAACCGGCTGGGGGGGAACGGAGAACAAAAAGGTGAGGGTTGAAGAGGACAAGGAAAGGTGAGAGGGAGGAGGTGGAGGAGGTGGAGGAGGTGGAGGAGGGAGCGAGGGAGCGAGGGAGCGAGGGGGGAGGCCACGAGGCGAGTTGGAAGCAACGCGGTTTGACAGCGGAGGAATATTCCATCTCACCGGAGTCACGAGGGACTCAGCTGCCACTTAACACGAGGCATGAGCACACACACACACACACACACACGTCGACACACACACACCCCAAAACATGTCTCTCTGTGTGTCAGATGCTCTCACACACACACACACACACACACACACACACACATTAAGTTGTACACACTCCACACTGTGATTGGCACCAGCCCACAGTTTGCCACTTCACATCAAAATGTGCAGAGTCTCTGAATCTGAGTTCACACACGGTTGACGCGCGGTCGGTCACGTGACGCGCGGTCGGTCACGTGACGCGCGGTCGGTCACGTGACGCGCGGTCGGTCACGTGACGCGCGGTCGGATTCACAGAAAAGTGTTCGAGTGACACGACTTAAAGATGTGTCGGTGCAGTATCATGGCAGGTCGCCAAAATATCACAAAGTGCATTTTATTGGAGTCGAGTGAAAGGGACGAAGTGTTTGTCGTTTTCATTTCGGAAAGTCAACGAGGAGCCTTATTCGTGGCGGACACACACACATTAAATGCAACGTTGCCTCAAAGCGTGATTGCGAAACACATTCAGTATACAGATCTGATGTATAACACAGGAAGCTCTGAGGGGGAAATAAAGCATCTGAACAAACAGCAGTTTGTAGTCACATGGCACTAAACAAGTGACGGGAGGCAACAATCCAAAATATTTTTCAAACTTAAGAAACATATTGTTTCCAATGCAAACTGTGCAAATCCTGATCTAATCTATAGCTTGCACAAAACCAGAAACACATTCTCCAGTTCTCTCTTTTTCACAAACTGGGAGACTATATTGTTTTGCATTTTTTCGAGGGATGGCAATGGCAGGTCATTTATTAAAGCACGCTTCATGATTATTATTTAGTTTTCGCATCACCTTCGGGGGGAAATACAGCCTCTAAATACTCAACAGTGTCTTTGCAGCAGGTCAAAGGGGATCAAACAACCTTCAGCTTTTTCTCATTATAAAATACAGGAAGCTGGCTTTAATTTTATAGATATAAAAATATTACGACCTTCAAAACAGACAAAAAGAAGGAACTTTTTAATCTTCCGGTGTAAACGTGTGTCATGAAACGTCCATGGACGTGTTTCTAACATCAACACGCTCCAACACAGGAGACTCAGACCACATTAGAATGGATCTGCAAAAGCTTTTCCTCACTGCAACACTAGTGAACACACACCACACCCATAACACCGACACCAACGGACCACACACACTCCTTTGCATTGCCCCCCCCCCCCTGCCCCCCTCCCCTTCCCCCCTCCATTCCCCCAAATGGCAAAGGTTGCAACATCGATGACGACAATGTCGCCGAGCCAGGGGATCTCTCAGGAGGTCGGGGTGCACCGACGCTCCCTGAAGGTGCAATTAGCGCTGCGCTGCAGGAACAACGCTAGACCGGGTTCCTCCTCTGAACCAGAACATTGTAACACTAATTAATAACTCAGTCGCATCAGAGCGGCTTCAACACAACAACAACAACAACAACAACAACAAACATAAGGAAAATGAGAAGAACAAGAGGAAGGGTTAAACTACTTTGTGCTGCAAGCTATTTGTTAATCTAACTGCCCTCAGACTGACAAAAACACACAAAAACAGGGCGGGTTATACATTAATAACATTTAAACTCATTTAAATCAAAGGAAAATGTGGGATTTTTTTTCAGTCCTCAAAAATAGGGGAGAAAAAAGCCAACGTACAAATCTCTCTCCCTCCAAAGCAGCTCTAAAAGACCAGCATGCATTGCAGCAATAGTGTTTGCTAACAAGTGAAACCTGATATAAAGTAATTATAAATAGCTTCAGATGTAGAGTAACTCCCAACAAAGTTTCTGCAGATCTTTTTCTCACATCGTGACACAGGTGTAAATAATGACATTTTGACAGAAATGACGTAAAGTTTGTGCACAACAATGCAAATTACAACGTGAATGAATGTTTTTATTCACCCGTAAATACTCCCGCTACATCCAGAGACAAGAGAACATAAAAAGAAAGCAAAGCAAACATGTCACTGCATCCATACGCGTCAAAACACGACACAACTTCACACATTAAACATTAAATGCTGTCGTGTGTTTGTGGAGAGTTCTTTGATAAAACACGTAACACACAACGTGCGCTGCAATCTTTATTCATCCGTCATGTGGACAGAGCCAGGCTAGCTGTTTCCCTGCGTTTGCGCTAAGCTAAGCTAAGCTAAGCTAAGCTAAGCTAAGCGTCTTGAACTATGGACGAGGTTTCTGAGGGATTCTCGATGTCCCGTTGATCTGTGAAGCTCGTTAAAGTGAGGACGACGATGTGATGCATGTCTTCAGGCTGATTCACGCTTTTATTCATTATTAAATCACATTCTGAGAACAAGTCTGCCTTCTGCTCCGTGGTGTGAGCAGCTGATCGGTGGTGGGCTACGTGCCTTGCTCAAGGGCAGGCGTCTCACTCTTCACTGTCTCTGGATGAATATATATTTGAACACGTGTGCCCTAAAACAAGTTTGGCCACAGTATTTGTTTTGTTGCATATCTGATGTTGGAGGAGGATCAGTTGATTCTTTAAATGCATGTGAAACAAAAAGTGTTTTCTTTCCTAAACATTTTTAAAACCTCCCCAAATACAGATTAAACCAAACTGCTCGAGACATGTTGCAGCACTCAGACAATCTCTGCAACTCTATATATATATATGTATATATATATATATATATATATATATATATATATATATATATATATATGTACAGATTGTAAAGCCCTCTGAGGCAAATTTGTAATTTGTGATTTTGCGCTGTACAAAACTCGAAGGAAAACATTTCACATTGCCACGTCTTTCTGTGCAGACGGTGATTTGATTGGTCGGGACACACCTGTTTCTCCAGAGCTGCATTTTCAGGAGATGTGGGTGTTTTTTATTTTTATTTCAGAGGACTAGCATGCTGTCACGCGGTGGCAGGACTTCATTGTATATTGTAGAGTTTCAATTCAAATGATCATATAGAAGTCATTAATGTATATGTCCGTAGTTTTAATCCATTATTCATACCAAACTGCTTTTATTGATATTTATTGATACAGATTGTCATTTTCCATATATCTGAATCTTTTTCTCTGGCGAAACATAATTATATTCCACTTTGTTATGTGGATAAATAAGCGAGTCAAACCCTCTTAAAATCTTTTCTGTGGACTGGAACAAGTAACCAAACAGTTTTAGGGAACCAACAAAAAGTGCTCACACTTCAGGAAACGTGCAGATGCAGAATACTTACGATTTTTCATCTGGTTTATTCTTTTTTTTTTACTTCTGTCTTCACAGGAAACAACTTAGTTAAGTTTAGGCAACAGAATTCCTCGGTTACGTTCCAGACAGGATCGTGGTCTGGGTTAAGATAACTATTTACTTTGATCAAAAGCGATTACACATTAAACACAATAAAAACTGAGTCTTTTATCCTCCTCCGAAGTCCTCCCACTCTCAGTACGTCAACAAGCCGCGAGGCTCCGCTCCACTTCCTGGTCGGGTGCAAAGGACCTCCCGCTATTGCGCAATGCATGTAACAGTACTTTTTCATAACTAACTGCTTTGGCATAATTAGTACACAAGGTAATTATAAAATAGTTGTAAAATAATGGCATAAAACAGTTTACTTTAGGAGCTTTTTCTATTTAACCTTCACAACAGCGGCCTCCTGGGTTTGACCCTTTGACCTCCACTGCCATCCGCCCTGAGTCTTTATACTTCCTGGTTCACTATTACGTGGATTACATAGGAATTGATTTTGTAGGATATCTCCGAAATTTGAGCGCGTTGATTTTGGAAGGTATCGCTACGAACGGAGAGTAAATGTAGCCGTTAGAATGATTAGTTGTCATGTGCTTGCTTGCGACACACTTTCTCTTTGTTTTGTGGTAATTTGAGCCATTTATTTATTTTATTGGTAGTTTTGTGTCTTTACTGATTGTAACTTGATTGCTGCTCTTTTTTATTTAAAAAGTCTGAATTTTGATGCTTTGACACTTCCGTATCCTCGTTTTAAGAGCTGCAGTCTTAATATATTGTAAAATGTACTACTGTGTTGCAATAAACTTGATAAAATACGTAAAAAAAAACGATCTCAGTTAAGCATTTAGTTATTTCTTTAAATCATAAATCTGTGTTGCACATGTTATTTACATTGAAGATATATTATAAATATATTCATTGTTTATCAGCAGCATTTATCCCTTTGCTACTTTATATTTAAAAGAAGAAAGTGGTACAATGAGACAGCAAAAGTGGACAATAACCTTCTTTTTCTTTTGCCTTCATAGGTTGTCCAATTGAAGAGCTTCCTCCCGAGGCCCCCTGCTGACAGCTAACAAGCCCGACTCATTCACAGCTTCATGAGTGTGTGCACATAACCTCCACTCCACCTCTGTGTGTGTGTGTGTGTGTGTGTGTGTGTGTGTGTGTGTGTGTGTGTGTGTGTGTGTGTGTGTGGCACCATGCTGTGGACAGTGATACTAGCGCTGCTGGTGCTTCTGCTGCTGCAGACTCAGCTGTCTGTGTGCTTAAGGGAATTACGCAGCGGGGGTTCCAGCTCCCCTCCCTCCTCCTCTTCGTCATCCTCTTCCTCTTCCTCCTCCTCCTCCTCTTACAATGCCACCCAGCTGCGGCTGCCCGGAGCGATTATTATTGGCGTGCGGAAAGGCGGCACCAGAGCCCTGCTGGAGATGCTCAACCTGCACCCGGACGTGGAAGTGGCGAAGGCCGAGGTAAAAGACTTAGAAATGTGCAAATGTAACTGAGTAGAAGTACTCCAGTACTGTAAGTACGTAAGTACAGTACTGGAGTACTGTTTACACAGAGAATACAGTGCCAATGTCACTGATGGATCAGAGCCAATCGAATCGTTCAAAAGTACAATTCAACACAAAAAAACAAAACAAAACAAGAAAAAAAACAGAATGTGCTGGATGGGATCATCATCATAAAAAGAAAAACATTGACACATACGCTTCATGAAATAAACAACACAGCTATAGTACTAGTTTCCAATGTCTTATACAAAGTTAGCTTGATCTAAAAAGCATAAAATATATTTTTACATACAGATTTAGAAGAGGGGAAATAAAAAATAATTTAAAAAAAAAAACATTGTATGTATGATGAATGATTGGAGCTATGTAACAGGAGCCTGATGAAAAGTTTTTATTCAATGTACTTATTCAATGTACTTATTCAGTGAACTTAAGTTAAGTATTTCCTTTTTAAACTACATTATACTTCTACTCCACTACATCTCACAGTGAAACACTGTACTATTTATCAACCGTACAGTTACTTTTCAGATTAAAGGAGCAGTGTGTGGGATTTAGTGACACCTAGTGGTGAAGCTGCAGATTGCAGCCAGCTGATTAATTACCCCTCCGCTCACGCCTCCCTTTCCAAGCGTGTTGGAGAACTACGGTTCATTGGGATTCATTGAGGAAGACACAAAATGCAGAGTTTTCATCTGAAGATCAAAACCTTCAAGTTATGGGTAAAATAAAAAATTAGGCCTGCATAGTAAGTCTTCAAGTACAATTTTATGATACTAGTACTTTACTGAAGTATTTCTATTTTGGGAGACTTTTACTTCAGTGACACTGAATTTTAGAGCTGAAACAATCAGTCGATTAATCAATTAGTCCATTGACAGAAGCCAATATGGCTCCTTTGATCATTTATCGAGCAAAGGTGCCAAACGGCTTCTTAAATGTGAGGATTTGCTGCTTTTCTTCGTCTTATACGACAAGTACGAAACAGTTTTAACGTTATTTGTGCGCATATCGCATTATTTTCTGACAATTTATAGAAAGAGTGACTAATCTAGTTATCTCGAAAATAAATGAAAATAATCACAAAAGTTACAGCCACACAGGTTACAGGTCACCACATTAATAATTAATAGAGTGAAAGAGACCCTTCTACAAAATGAGTGCTTTTAGTTTTGAAACTTTGGTACGTTTGTCCCCCAATACTGTGCTTTTATTTAATGTGTGACTTTCACTTCTACATGACTATTGTTCTATGATAGTATTGGTACAAGTATTTTATTACTTCTTCCACTTGTGACGTTATCACACATGGGACCGATGATGGGAAATCACCATTACATTAAGTCAGAGAAAGTTACACCAATGCACTGAGCGGGTTTTATGTCTTTTTTCAAATAGATGAGGCTCAAAGAATCCAACAAGAATTCTTCTGGGAGAAGTAATTCAAACTGCATATTAAACCTTTAAATCATATTACAGGGAAGTGAGAGCCAGCTGCAGACACTCGGCAACATAAATTAGAAGAAAAGTCAACAAGTTTGGACGTGTACGGTCGGGGTGGTAGAGGGAGCTGAAGCTAGCTGATACATCGGCATCACTGGTGTACTTAATCAGGGTACTGATGTACTTAATCAGGGTACTGATGTACTTAATCAGGGTACTGATGTACTTAATCAGGGTACTGATGTACTCTACTTATCCTCCTTTTCCCCCAATAAACGCTGATGTTTCCTACCTGGTAGAAGGTAGTTGGCTCATAAGATGATGCTGCTGCAACTGTATCACTAAATCTCTTTTTTTTTTTATAAATATATCAAGTTTAACCTGTAAAAGTGTTCAGGGGAATCTGCTTTCCCCCTGTTGTCATCATCAATGCAGAGAGGCACACATACCATGAGAACAAAGTCAGCTCAGCCTGTTTGTGGTTCGTACTCACGGGATTATGAAAGATGACGGGCCTGTCCCGAAGACGCCGCGAGAAATCCAGATCAGGGTAGTTTGAGGTGAAGACTGCAAAAAAAAAATGGAAAGCTGGTGCGAAGTAATAGATTGGTTTGGACAAGATGGGACAAAATGAAAGGAGCTCAGTGTCTCACAGAAACATTTCTCATCCCTCCACATTCTTTTGGTAACTTCAGGCAAAAACATTGTTTTTCATGCACTGGTCAGTTTTGAGTTTTTGGGCTGTTTTGCTTCCATAACGTGTTTTCTTTCAGACTAGTGGAAAGAAAACATAAAAAAAAAATACACATTAAGGTGTTTACTTTACTTTGTCTATTTGCGTCTGTAGATTTATCCTAAATTCACCAAACGTTACCGTTACGTAATGCCTCATTTGCATATTTAAAGATAACATTTCAGAAAACTTATAATACAAAAAAGAATTGTCTTAATGTAAGTAATGAACTGGGGAGGTTTGATGGTGATATCTATTAGTTAATTATTTTTATTTAACTTATTCACCTGTAGTATCTGTATTTATACATATGTATAAATAAAAGGCCATTTTCTCTAAATTATTTTTTTCTCAAACTGTGAGCCAGAAATCTCCCCTCCAGCAGATATTACATCCAAACTTCTCTGTTTCATTCCTCTCTATATTCTGAAGGTTTTTACAGAGGGGTCTGTTCATATATCATTCAGAGCCTGATTTATACAACATGTTATTCATAAAGACTGGTGGAAATGGATTGTTCTATGGCTGTTGAGAAGTGATAAAAAGAGAAATCCCAAATTTCCTCTGAAAACAAAATGAAACAAGAATTTTGAACCTGGCTTCATCCAATGTTCAGATTCAATCCAATTTCTGCTCTGGAAATGTATGCAAATTAGCCCATCCTTTATAGGACAATGCCTCATTTGCATATTTAAACGTTTTTCAGGAAACTTGCAATACAAAAATATGATTGTGATAATGTACGTAAGCAACTGGGGTTAGTTCCATGGTGATATCTGTTAGTTCAACTTTACAGAAACCTTTTAAAAACGAACCTATTTTTGAGGCCTCTGCACAAAAAAAGCATGCCCATACTAAAAAGAGTATATCTCTGCAACCACAAGGTCTATTTGAATAGTGTTGGTGTTATTGTAAAGGTAATACCTGTGACATTTGTCTAGATGTGTAGATATCAGTATATATGTTACTGGTTAAAAGTAAATTAAGATGGAACACAGAGAAAATTAAAAGATTTCAGGTTCGCCTAAAAAAAAAGCCCTCTCATCAAGAAGTGACGTTTTATGGACATGCGCCGCTGTCCTTGTCCCCGTTGACCCCACCTTCTGTCCCTCTGTCAGGTGCACTACTTCAACGTGGAGGAGCACTTCCGCCGAGGCCTGGCCTGGTACCGAGCCCAGATGCCCTTCACCCTCCCCAATCAGCTGACGGTGGAGAAGACCCCCGGCTACTTCGCGTCCCCTCAGGTTCCCGCTCGCGTCTGGGACATGAACCCGGCCGTCCGCTTGCTGCTCATCGTCCGGGACCCGGCAGAGAGGCTGGTCTCCGACTACACCCAGGTCCTCCACAACCGCCTGACCCGCCACAAGCCCTACCAGCCGCTGGAGGAGCTCCTGATCCACAAAGGCCACATTGACCCCGGTTACAAGGCGCTGCAGAGGAGCCTGTATTACCAGCATCTGGCCCGCTGGCTGGAGGTCTTCCCCAGGGGGCAGATCCACGTTGTGGACGGCGACGCGCTCATTCGGGATCCCTTCCCCGAGCTGAGGAAGGCCGAGAGGTTTCTGGACCTCCAGCCCAGGATAAGCCCCGACAACTTCTACTACAACTCCACCAAGGGCTTCTACTGCCTCATGTCTGCGGGGCACGACAAGTGCCTGGACGAGTCCAAAGGCCGGCCGCATGCACCGCTCAGCACCCAGGCCTTCAAGAAGCTCTGTCGCTACTTCAGGAAGCCCAACAAGATGTTCTTTGAGATGGTGGGGAGGTCGTTTTCCTGGTGCTGATCCAGAGACAAAACACCCCAAATAATGCCGACACATTCAGGGACACAGCGGGAGAGAGAGAGAACTGTGGTTTGTGTGTTTTTGTAGGTAGAGTTTTGTCATAAACATCTCTTGTTGTTGATACCGACTCAGGTATAAATGTGGCCAACTAAAAGCAGCACATACAAGTGTGTGTGTAGGTGTAGGTGTGTGTGTGTGTGTGAGAATGTTGAACATGTGGCCAACACAAACCTTTACCACGACCATACTGGTGCCTCCTTGGATGGATAGACTCACCGTGCCGTACAGAAGTTCGAGAGCGGAAAACCCAAACGGACTGCTTGTGAGTGCTCATTTGTGGGGTGTTGAAAGAAGATTTGCAGACTTTGAAGTGATGTAGAAATAGTGGTGAAAAGATGGTTGACTTAATGAATTCATATGAACTCTAATTGCATTAAAAAGAAAAGCAAATTGAGTTTCAATGTGGACGATTTTTAAACAGAAACCAAGTCCCCTATGTGATTTTTCTCAACAGTTGTAACATGTTTGTGTGCGTGTAGAAATGTTTTAGTCGAGTCTTTTCTGTTAACTTCATTCTTTTGTTGTTCTACAAGATTGACTTTTAGAGAAGCTTGAAGTGAAAATACCTTCTTTTTTTGCTTCTTTTGAAATAGCCACCTTGAAAGCTTGTTTTTGGTTTCTTTTTACTTTCAAGGCCAATGTAGTACTATCGCTGGTTTGTGTTTTTTTTTTGTTGTTTCTTTTTGTAAGATGTCCTTCTAA
>JACSYO010001380.1:107500-160000 GCA_016806645.1 Ophiodon elongatus
TATCGCTGCTTCCACCGTGGATACTTGAGGAGTTTTTATTCCTTCAGATACTTCACGTTTAATTACGCTGTCAATGCAGCATCTCTGGAGAAAAGAGACATCGTTCCCCCGGATGATTGAGAAGCATTTCTTCTTTTAGAGAAGGGATTTTCAATTCATCTTCCACAAATATTGACTGAAGTCAAGTTGCTGTCGAGCCGTGTTGTTAACCAAGAGGGACGTTTTCAAGGTCGGAGCTCCAAGTGTCTCCAACAGCCCAAACGCCCTTCAGAAAAAACACAATTATAGCAAAAATAAATGATAAACAAGCAAACAGCAACAACACGACAGACATATTTCAGAGTGGAGCAGCAGACATTTGGGGAAATATACACAAAGTACATGATTCTGAGTAACACCACTCTAGGACATCAGGGGAAGTTGCTGAGACGACTGCAGCCTTTTGTGTGTGAGGCCTTGTTCCTGTACGGTTCAGGCTCAGAGCCCATGGGGCTGTAAACCCTTTTCCTCGTCTTGTGGGAGGAAAGAAACTCATTTTAAGTGATGCATTTTAAAAGGGGGCTTAACGACTGAGAAATTAATGCTGACGTTCATCTCCACCCTGATTGCCAATTGTCTGTTTTTTTTTTTTTTTTTTACTTTTCTATCGGAGACTGAAAAAAACCCAAATCCATTTTTTTAACTAGTACAGTTGGTACCATATTATTTAGTTACTTTTCATCATTTTTGTTCACGGCCAGCTCCCCATCACAAACACAAGCGTGCTTCAAAACCTGCAAAAATGTATTTTAAATCCTCATCATTTACCCAAAGTTTTGGAGTGTGCAGTCATCCTGTAGAGGGAGGAAAACATGCATTTAATTTAATAAAATCCTATTTGTATGACACAGTGGAGCCAATATTGGCATCTTTGATTGTGACTTAATGTCAGTTAATACAAGTCAATAGTTTCTCTCGTTTCACTGAAGGTATGAACTACATTTTGTTAAATATCTCTTCGGCCATCTCAGTGGGATATTGTAAACAATGTGATTAAAATAAAGATTAGATGAAATTAATCCTAAAACGGACCTCATGCCGTGTTACGTTTTTTATGCCACAAGTATGAAATTATATTTGATATCCATCTGATTTCTGTTATGTATTATTTTTGCAGTTTAAAAAAGGCTAATGCAACATATGAAACATATTTTCACGTATTTTAGAAAACTGCTGTTACCACAATGTTAACACTGTTTTGTTTGCTTCATGTAGCTTTTAAACTATATATTCTCTAGATATTTGATGCATGTATGGTGCAGATCTGGATGGCTGAAGGAAGAATACTATGCACTGTATACGTCTACTTAACGATTCAAGTTAAAGGGTGTTATTGTGAATGGAAGTGGCTCCCCCTGCAGGACAAATGCTGAAGTGACACTATTTTAAAGGTTACTCACTAAAACTGCACACAAGTAAATTAATCTAAATTGACATTTACTTTTCAATAACAGAGTAGAATACAATTGTATTTAATTATTAAAGCACCAACTTCTCTTCCTGGATTAATCCATAAAATGTTTTCAATGTAAATATTCAAAAAAGCAAACATTGCAGTTTTATTCATGTATTATTAGACAGTCCTATCACCCAACCTGTAAGATATATCATATTCAAAACTGCAAAAACAAATAATTCCAGTAGTGGTTTCAAGCCAAGGATGACATGCAATGGGTATTTATTCAAAGATAAAATACGTCATTTCCCTGAACACAGCTTGTTGGACTTCTTTACTTGAAAAAGGTAATGACTCAAAGCCGGGACATTTCAGTTTGTGCATACATTTAGGTACTGTGAATACATTTTTAAAGCAGACATGGTTCAACCCATCTCCAAATATCAGGGCTGTATGGTTGATAAGGCTCCACAGGCCTCACCTGTCACAGCAGCCGGGGAGCACACTTCAATCTTAAGATTAACACATTTGAAGTGCTACAGACACAAAACACTGGACAGAGGGTTGCAATAACTACTTTTCAATGATTTTTCATTTGGATGTAAACAAGACAAACTATTAGTACATCACTATCCATGTGCAGTTCAAAAGATTACAGTAAGTCAAGAGGGGGAAGCACCATCTCACATTTAGCTGTTGTTACCCAATTCGCTACCCAAAAAAAACCCTTTAGAAACATTATAGTAAATATTGTAACTCCAAGAAAATAACCACAATACAAGTTTTTTTTTTTTTATATAAAAACGGTTTTAACAATTCTTTTTTCAGTATAAAACATTACAGAGTCCCAGGCCAATCAAACAAATTCACGTGAACAAAGTCCTTTGAAATAATCATGAAATCCCCAGTCAAACGTTCTACAATAACATACAAAGGGTTTTTTTTTTTTTGTCGTTAAGGGGTTTTCTGTACTTTATTTTCTAGTTATGGGAAAATATTACAACACAAATCCTAACAATCACTCTTTGTTTGCTATAATATTAATAATAAAAAAGAACAAATGTGAACTCCTGGTCCTATCAAAGCCTAAGCCCTGAAATTTATGGTCAACATGGCATCTATGCAGTCTTCTGCTGGCCCTTCTTTCCAATGAGGGATTTGTGGATGTGGGGAATGACACCTGAAAACAAACAAAACAAAAAAAACATTAAGATTAACGGTTTGATGCTAAAGGTAGCATTAAATATTACTGATGGAACGAGTGAGATGGAATTACAGTACATTGACACCAACACACTAAGAAGCTAGCATGACGCGTAAACAAGAAAGACAACAACGTGATAGAAAATGGAAATAAATAAATATATATATATATCGGCTCACCTCCTCCAGCAATTGTTGCCTTGATGAGGGAGTCCAACTCCTCGTCACCACGGATGGCCAGCTGCAAGTGACGGGGAGTGATACGCTTCACCTTCAAGTCTTTGGAGGCATTGCCCGCCAACTCTAGTACCTGAGAACGAAACAGACATTAACGAAAATGTCCCCATCCCACGCACGGGGGTGCGCGTCACGCGCAAAGCGCCGCCGTTGATTACGAAACGTGCACAAAATGGGGGGGCGGCTTACTTCAGCGGTGAGGTATTCAAGGATAGCTGCACTGTACACAGCTGCTGTGGCTCCTACACGACCATGGCTGGTTGTGCGAGTCTTCAAGTGCCTGTGGATACGACCCACTGGGAACTGGCAGGGAAAAAAGACACGAGCACAACAACAAAAAAAAAAAAAGGGAGTTAAACTCTCCGCGGTCGAGGTGGGACGACGCATAACATGTGCAGCAAAGCCACAAATAGATTTTAAAAAAAAGATTTACCTGCAGCCCAGCCCTCTGGGAGCGAGACACTGCTTTGGCCTTGGCTTTGCCACTGTCTTTTCCTGCCTTGCCACCAGCCTGCAGGGGTGATTATAGCAAACAATAGAAATCAGGGTGGGAAGTAAAGATGAGTGTGAGGCTGTAATGTTTTGGATTTCTGGAAATAAATCCTGCATAACTTAAAAAACACACATGTCATATCTTCAAGTTAGTGGACGAGGTTGAGTTTTTTTTTTTTCTTCATGAAGCATGAAGTGGTGAAAGCACTTGAATAGGAAACGTGACAAACAGCCGGTTGAACTGGTGTCACTTTCCCGCCAATCATATACGTAACGTAACGCCATCAAAGGCGGTCACGCGCTCTGGCACCAGATGTTACGCGCATATAACATGAAATTAAACATTTTAATAAAAACATTTTTTTTTAAAAAAAGGTGAGAAACCCAAGCTACAGATACATTCTGGTTAAAATCGTGAAACGCTGTCACGCGACACGCGCTGCTTTCAGACGTTAAGACGGAAGAGTTTCCTTCCAACGTATTTAACGGTTAGAAAGTTCGGCCCCACGGGGTTTCCTCGGTGCAAATAAAAAAAAAAACACGGGGTCGATTTTTACTTCATTATCGTTACTTTCAACGCTTTACGGTCAACTACTAACGGCTGCCGTTAACCGATCCGTCGGGCTAACGCAACGTTAGCTCAACTTAGCTCGCTAATCCACCCCAAAAAAAACCCCAAAAAACAACTTAGTATGAATCCCGAGTTTGCGTTTCTAAATCAACCAAACACGGTTACGTCACACGGTGAATATAACGTCGCATTTAACGGACAAACCGTCAAATACCCGGGAGCTAACGCGTTAGCTCTTTATCAAGCTTCTTTTTTTTTTTTTTTTTTACCCACACATTCTAGTCGAATTTCCTCAGTTCTAATTCACAACAGCACTTTCTACAGTCGCGCGTTAAATTGCAGCACAAGCGTACCGGCGTCCCCGGCGAAGCGTTTAGCGTTAACCAAAGGCGCACGTACCATTTTTTACCGTCGCGTTATTTGATTGTAGAACTGAGCGGATAGCAAACAAATTTCGGCTCCCGAAAGCAGAGAAACAATAAACCCTTTCGCAAATCTTTTGCATGCGACCCCTCGTGGGAGTCTGGGCAGCCAATCGGAGTGCGTTTTGTTACTTCGAATCTCAGTTTCGACCAATCGGCGAGCCGCTTGCAGAGCGGCCGCCCATCCCCCACCCCGAGATCGTCGTGCCTGCCTTTTGCGCACGGAACCAACAAGTAGGCGGGACAGTGTGAGTGGAGTGTCCTTCCAGGGGCAACCGTCTCCCCCCAAAAAATATTTTACAAAATACATAATCAGGACGCCGTGGTTGGAATTAACTCTTGTATTTCAGTACATGGGACACAAATACAACTTTTTTTGTACTAACTGCGTTAGTAAACTGGCTATGCCCGCAGTAAATTGACAAACGGACACATTCTCCGTCGTAGATATTCGTTACACATGAGTTCAATACTGACGTAGAGAGCCGTTTATGAACGGCAAGTACAGTACTTACGTGAAAGTCATCCAGGAGGCGGTTACGTTATAATGACAGACAGGGCAACTGGCGAATGAACACGCGAACCCCTCCGTGTGATGCTGTGATTGACAGCGTTGGCGGCCAATCAGAGCCCAGTAACGGTGCGTCCGGTATCCTCAGGGAGGGGGGCGGGGCGGGTGGGGGTCAAAGATACGCAGAGAAACGGGCTGCTGGTGGCGAAGATGGCGGATGGGGACAGTGGCAGTGAGCGCGGTGGAGGCAGCAGCAGCGGCGGCGGTGGTGGTGGCAGTGGCGGCGGGGGAGGAGGAGGCGGTGGTGGCGGTGGCGGCGCAGGATTCCAGCATTACCAACGGGAAACGGAGACCCAGGAGCTGGCGTCGAAGCGGCTGGACATTCAGAACAAACGCTTCTACCTCGACGTGAAGCAGAACGCCAAAGGCCGGTTCATCAAAATCGCCGAGGTGGGCGCCGGGGGCTCCAAGAGCCGCCTGACCCTCTCCATGTCGGTGGCGGCGGAGTTCCGCGACTACCTGGGGGACTTCATCGAGCACTACGCGCAGCTCGGGCCCAGCACCCCGGAGCAGATCGCGCAGTCGTCCGGCGGCGGGGATGACACCGGGCCTCGGCGGGCCCTGAAGAGCGAGTTCCTGGTGCGCGAGAACCGAAAATACTACCTCGACCTGAAGGAGAACCAGCGGGGTCGCTTCCTCCGGATCCGGCAGACCGTCAACCGGGGCCCCGGGTTCGGGGTCGGGGCCGGTGGCATCCCCGGGGCCGGGCTGCAGGCCGGGCAGACCATCGCGCTGCCGGCCCAGGGCTTGATAGAGTTCCGCGACGCCTTGGCCAAGTTGATAGACGACTACGGGGGAGACGAGGAGGAGCTGGCCGGCGGTGGAGGGGGGGGGCCCGGCGGCGGCTACAGCGAGCTTCCGGAGGGCACCTCCATCATGGTGGACTCGAAGCGGTTCTTCTTCGACGTCGGGTCCAACAAGTACGGAGTTTTCTTGCGGGTGAGCGAGGTGAAGCCCAGCTACAGGAACTCTATCACGATCCCCTTCAAGGCGTGGAGCAAGTTCGGGGGCGCGTTCAGCCGCTACGCCGAGGAGATGAAGGAGATCCAGGAGAGGCACCGGGACAAGATGTACGAGAGGCGGGCCGGAGAGGAGTCGGAGGGCGACGACGTGGACGACGACTGACCGGGGCGAGAGAGAGGGGAGAGAGGGGAGAGGGGGGTCAGTGGCGGCGGCCTCTCGTGAGGAGGGAAGCCGACAACATGATGCAAAAGCCTGGCGATAAACAAGAGAGAGGGAGAGAGGAACGACTATTCTGTGCATGACGAAACGAACTTTACAATGCTAGAACAACGGAGTAAAATTTAAAATATATATATATATAAATATATATATTTGACTGAGAAATAACTGTCTATATAAGAGAATCATGTCCTAAAGTTTAGGTGGATGTTATAGCTAAATGAGTGCGGACTGCAGTAGTCAGCTCCCGTATGAGATTCCCCAGTGATATATATAAAAACAAAGTAAATCTCTATATATGTAAATCGATTTTCTATTTGATAACAGTACATGTAATGTTAGCCCAGCAAATTAAGTTTGACAGTGCTCAAGATGCACCAATAGCCTATCAGACCCACTTCCGGTGTGATATCTATGATGCTGAGCGCTCACCTGGTGCTGACCTGTAGTCTGTTTGATGATGATGATGATGAGGAAGTGTGGAGACATGGGACATCCTCATACCAGCAGGTGCAGAGGGGGAATGGGACCGAGCAACCTGCATCACTCAACCATGGCTGTGTGTTTTTTTTGTCTAAAATGACCTGTGGACAGACCCATGACACCCGGAGCCACTTGTCTCAGCTATAGGGGCCCATCCTTGGCATCTCAGGACATCCACTCGGCCCAGCGAGGTCATCTGTTACAAGCACAGGGCTCGTTTCCGATTCTCCGGACAATCCAAAACGAGTCCAAGCGACCTCTTCGCTCCCTTCCCCTTCCCTCCTGGGCGTCCCTCGGGTGCTAACCTCCTGCTCCGATAGCTGAAACGCTGTGAGGGCGTTCCTCACGACGCGTGGCTCGTTTCGTCTCAGGGCCTCCAAAATCTGTATTTTGCGGTATATCAGCATTACCTGTGCCTGTGCATCATCCTCAAGAGGTTCTGGGTGCAGATCTGGTCAGCCAGTTGCTGCAGTCTGTGGCAACTGATGATGTCTCATATGACGCAGGCCCACGTTTGACCCCTGTGACCTTTTTGTCACAGGGGACACGGTGAGCCGAGGCCTCTAGCACTGGTCACGATTTTTTCGAGTAAAAGCTTAATATTGCCGGGCTTTCGCTATGGTCCTCAAGGGGATTGACCTTGTTGACTTATTTAGGGTGCGCCATTTGGATCCTTTTAATCTTGAACTCAGACCATTAATGACTGAAGCAATGTTCAGTCTGATTGTAAGACAAATTAGGTCCTCTTGGAAAACCAAACCCACAGTGGGGTGCTGTACCTTTTTAAGAAAAAGAAATATATATATATATATATATATATATATATATATATATATATATATACTGGAAGAGATTTACTTACGAAAAAGATCAAGTATAGATAGAAATATTTTTAAAAAGAGATATATTGAAATATGTCTTAGAAATGTGAGACATTTATTAGATAATTCTGCCTAAAGTGGCTTATTTAAAAACACTAAACTTGGATGCAACTGTCCGGGGTGATATTTCATACCTGCGTTTTTCCTAATATTTCTTTTATTCCTTAGAGGAAATTTAAGAAGAGTACAGCAAATTGATAACAAAGTATGTTATAGCAATTTCTAGAAACTTCATTGAAGTAGTTTGTCTGCAAACACTCAGCACTCCAGTTCACTTTACAAAGCATCGAGTTGTCCCCTCGTTTCAGTCCACCCGTTTCAGTCCACCCGTTTCACCATGTTTTGTCACATGGCTTATCCATCAGTTGCCATACGACGCAAACATAAACACCTGCAATCATCCACATTTTGTCTTTTTAGTGCTCCTTTTTAAAAAAAAAATATGATAACATTTATTTTTTTGCATGCGTGCTCTTACGCGGAGCTGCCTTGTGTTCTTTTATTTTGCATATTCTGATTGCTGTACGATGGTATTTATCCATTTTTTTTTTTTTTTTGAGAGCGGTTTCAAGTTTTATTTCTTGCAATGGAGAAAAAGAAAGTTTTAACGTTTACTTCTCGGCCTAATATTAAAAAAAGAAGAGAAAAAAAGCCACAAAGTTCCCGTACTTTGGGAAAATGTCACTTTCATTGTCTCACTTCCTTTGGTGTGTGAACCTCCTCGTTGAATTTTACTTTACCCACTTCAACACAGCAGAGACATGCCATATGGAAAAAAATAAATACATGGGAGCAATAGTTTTTTCTTTCTTTTTATATTCATATAAATATGCTATATATATATAATATTACACATGAGATTGAACTACATCCTTCTTCCTGTACTGTGTTACGTGAAATGGCAGCTGTTTCAGTCATGTGTGTTCTGCTGTAATATTCTACCGAGTTCCTTTCAACGAGAAATAAAAAAGGTTTTTGCTCAGGAGCGGCGTGGTCGTTTTATTTTAACTTCACAGGACGATGAGCGCAACGAAGCTCATACCATTTTTATTGATATACTTTTGCGGTTCACTTTTATGTCATTTTCTCAGCTGATGGACAAAATAATTTGTCTATAAAATGAAAAAGAAGTGAAATCACCAGGTTGAAGGAGACTTTTTTTAAATTGCTTAATATGTTTGACCAACTGTCCAAAACACAAATATATATATATATATACATGTATATATATATATACATGTATATATATATATACATGTATATATATATGTATATATATATATACATATATATATGTGTATATATATATATATACATATATATATATATATGTGTATATATATATATATTCTTACTGTTCTAATTGTAAATGTTATATATAAATATATATTTCTTTATATATTTATATATAAAAATATGTATATATAAATATATACAGTAAATATATTTATATATATATACTGTATATATTTGTATATACACATTTTTATATTTAAATATATAAAGAAATACATATGTATATATATACTATATATAATTTACAATTAGAACAGTCAGAAAATATCCACATTTTGAGAAGCTGAAAACAATATTTTTGGTTCATTTAGTGTGTAAAGGTAGCAAAGTAAAAAGTAGAATATTTCCCTTTTAAATGTTCATTAGAAGTAACAAAATAAAAATACCAGTAGAGTAAAAGTACTATCTGTACTACTGCTACTACTTTCCACTACAGGCAAGTAGTAGTTTTTATTTTTTTTATCCTAGAGTCCAATTCCAGTGCTAACTTTTTCCAGAGCTTTCAACCATGTGAGTTATGTTTTCTTTGTAAAAAAACTACTGAGTCCAAGATCAAGAGTCATTTCGTATTTCTTTTCAAACTTTGACACGGTATTTTAACAGCAGAAAGTTGAAACGAGCTCATTGTTTTCAGTGCTTTAAGAGTTTAAAGGGGAAAGAGTGACCGACAAGTGTATCTCCAGCAGAGTGTGTCATTGTTCACATGAAACTCACGTCTCATTCAAGGGGCAGGGAGCAGCTGGTCACATATATGTTTATACTGCGTTTGTTTCTGGATCAAAAGGAGCAATAACACAATGTTAAAGTACTCCATCGCAAGTAAAAGTGCACTTAATGTACAAAAACTAACTCATAATGCAAAATGGCCCCATTCAGAGTGTTACATGTATCATATATACACATTACTGATAGTTTAATCTACAACGATGCTGATCATATGTGTTACATATAAGTATCTGGATCTGAAGAGGAACCAGCGGGAGGACAAATCTATCAGATTCAGTGCAGAGTTTGGTAAAAAGTACAATATCTCCCTCCGTGGAGTAGAAAGTGTCATAAAATGTAAATACTCATGTAAAGTACCTTAAAAGCTATTCTTAAATAAATGTTCTTAGTTGCACCTGGAAGAAGACGATGCAGACGCAGCGTGGAACTTGGTCCAGGTTCAGGTATTTTATATGATGAGGTCTGAGAAAGCAAACTTTTCAAAATAAAAGCTCAAAAGAGCTCAACTAGAAGAAATAAAAGTAAAAGTAATAATAAATAAAAGTATTACCAGCAACATGTAAAAAAAAGCTTGTATGTGCAACGGCTCATTTTTAGAGTGTTACATTATAAAGACAGTCTATAATATTATATATATAATAATTTGCCATATTATATAAATACATAACTCGTTTTGAAAAGTAACAGAAAAGTATGTATAAAGTAGCATTAAATGCAAATAATCAGGTAACTATATGTACGTCAAAACTGTATCGTAGTACAATGAGTCAGTTAATGTTCTTAGTTACACAAAAAAAAAAATGAGAAACATAAAAACAAAGAAAGTGTGTATAAGTACATCAAAACAATAACCATGGTTGCAATAAAAGAGATTGATTTCAAATAAAGTGCATTTGTATAGTATAGTGCAAAAACTTTGGAAAATATAAATACTCCAATATTTCTTGATTTGCTCCAAAAATGTTCGTCTGACCACGGAAAGCCTCGCCAGCAGAGAGATGTAACAAAGTACGTTCACCCGAGCACGGTACATTTTGAGGTACTTGTACTTCACTTGAGTATTACAATTTTAAGCTACTTTATTCTTCTACTCCACTGCATTTCAGAGGAACATGTTGTACTTTTTACTCCACCGCATTTATTTAATATCCACAGTAGTTACGTTGCAGATTCATTGTTGTTAATAATAAAAAAAAAAAAAGAGAATAATAAAAATCAACCAACAGATTATGATGTATTCATTTGAGGTTAAGCTACAAAGTAGTGTATTATATATTAGTTAATATATTATACAGCGCCACACTTACCAGCTGCAACATTAAAGTGATGAACACAAAAAAAAATGATAATCTAATAATATGTATTATGCTTTAACTTTTGGTACTTCTGTGACAGTTAATATTGTGAATGTTTGTATTTACAGAGTATTTATACACTGTGGTATTGCTACTTTTGCTTCATTAAAATATCTGAATACTTCTTCATACACTGAGCCAACATGAGGTCTGAGTGGTGCAGGTCAACATGTGAAAGGCCAGATGGGGCGAGTTCCAGTGTATGTTCGAGGAACTGAAAGTCACCCAGCTGTCTGCAGTCAGTCACCCCCCCTTTAACCCCCCATCTAACCCCCCTCACTCAGACAGAGGAAGGATGATTCACAGAAAAGTGACAAACTGCATTTTTTATTTTCTCACGTACCCATATCAATTTACTGCTGTCTCTACTGTATATATATATTTATATTTATACTACTGTCTATACTGTATATATATATTTATATTTATACTACTGTCTATACTGTATATATATATATTTATATTTATACTGCTGTCTCTACTGTATATATATATTTATATTTATATATATATATATTTATACTGCTGTCTCTACACTGTATATATATATTTATATTTATACTACTGTCTATACTGTATATATATATTTATATTTATACTGCTGTCTCTACTGTATATATATATTTATATTTATACTACTGTCTATACTGTATATATATATATTTTTATACTACTGTCTATACTGTATATATATATATTTATATTTATACTGCTGTCTCTACTGTATATATATATTTATATTTATACTACTGTCTATACTGTATATATATATATTTATATTTATACTGCTGTCTCTACTGTATATATATATTTATATTTATACTACTGTCTATACTGTATATATATATATTTATATTTATACTGCTGTCTCTACTGTATATATATATTTATATTTATACTACTGTCTATACTGTATATATATTTATACTACTGTCTCTACTGTATATATATATTTATATTTATACTACTGTCTCTACTGTATATATATATTTATATTTATACTACTGTCTATACTGTATATATATTTATACTACTGTCTCTACTGTATATATTTATATTTATACTACTGTCTATCCTGTATATATATATATATTTATATTTATACTACTGTCTCTACTGTATATATTTATATTTATATTTATACTACTGTCTATACTGTATATATATATATTTATATTTATACTACTGTCTATACTGTATATATATATATTTATATTTATACTACTGTCTGTACTGTATATATTTGATCTATAGTGTATTTATATTTATACTGTCTATACTGCATTTATCTGACCAATAGTGTATTTATATTTATTTTCTGTCCTGGCGATAAACGGAACAGCGGTTCAACATAAAGATGGGAAAAAATAATAATTGATGAGAGGAAAAGCTTACCGCAAAATGATTAATTATATATTAATATGAATATACTGTCATATAAAATTATCTGACATTTAGTTTAGTTGTGTTAGGATGACATCATCCGTGCCGGGCTGGATGAAATGGAGACCGGCGGGTCTGATCTCATCTGGGCCGTCAGAGCAGAGCCTCCACGGGTAAAATCCTTTCACTATTACAAGAATAATATAAATACAATTTTAGATTCTGTCCCCTTGGAGAGTTTAAACCTTATTTAAATCTATTTGGCCACGAACAAACTCACGTCCCTCAAAAGCTTCGGTTAGTCACGTTCTTCAGAGCCTGAAGCAACAGCTCACATGTTCGCAGCATCCGCATCGGAAATATAAATACAATATCTTTTAGCCCTTCAAAAACATAAGTGTATTGCATCTACATTATGGTTAAGGGGAGCGAAAGTCTGCAGTTAATAAAAAAGGTGAACTTCTTCTGTGACGGACACAAACCTGGACCAGGAGGTTCAAACCGGGAGGAGAGCAGGCGGAGGGGCAGGCTGGTACTTATTCCCTCATCTGAGGTAAATTTGTGGCGTGGTTTCATTTTTTTTTTTGTCAGAATGATGCAGTGGGTGGACTTGGGGGGATGAAGTTAGACTTCGAGGAACAACACCGTTCTTGTTCTCCTTGCAACCCTCTCTGGGCAACAAGTATCACTATTACGCAACGTTTAACTAAGACCAGCTCCAAATCCACAAAACCAGCCTGAGAACATGAAGACATTCTGAAACGGTTGCATGAGAGTCTGTGGAGTCGGCTAGTTGTCGGATCACGTACAGAGCTTTAGATTGGCCAGTCGGCGTTCAAGCGCGGGACAAAGGGTCAATTGCTGGTGGTGTACTTAGTTACTTTCCATGATTCATACGCAGCACGTATTTTTCTGTGTGGAAAAACATGGAGAGAAATGCTGATCTTAGACATGCTGATCGTGCGTGGAAAAGCCATTGTGCACCATGAGGCTGTTTCACAATACAGCTTCATGCAGAAAAAGGCGTCTGCTGAGGAATTCTTCTGAACCGGTGACCAAACATTTGTGTCATGACTCGTGTGCAGTGGAGTTGACAGGAAGGATCATGGATCATGGTCAACGTGACAGCAGGGCTCGGTCGATCCAAAACCTCATAAAATGTCAACAGTTTCGCAATCTCATAAAGAATGAAGAGAGACATTCATGCTTTTTGTCCGGATTTGTCCAAGTTCTAACAAGACATAAACATAAAACACGACACAGGAGCTCTAGGCTCATTCAACAAGGCTGGTCGGGTCGAGGCTTCACCACATCAGAGCCGTGTGAGGACGATGCAAAGTCCTCTGCCGCGTTGCTCCACTTACTCCGTTCAGCCTCGTCATTCACCTGTAAAAACTCCGCTCAGTTCCGCTGGTGTGCACGTGCAAGCACACGCACGTTTTCATTCACATAAACGAGCACGGCCGCGGAGTGCAGAGTGATAAAGAGTGTGTGTGTGTGTGTGTGTGTGGAGAGGACAGCTCAAGGGCACATAATACCAGGCTGAGCCGGGTGCCAGTGAAAGGAGGGGGGATTATTTCACATTGTCTCGGTGTCCTGATGCTAAGCTGCCCATCCATCACTCTGAGCAGCGAGGAGTGAGAGGTGGCGAAGGCTGAGGATTGGATCTCTACAAGATGGAGGGGTGCTGGATACATCTGCTGCCCACTGACACACACTCAGCTAGATGCTTCCATGCCGCATCACTAACGCACGGTGATGCAGGATGTTAGTGGGTGAGGTGAACGGAGAGAGAAACGCATGGAGGCTCATTGTTTTCGGGCTTTTTCACATGTTCCCACACATGCAGACTTCATGTTTCCCACTTTGCAGTGAATGTGGTCGTCATGCTTCAAGGACAGCTCAGAAAAGGGACGAGAGCCTCGAGCGGCCGATCATGTGCTAAAGTCTCCGAAAGCTGTAAAAGAACGAAGAAAAAATGTGTGAACTTGCATTTTGATTTTTGTATTACTCTATGTTTTTTAAAATTACATTTGCACCTCTTTTTTTTTCATGCACGATTAACTGAGATGAACTTCTTTGTGAGGAATCAGAAAGTAGGATTGGGGGAAAGAAAGGCAGAAAGCCAAGATTCAGGATAAGAGTCATGCACGCAGGCAAACATGTCTGGACTGCTTATAAACACATTAGAACTAACAACTTATCTATCAGAAGCAGTCTTGTTCGCCACATTATGACGCATAAGAAAGGGTCCATTTAGAAGCAAACACCAGCGCAGCAGAAGTGTGGAGGACAACGGAGATAAAAACTTGATTTAGAAATGTGAACACATTTGCACAGTTTAGTTTATTTTTGGTAAGTCCGGTCATTTCACACTGTAGACTGGGAGACATATTATTATATATATTGGTGAATGGCTTGTAATCACAAGTCAGCCAACGATTAGATTCAAACCGGTGATTTAAATTGTCACAGCTCAGGAAATGCAGGATTGGACCCAAATGTAGACGGCGCTGGCAGAATGGTAGAGCTCGATGATTTATTGTGGAGGAGAGCGATCTGGACAGGCATGTGCACAGGTGAAGAGAAACAGAAGCTTGAAAACAAACGGCAAGAAAGCAACATCGCAAACTTGCCGATCTGAGAGTGAACGAGTGGAAATGGGCCGGTTATATATATACTGCAGGGCTGGCGAGGAAAAGTGGAAACAGGTGAGCCAGGTCATTGGAGCAGGTGGAGAAGTCTGAGGGCATCTGGTGGACAGAAAAGTGCGACATTGTAGTATTTCTAACCCTTCACACAACCAACCCTGCATTCATATGACTGCCTCGAAACTCGGTAACAAAGGAGAATCTTTCCCATCTCATCCATCCCATAATGATCATACGATCATAAGTGTCGGATGTTGTTGTAGTAAGGTTCAGTCGAACACACCCAAGATGCGTCTGTGATCTGGTGCTCGACCAATTGTCAGAATCGCTAACCATCATCCGCGAGATAAAGCAATTGGGAAAAGTCCATCACAAAGTGATACCGTGCATAAACATAGCAAAGTGAAACACGCAGCAGAGCAGAGAGCAGCCGAGTGATTTCAAGCCAATCAGCAAAACAACCCTTTCTGAGATGCATTACGTAATTCAATGAGCACATGTTTATGTAGAGAATGTAAGCATAAGGAAGAGTGAGAGTGATGATTAGGGCTGGGCAATATACCACATTACTGATGATTAAAAAAAATCTCATTGTGTTAAAATTTCGTGAAAGCACCAATAGTCAACCCGACAATATTGTCGTAATATCAATATTGAGGTATTTGATTTTCTCCATATCGCCCAGCCCTCGTTATGACTCTCTGGGTTATTGGAAGGTTGTTGTTGTTGTTGTTGTTGTTTTTTGTCCTGCTGGGTTTTCTGCTTCGTCTGCCTGAAGAATCCATCAGCAGCGTGGTTTGAAAAAAACCCAAAAAGAAAAGAGCAGAAAGAGGTGGAGTGGTTTGGAGAAGAGATAATAGGTTAAAGACGATGAAGCTGATGACGAGAGAAGGTTTGAGGAAGATGATGGAGAGGTGTGTGAGGCAACCGAGGAGATGGCACACATCGAATCTGGACCAGAGCAGCCGGGGATCCCTCGCCTGCCGAGAAAAAAGAACCCACCGTGGTGAAAGAGTGGCTTCTGAGCTATTTTTTGTCCATGTTGCCATGTGTGAGCAACGCTCTCTGCCGTACGCTCAGGCAAACGGCCATGACGCAGCGGCATCCCGATCCCGTGCACGAATGGGGAAAATGATCAGCTCGATTCCACAGAACTGAACTGCTGACATCAAACATACACGATCGTATCCGCCGCCTCCCTCTGCCTGTGTAGCTCTTCTTCCTCTCTTTCTTACGCAATGTCAGTTCAATCCTATGGGCCTTTCTTGCTATTTTTTTATGGAGACGGGATATTTCATCCTCCATATGTCAGGAGATAAATAAAGACGCAGCTCCTTAACCTAAATAAAAACGTATTCATTTTATAAAATGGTCCTGTTATAAGGAGAAAATGGTCTTGTTATTCTGAGATAACACAATAATCAAGTTGTGGCCTCGAGATATAACAGGATAAAACAACGCACAGCTTTTACTTTGAAGGTAAACGTGTCTCTGATTCCGGCTCTCATCATCTTTTATACAAAATTAGCAAAGTTGGATGATTTAGAAAGCTGATGTAGCGATGCTACGCCATTTAGGTGCTACTAGAGTACTACAATATACATATTGTAGTACTCTAGTAGCACCTAAATGGCACTTACTTATAGCACTTGGTGGTTTGGCTTTCTTGAGGAATTGTACTTTCTTGATTCTTGTTGTTCTGGGTTTGAACTCTCATGGTTGAATCACTTATTGTAAGTCGCTTTGGATAAAAGCGTCTGCTAAATGAAATGTTATGTTGATGGTGAATGGCGTCCTCTGAAGTGAAGGTTGCCAGAGTTCGTCAGGAATGCGTTGCAACCCTCAGGGTCCCCAGCGTAACATTCCAGCTCCCCCACCCGGGGCTCCAAGACCGGCGTTGAACATGCTGGTTCGAGCCCGGAGTTGCTGTACCTAGTTTATCAAGGCAGTCATAATCTGGTCCTGGTTCGCCAGAGTGTGGCGAATCTCGGCGGTGTTGGCGACAAACCGGGTCTTGTATCGCTGGATCGTCTCTTCGATCGTCACAAACCGGACCTGTGATGAGGTGTCACATACTGGTGACAAGAAACAATATGAAACATGCACAAGAAAGATAACACTGGGAAAAAAAGCAAATTAAGTCTTTTGTTAAGTAAGAAAGCAGATTACATTTGCACGTTTGTTTGTTTATTTTTTGGCACCTCATAGCAGTGTGCTGTGCCAGCCCTTACATTATGTGACATGAGGAAGTGATAAGAAACAATATGAAACATGCACAAGAAAGATAACACTGGAAATAATCAATTTGTTTCATGCAATAGCATGAACTTTGGAGGACTTCCAGGGCTCATGTAACATTTCCTCATCTGTTGGAATGTGTTGCTTTGGTATGAGATTTCCATTTAAGCAGTTTATATCCGGCGTCAAAGTAATAAAAAGAAGGTGAGGCAACAAGTATAGCTGCAGGTAGTGTTGAGGTGTGAACCTCTGGTATTTCAGGCAGCTGTCAACCCAAACCAACCTTCAAATAAAAGGTAGCTTTGAGTTGTATATGGGTTTAATTTGAATTGTCCCAAAAAATTTAGCAATGCTCAACAAGTGTAGTTATTGTTTTGCTTACAGATGACTTTCATGCAGCTGTTATCAGGTTCGATCCAGCGCTGATAAATAACTAAGCTAATATTAAATAACTACTTCACGTAGGAAGCAGTTTCAGAGCCTCAGTTGATAAAGTGTTAAAAAATGAATTAGTCTGTATGTTTAATAAGAGCACTCCCTGTTCCTCCTACCATGACAGTTAATCACAATGTAATCAATTTTCAATCAATTTTGCTCTAATTTTCAAGGTAGTAATACAATAAAATGTTTTATGATATTGATGTTTAAAGCAATGGCTAAAGAAATTCATGATCTGCAAGGTGCAACAGTGACAATGTATTTATGTATCACAACATACATTTGTTTTGCATAATTACAAATAAGGGGGAATACTGGACTGGTGTAACGGGTGTGGTAAGGACCCAGAAGCAGTATGGCGGACACACGGAATAGTGAGCGAAGATTTATTCCAGGCAGAAGACACAACAGGCAAACAGTCTCGAATCAGCTCTTGCGGAGAAAAAACGTCCCAACCAGGAAAGGTGGTGGGGGCCCAGAGGAGGTTAGAACTCCTCCGAGGCCGCAGAGTCAGAAACCACAACCGGGGGGGTGGGGGGGGTCTGGAGGTAGGGAACCAAAGGAAAGACCCTCATTGTCCGAACAGGGAGCCTGCTGGGTGTTCCCGACCGGCGTTTTAGTCCTAGAAGGCTGCTCCGGGTGCTGTTGATGAAACCTGGTGATGAGTCGAGGATCGCAGATGTTGCAAGCCGGAACCCATTTCCTCTCCTCCGGACCATATCCCTCCCAGTCGACCAGGTATTGAAGACCTCGCCAACCAGCAGCGGGAACGAAGCAGGCGATGAACCGAGTACCAGACACCAGGCCTCTCAGAGATTTCTGGAAGAACTGACGTCCTCCTATCAAACTTTGAAAAGCCCTCCGCTTATCCTTCTGGGTGACTTTAACATCCAGACAGAGAAGTCATCTGACCTATTATTTTTACTATCTTCCTTTGCTCTCTCACTCAGTCCTTCCCCTCCGACTCACAAAGCAGGCAACCACCTTGACTATATCTTCACCAGAAACTGCTCTACATCCAACCTCTCTGTAACTCCACTTCATGTCTCTGACCACTTCTTTATCTCTTACTCTCTCCCACTCTGTGGAACTGACAACTCTACCACACCAACAGACTCTGTACCTGTCCGTCGCAACATTCGCTCTCTCTCTCCCTCCTCTCTGGCCTCCTCTGTTTTATCAGCCCTCCCTTCTACTGACTCCTTCTCACTCTTGCATCCTAACTCTGCCACAGACACTCTGCTTTCTACTCTGTCTTCCTCGCTTGACTCTCTTTGTCCTCTTACAACAAGACAGGCACGCAAGTTCCCACCGGCTCCGTGGTTGTCGGACTCGGTGCATGCCGAGAGAGCCACTATGCGAGCGTCGGAAAGGAAATGGCAAAAATCTAAACGCCCTGGCGACCTGATTGCCTATCAATCTCTTCTCTCCTCTTTCTCTGCCTCTATTTCTGCAGCCAAACGATCTTTCTACCAAACCAGAATTCAACCCTCATTTTCTAACCCCAAAAAACTCTTCTCTATCTTCTCCAACCTCCTTGACCCCCCCCAGTCCCCCTCCTCCCTCCAACCTTCTACCAAGCCACTTTGTCAACTATTTTACAAAAAAGATAGATGACATATGCTCCTCGTTTACTAATCCATCCTCTATAACTACATTGCCATCAACTTCATCTTCTGCCCATTCCATTTCCTCTTTCACCCCCCTGTCTCCCAATCAAGTTCTAACCTTGGTTACCTCAGCCCGCCCAACCGCCTTCCCCCTTGACTCCATCCCATCTCACATTCTCCAGGCCATTGCTCCTGACCTTCTCCCCTTTCTCATCCATTTTATTAATACTTCCCTCTCAGCTGGCTGTTTCCCCAACTCTCTGAAGGAGGCAAGAGTTAACCCTCTCCTGAAGAAACCCACCCTCAACCCGTCTGAAGTAAACAACTACAGACCTATCTCTCTTCTTCCCTTTCTTTCCAAAACTCTCGGGTGAGCCATCTTTAACCAGCTCTCCTCCTACCTCAACCATAATAACCTTCTTGACCCTCACCAGTCTGGTTTCAAAGCAGGCCACTCAACAGAGACTGCCCTCCTTGCTGTCTCTGAGCAACTTCACACTGCCAGAGCAGCCTCTCTCTCCTCTGTCCTTCTCCTTCTAGACCTTTCGGCTGCATTTGACACGGTGAACCACCAGATCCTTGTTTCCGCCCTACAGGACCTGGGTGTCTCAGGCACTGCTCTCTCCCTTTTCTCATCCTACCTCAATGACCGCACATACCAGGTAACCTGGAGAGGGTCTGTGTCTGAACCTTGTCCCCTCACTACTGGGGTCCCTCAGGGTTCCGTCCTGGGTCCCCTCCTCTTCTCTCTGTACACCAACTCTCTCGGCTCTGTCATTCGCTCACATGGCTTTTCCTACCACAGCTATGCTGATGACACCCAACTAATCCTCTCGTTTCCCCAATCTGAAACTCAGGTAGCAGCACGAATGTCTGCTGTCTGACGTACATCTCTCAGTGGATGACCGCACACCACCTGAAGATTAACCCTGACAAGACTGAACTACTTTTCCTTCCAAGGAAAGGCTCTCCCACCCACGACCTAACTATCACCTTCAACAACTCCGTGTTAGCCCCAACCCTGACTGCCAGGAACCTCGGTGTGACACTCGACAATCAACTCTCCCTCACTGCCAACATCACTGCAACAACACGGTCCTGTCGGTACATGCTGCACAACGTCAGGAGAATCCGTCCCCTTCCGTCCCAGAAGACGGCGCAGGCTCTGGTACAGGTTCTGGTACAGGCTCTGGTTATCTCACTCCTAGACTACTGTAACTCCCTCCTGGCAGGTCTACCTGCTAGTGCCATCCAACCTCTGCAGCTCATCCGGAATGCAGCATGACTGGTCTTCAACCTGCCTAAATTCACCCACACTACTCCGCTCCACTGCTCTCTTCACTGGTTACCGGTGGCTGCCCGCATCCGTTTCAAAACATTGGTACTTGCGTACCGTGCTGCGAACAGATCGGGTCCAGTCTACATCCAGGACATGGTCAAACCTTACACCCCAGCCCGTTCACTCCGCTCTGCATCTGCCAATCGCCTCGTAGCTCCGTCACGCCTAACCACTCAACAAAATCGCGATTGTTCACTGTCCTGGCTCCCAATTGGTGGAATGAGCTCCCCAATGACATCAGACAGCAGAAAGTCTCTACATCTTCCGCCAGAAACTAAAACACATCTCTTTCGACTATACCTGGTAACAATTAAAAAAAAAAATTATAGATATATATATATATTATTATATATATTTATATTTTTCTTCGATCGTCACAAACCGGACCTGTGATGAGGTGTCACATACTGGTGACGAGAAACAATATGAAACATGCACAAGAAAGATAACACTGGGAAAAAAGCAAATTAAGTCTTTTGTTAAGTAAGAAAGCAGATTACATTTGCACGTTTGTTTGTTTATTTTTTGGCACCTCATAGCAGTGTGCTGTGCCAGCCCTTACATTATGTGACATGAGGAAGTGATAAGAAACAATATGAAACATGCACAAGAAAGATAACACTCAATTTGTTTCATCCAACAGCATGAACTTTGGAGGACTTCCAGGGCTTGTGTAACATTTCCTCATTTCCTGGGTCAGTTGGACCTCTCATTTTTGCATCCTAACTCTGCCACAGATACTTTGCTTTCAACTCTGTCTTCTTCCTCTCTTGATTCTCTCTGTCCTCTCACAACAAGACAGGCACGCAAGTCCCCTCCGGCTCCGTGGTTGTCGGAGTTGGTGCGTGCTATGCGAGCGTCGGAAAGGAAATGGCGAAAATCTAAACGCCCTGACGACCTGCTCGCCTTTCAGTTTCTTCTCTTCTCTTTCTCTGCCTCTATTTCTGCAGCCAAACGATCCTTCTACCAAACCAGAATTCAACCCTCATTTTCTAACCCTTCTCTATCTTCTCCAACCTCCTTAACCCCCCCCCCCCAGTCCCCCTCCTCCTTCCAACCTTCTACCAAGCTACTTTGTCAACTATTTTACAAAAAAGAAAGATGACATATGCTCCTCGTTTACTAATCCATCCTCTATAACTACATTGCCATCAACTTCATCTTCTGCCTCCTCCCTTTCCTCTTTCACCCCCCTGTCTCCCAATCAAGTTCTAACCTTGGTTACCTCAGCCCGCCCAACCGCCTTCCCCCTTGACTCCATCCCATCTCACATTCTCCAGGCCATTGCTCCTGACCTTCTCCCCTTTCTCATCCATTTTATTAATACTTCCCTCTCAGCTGGCTGTTTCCCCAACTCTCTGAAGGAGGCAAGAGTTAACCCTCTCCTGAAGAAACCCACCCTCAACCCGTCTGAAGTAAACAACTACAGACCTATCTCTCTTCTTCCCTTTCTTTCCAAAACTCTCGGGTGAGCCATCTTTAACCAGCTCTCCTCCTACCTCAACCATAATAACCTTCTTGACCCTCACCAGTCTGGTTTCAAAGCAGGCCACTCAACAGAGACTGCCCTCCTTGCTGTCTCTGAGCAACTTCACACTGCCAGAGCAGCCTTTCTCTCTCCTCTGTCCTTCTCCTTCTAGACCTTTCGGCTGCATTTGACACGGTGAACCACCAGATCCTTGTTTCCGCCCTACAGGACCTGGGTGTCTCAGGCACTGCTCTCTCCCTTTTCTCATCCTACCTCAATGACCGCACATACCAGGTAACCTGGAGAGGGTCTGTGTCTGAACCTTGTCCCCTCACTACTGGGGTCCCTCAGGGTTCCGTCCTGGGTCCCCTCCTCTTCTCTCTGTACACCAACTCTCTCGGCTCTGTCATTCGCTCACATGGCTTTTCCTACCACAGCTATGCTGATGACACCCAACTAATCCTCTCGTTTCCCCAATCTGAAACTCAGGTAGCAGCACGAATGTCTGCTGTCTGACGTACATCTCTCAGTGGATGACCGCACACCACCTGAAGATTAACCCTGACAAGACTGAACTACTTTTCCTTCCAAGGAAAGGCTCTCCCACCCACGACCTAACTATCACCTTCAACAACTCCGTGTTAGCCCCAACCCTGACTGCCAGGAACCTCGGTGTGACACTCGACAATCAACTCTCCCTCACTGCCAACATCACTGCAACAACACGGTCCTGTCGGTACATGCTGCACAACGTCAGGAGAATCCGTCCCCTTCCGTCCCAGAAGACGGCGCAGGCTCTGGTACAGGTTCTGGTAGAGGCTCTGGTACAGGCTCTGGTTATCTCACTCCTAGACTACTGTAACTCCCTCCTGGCAGGTCTACCTGCTAGTGCCATCCAACCTCTGCAGCTCATCCGGAATGCGGCAGCATGACTGGTCTTCAACCTGCCTAAATTCACCCACACTACTCCGCTCCACTGCTCTCTTCACTGGTTACCGGTGGCTGCCCGCATCCGTTTCAAAACATTGGTACTTGCGTACCGTGCTGCGAACAGATCGGGTCCAGTCTACATCCAGGACATGGTCTAACCTTACACCAGGACATGGTCTAACCTTACACCCCAGCCCGTTCACTCCGCTCTGCATCTGCCAATCGCCTCGTAGCTCCGTCACTGCGAGCTAACCACTCAACAAAATCGCGATTGTTCACTGTCCTGGCTCCCAATTGGTGGAATGAGCTCCCCAATGACATCAGGACAGCAGAAAGTCTCTACATCTTCCGCCAGAAACTAAAAACACATCTCTTTCGACTATACCTGGAATAACAAATTTAAAAAAAAAAAATTATAGATATATATATATATATATATTATATATATTTATATTTGTATATTTGTAGTACTCTAGTAGCACTTAAATGGCACTTACTTATAGCACTTGGTGGTTTGGCTTTCTTGAGGAATTGTACTTTCTTGATTCTTGTTGTTCTGGGTTTGAACTCTCATGGTTGAATCACTTATTGTAAGTCGCTTTGGATAAAAGCGTCTGCTAAATGAAATGTTATGTTGATGGTGAATGGCGTCCTCTGAAGTGAAGGTTGCCAGAGTTCGTCAGGAATGCGTTGCAACCCTCAGGGTCCCCAGCGTAACATTCCAGCTCCCCCACCCGGGGCTCCAAGACCGGCGTTGAACATGCTGGTTCGAGCCCGGAGTTGCTGTACCTAGTTTATCAAGGCAGTCATAATCTGGTCCTGGTTCGCCAGAGTGTGGCGAATCTCGGCGGTGTTGGCGACAAACCGGGTCTTGTATCGCTGGATCGTCTCTTCGATCGTCACAAACCGGACCTGTGATGAGGTGTCACATACTGGTGACAAGAAACAATATGAAACATGCACAAGAAAGATAACACTGGGAAAAAAAGCAAATTAAGTCTTTTGTTAAGTAAGAAAGCAGATTACATTTGCACGTTTGTTTGTTTATTTTTTGGCACCTCATAGCAGTGTGCTGTGCCAGCCCTTACATTATGTGACATGAGGAAGTGATAAGAAACAATATGAAACATGCACAAGAAAGATAACACTGGAAATAATCAATTTGTTTCATGCAATAGCATGAACTTTGGAGGACTTCCAGGGCTCATGTAACATTTCCTCATCTGTTGGAATGTGTTGCTTTGGTATGAGATTTCCATTTAAGCAGTTTATATCCGGCGTCAAAGTAATAAAAAGAAGGTGAGGCAACAAGTATAGCTGCAGGTAGTGTTGAGGTGTGAACCTCTGGTATTTCAGGCAGCTGTCAACCCAAACCAACCTTCAAATAAAAGGTAGCTTTGAGTTGTATATGGGTTTAATTTGAATTGTCCCAAAAAATTTAGCAATGCTCAACAAGTGTAGTTATTGTTTTGCTTACAGATGACTTTCATGCAGCTGTTATCAGGTTCGATCCAGCGCTGATAAATAACTAAGCTAATATTAAATAACTACTTCACGTAGGAAGCAGTTTCAGAGCCTCAGTTGATAAAGTGTTAAAAAATGAATTAGTCTGTATGTTTAATAAGAGCACTCCCTGTTCCTCCTACCATGACAGTTAATCACAATGTAATCAGTTACCACACAACACAGCAGCCTGGTAAAGTAGTGTTGAGGCAGTGTGCAATAAAGTTGTAGGATAGAAGATTACAAACCTTTGCCTTAGGGAGGTCAGTTGTAGCATTTTGCTCTAATTTTCAAGGTAGTAATACAATAAAATGTTTTATGATATTGATGTTTAAAGCAATGGCTAAAGAAATTCATGATCTGCAAGGTGCAACAGTGACAATGTATTTATGTATCACAACATACATTTGTTTTGCATAATTACAAATAAGGGGGAATACTGGACTGGTGTAACGGGTGTGGTAAGGACCCAGAAGCAGTACGACGGACACACGGAATAGTGAACGAAGCTTTATTCCAGGCAGAAGACACAACAGGCAAACAGTCTCAAATCAGCTCTTGCGGAGAAATCCACTCTGTGGAACGCCATCAGGGTGTCAGGGGAGAAGGCCGACAGAAACCAGAGGAAGCAGGGGCTATTCTCGTGGTCGGGGACAGAAGTCTGAGTCATTTACAGGGGCAGAGGCAAGGCTAAGGAGTCCAAACAGGCAGGGTCGGCAACGGGAAACCAGTCGGCGGATAAACGCGGGAAAGTCTGGCATAATGCGGAGAACGATCTGGCCGTGAGTGTGTCTGAGAGTGGGGTTTAAATACTAAAGGGAGTAGGTGCAGCAGAGTGGGCAGGTGAGACTGATTGTGCTGATGAGGTGGGTGTGACTAACAGGTGCACTGAATGAACTGATTAGGTGAGTGAGAGATAGGGGCCGTTTCTCAATATGCGTTCTTGTGTGTAATTGTTGTAATTGTTCTCGTGAACTTGTGTTATCGTGGACTTGTGTTCTCGTGAACTTGTGTTCTCGTGGACTTGTGTTCTCGTGGACTTGTGTTCTCGTGAACTTGTGTTCTCGTGGACTTGTGCAGGGTTGTCATATTTGGTTTGATTGTAAAAATACTTTACAGTGAAGAACCGGAGTAAACTCATGAGCAACAACAGCTCAGGTGGTGACGTCATCAAGTCAGCTGCTGTTCCAATTGCAGAAAGACCGTCCTGCGTACTCCCGTCCCTGAAAGTCTGGACTCACAAGTCCAAACTCCTAAGTCCAAACTCCAAAGTAAACAAGTCTGTACTTGGCATACTTGGTATTGCGAAACGGCCAGGGTTGCAGGAGAGTATGGAAGCAGAGCAGTGACAACTGGACCTAATCACAGAAATAGCTGACACAACAACACAGTGGTGTAAGGCAATGTTTTGGTGACATTCTTAAGGTCTCAGTATGATTGATTTGAGAGAGGGGTTTACCAATTGTGGCCCAAATTATCCCTATTGCTGCTTTGTACATGTTATGGAAGTCCCCGTTACCCCGGGAAACCAAACGCCATCATTTCTGGGTTCTTAACATCGTTTGGATTCACTGTATCTAGCATGCCACGTGTGGACTAGATGTCTACAGCCAAAATAAACAGAAGGCTTTTTTCCCACCATTTCTGATTCAACAACATCAATGACGACTGGAGGAGAATCTCAACACTGATAGGCTTTCGCAAAACACCACGTCACGCAGATTTTCAGGAAATTTGTGTCTTTTCACGTCTTTGCATTGGCTTTGTATTTAATCACGCCGTGCAAAACGTTTGCTTCGCGTTTGGTGTCAACACGGCAGCAGCAGAGAGGCGATGTCAGTCGGTCAGTCGGCCCACCACTTTGGTCCAGCATGAAATATCAAAACAAGTATTGGACTGATTGTCGTGAAACTTTCTACAGATATTCATGGTCCCAAGAGGATGGATCCACATGACTTAGGGGATCCCTTGACTTGGCAGAGTTGGTAACTAGGCTGTAGAGTCTTACACTTGTTTCATTATTCACACGACTTCTACCATGACATTTTGGGTACCACGGTTTGCATGGTGGCTGGGCTCGCCATCTTCGAGACAGTATGAGGAGCACAGGCAAGAAGGAGCTCGCAGCTGAACGGTTACGCCTCCGCATTGAAAGTGGTTTGGGCATCTGTTCGGGATCTCTCTTGGACCACCTTTCGTTGACGTTTTTCCGGTCACATCCAACTAAGCTAGTTGACCCAGAACCAAACCCAGAATAAGCTGGAGTGAATATATATTCCGTCTGGCGGAGGAATTCCTTAGTATTCACACGCAACCCACAGAAGACTTTTTCAGCCATAACAGTTCTGGGGACTCCCTGAGAGGAAGAAATACATACCTCAAGAGATTTTTTTTCTTTTTTCATTAGCATCGTCAATGCTGAAGTGCTACTTGCACTGCTACTTGCACACATTTCCACCTGGGAGATTGGCGGCAGTGAGTTCACTACATTCCACGAGCTGTCTCAGCTTTTTAAGTAATATAAGTATAAATACACTGCTTTGTTATATGCCACAATCATATCAACACAAGCCAATTAGCCGTCAAGAAAGGTCCTTGCGAGCACAGTTTTTAGTTCTTTGGCTTTTGTTTTGTGCTGAAAATACTGATAATTAGCTTATGTCAAATAAAACGACATTGTTTAATTGACACAAATAACAAACAGGTGACCTCATATTTGTTGTGGCAATGAAGTTCTAGCATGAGTTCAGTCAGGAAGACTATGCTTGGACCAGCAGTTTGTTTGTCTTACATACAGCCATACTCATGCTGCTGTTTATGTGCGCCCCTCCACCTCCCCATTACCGGAATTTCTCTTTCAGTAAACCCATTGCCGATCAAATGATAGTAATGTTTACAGCTGAACCAGTCCATTGTCTTTTGATGTTACTGCCCCTCCTTTATCACTGTAAAAAAAACACATGCTTTGCGGTTTCAGTAATGTTTTCCGTGGAAGATTTTGGTGCATGATATTGCCAACTATTTTTAATCTTGGAGATGTGGGAGGTCTTAGACTGTGCTGTGAAGGAATTTTGTCCACTTCCTTTATCTTTTAATGTGTAAATACTATATCACACTGTATACTGAATGCTGCTCAAGGTAACTTGACATGTTGCATCTATGTTACAGAGAAATTTGTTTTAACAGCATTTCATTGATTATGTGTTACTGTGAAGCAGATCCTAACTACAGTTTTATTCAACAGCCAGGCTAGCGGAGCTTTGAGCTAGATCCTAACATCAGCCTGCTAACATCCTGGTTTTTAGTAAGAAGTGGGTTCACACTGGAAATGTGACAAAATAAAGTGTACTCAGTGCAGAAAGTATGCATACTAAAGTTGAGTGTTGAGTGAGCTGCATAGTATTCTCCACATTGCAATGCACAAATGAACACTGAGCAGCAGCTGGAAATTGTTTTTATAAATTGTGGGTAGTAGACCAGTGCACTATGACGATGAGTATGCACAGACAATAGAGAAAACGTATGTAGTATGGATTCTGGAGACGGCTATAGTTTACCATGTTCACCAACCTAGCTTCGCATTTTAACATGCTAAGAATGTGCTAAACATGAAAACCCTGAACACCCTCCCTTCCTCTTCCTCTGCTTCATCATATAATTAAACAATAATGCATCCACTTTCTACCTCAACAGAGCTGAGATAGAACAAAGGAACAGTTTTAGGGTCCTGGGAATCAGTACGACAGAGAACCGGACATGTTCATATCACATGTCCATCCTGGTTAAGCTGTATGTCTTCAGGAAACTTAACAAGTCAGAATTCCTGTGCCAAGTTCTTATCAACTTTCACAAAGGAACAATAGAAAGCATCCTGACTGGCCTCGCTTTTCTTAACTGATGTCTTTTATTTTTGTTTTGCTGGTATCTCCGTTATACTATCCGGCCTGTGACTGTAGATATTTCATGTTAAATGTTTTACTGTGATGCACAACGGAACTTTTCATTTTAAAGTGTCACGGCATAAATATAAATCTTTACTTATTTAATTGCCAATGGAGAAGCAAGCAGAGAGACAATAGGAAAAACACATGTGCTCCCTCACTGTTCCATCACTCGCATATCTGAATGTGTTTCATATCCAAACAGAAAACACTTCTCCGATGTGAAGTGTTCATAAGTGAACATGCACAACAAATGGCAATGGTATTGTGGAATGTCTTCCGATACCTTCGCCTAACAGGGCGAGATAGTTTTTTCCCCATGCAAATGCTGCCAAAACAACCACTGGCGCCTTTCAGCTGTCACGAGCAGTGATGCAATTCAAACCACACAAACACAGAGAGAATCTGAGTGTCTGTGAATCAGAGCTGCTGATGCGTCAAGACAGTGGTTTGACAAGCTGCTTAAAATATTTAAAAATACTGAAACGTTGATGTCACCTTAAGATGTTCTGTTCGAATCTACAGCAAAACATCCTGAGAATGGGGGAAGAGCGTGAAAGTGACTCCAGCGATGGAATGCAGCTGAGGACATTGACTCAACTAATGAGGCTCTAGGGTAAGATCAGTCAGGAGGACTATACTCTTACATACCTACTCCCAAAGTTTATTCCTCATACAGTCAGAGCCATAAGTATTTCAATCAGAAGAGACCAGTTGAATAAAGAAAGGATAATGGTTTGTTGTTAACAGATGATATGTGATGATAAAGTCTCAGAGTCTTTGGCGCTTGGACTCTACAGAGAGATTTGTAATTGAGGGCCGTCTGCCCTGATCAGCAACAAGATAAATCCCCCCGTGGAGTCCAGACCTGGTGGTGGAGGAGGAGGAGGAGGCTGATAGAATGATGAGTTGATGAAGCTGATGGATTTGTAAAGACTGGGCAGAGATGTGGAGGTGGAGGGGTGCGTAACAGCAACATGAATGAACTGAAGGTAGAGAGACGGTCATATGTAGAAGAGACAGCAGCAAGATGAGAGGCTAACCATGTAATTGTTTCGTTGTTCTTATTGGATAGAGGAGACCAGCTGATACAAACAGCTGGTGTCTGATTGACAGCCCCGAACAATGACAGCAAGTAAATAATGAGTGAGCATGCCTGAGAAGTGATTGGCAGGTGTATGAGAAATAAATACGGGCTTGCAAGAGTACGGTCTTCTGACTGAACCTTCGATATAGCGTCATTTGGACTGTGACACAATTTTCCAAAATGTTGCCTCTTTACGCAACTCCAAAATGATCAATATTTGGTTGAAGTGTAGAAAATGACGATTCCAGCTCTCCATGTAGAGTCAAAGCTCCAAAGACTCTGTCGAGACTTTATCATCACATATCATCTGTTAATAATAAACTGTTAATTATCTTTTCTTCATCTGACTTGTCTCTCCTCATTGAACTGTACTTAAGTACAAATTTGAGGTACTTGTACTTTACTTGAGTATTTCCCTTTCATGCAACTCTTTACTTTACTTCATTCAGTCATCATTCTTGTCCATTATGTCCAAACCATGTATCTCCTAATTTGGTGATTTTGAATTTGAATATTTGTGACAAACTGAAAGATGAAGCGTTCCTCGATAGGTTGAGAAAACTCTCCGACTTCTTCAGCTAAATAAACTATTTAAAAAAAAAAGCCTCTTGGATCGTCACAAAGCTGAAAACAGGGCGGCTTTTCTGAGCTCAAGAAAAGTTGATCGTATTGGATATGATGCTTTGCTCTCTATTAATCTACCCAACAGCTTGTAAAGGAGTTAAAATGAGCACAACCTTAAACATCTACAGCAGAGACATCAAATGTAATAGTAAAACCCTAAAAGGGACATTTAGCTGATACATAGTTTCAGCTGAAGGTTTTATTGTATTTGTAGAGTATTTCCACAGTACTTTTACTTGAGTTAAGGATCTGAATACTTACTTATTCACCCACCACTTCTCTAAACCATCTCACACGACTACTCTTTCAAAGACACCAGGACACCATTCAAGATATATAAGTTTATTAAGTTTATTAAAAGATGCGTTTACATTTAGTTACACTGTTAGTATAAATACTTCCAAAATAAAATAGATGTATAGATATAGATATAGTTATATAGATAGATATACACACATATAAAGTTTTTCTTTTCCAACAGCAGTAACACGAGACCTAGAAAGGCACGCGGCGCCCGCTGATGTACATTCAACATTAATGAGCGTGAGTTTGGATGGATTTAGTGGTTGCTATGGTTACGTAAATGCTGCTAAAGCATGAAGTCGCTTCGACCGTTGAGCTAACTTTCTGATGTGATGAAACTCGTGGTCTGGATCGGGCTTGTTAACTGGTTTTCATCAATCGGGGTCAGCGTTGCTAAGCCAGCCAATCAGGGAACTGTATCATAAATATTGTTCTGTTCGAGAACTTCCAGTTCAGATTAGAGATTGTTGTTGATCAAAGAACATTTGATGGAAAAACAAAAAGTAGTAGTAGTCAATACCTTCCCCACTTAAATGCACATGAAAAACATTGAAAGAACATTTTCACATTAAAAAGGGAAACGCTACCAATCGTACACATGAAGAGCAGTTTGCTAGTCATCCAGTGAACCATCAGCCTTTGAAGACATACATAAGATTACATAATAGCTTTCTCGAGCTCAGGAGGAATGTAAGAAAACGGATACAGTCAGGGATCTTATCTTGGGCTGCGAGACTCTCAACGTTACAACGTGGGGCATCATATTCAGCAGGAAAGGCTTTGTCAAAAAGACAGATTCAAAGAAATTACACCAGAGGAAGCTTGAATCCAATTTGGGATTAAAATTCCGAAGATCTATTTTTTTTTTTTCTAAATCCCAAAATATTATGGAAATACAATACTTTATTGCAAAAAGCACCCCTTTTATATAAAGTTTAACAAGAAGACACATAGCAACCCAGGAATGATAAAAACATAATAAAAAATAAGTAACTCCACTGTCTCCTCGGTCCAGAGGAAGACGTCGACCCCAGCAGGGACATCTGGAGTTATGAGGAGGGGGATGAAGGTGAGCAGCCGCAGGATTCCTACGCAACAAACAAACCGGAGGAGGAGGGTAAGGGACAGTTTTATGTATACATGGAGGCATGATAGAGGCATGTGATGGTCACCATGGTAAACACTCAGGATCTGTCATCGCGCATTGGGAAACTGTGTAAATACTGCTAGAATGAAGATTAAGAGACAACGTGTCCAGAAGTTCTTGCACACGAGACGAGAAGCGAGACGTTCTCGGGCAACGTGTTCAGAACGTGCAAAAGTAGAAAAAAATAAATAAAATAAGAACAATACAGAACAACTTTGGTAAGAATGAGGAAACCATACCTTTCGGCGCATCCTGTTATGTGTGACCAGAACACAGTCCTGACTGGTTTGACGGATGCAGACAATTTTTTTTTGGTTTACGGTATTTATGTGGAGGAATCTCCTGGGTTCGCCCACAGATCTCAGGCCGTAATGTTCACTGCTCTTAACGTCGCACTTCTCAAACCAATAACCTTCACCCAAATTGGCTGTGATGTTCTTAACCAACTGTGAACACACACAAAAACAATAAATATGTACATGCTTTAATGGACTTTCCACTGTTTTTCATGTTTTTTTATGGATTTGGACATATAAATATATACTAATATGTACCTCTATGCGGTTTTCAACCACCTTTGGGAAATAGCAAACACCACCTTTCTGGAATTTGAAAGCCCACTGGCTTTTGCTGTTTTCACAGATGTCCACCAAAGGCGCTGAGGACAGAAGCAAGGCAAAATATTTACTGCGTGTGAGTCAAAACATTTGCCATAATAACCCATAAGCATTCAAAATCGTATTGAAATGACAGAGCATTGGGGCGTTGCATTGGTGACGTTGCGCAACAGTTCTTCTGTTGTTTTGAAATAGTTGTAATCATCAGCAAACCTTCACATTTACCATTATTTTGGGCATCTTGGCTCTCAACGACACACATCATCAGTCCATCGTTGAACCGGTTGACCGTCACAAACTGCCCTTCTTTACTCGTAAGAACACATCGGTAGTGATTGACGGTAGTGCCCATGCTGTCTCTTCAGTGGCGTTCTGGCATGAGGGGAAGGAGAGAGAGACCTTTAATAAATAAATAAAATTCCTGTCGAGGAGTCAAAGCTAAATGCAGTGCTGACATTTAATGAAGTACATTTGCTTGATATTTTATTCTTCAAGCTTTAATTGCTATTAATACTATGTAGATTAACATACACAATACATTATTAGAGACATCCTGGAGGCCTAGTGGTTAATGTACAAGAGACAAGATCACCAGTTTAATTCCAGCTGGTGCACCTTTGTTGCATTTAAGAGCAGCAACTAAAAAGTATTTTCAATTATTTCTTGTTAATCTCGATTATTCAATCAATCTTATAATGTATTAAAATGTTGTAAAATGTTTAAAAATGGGACTATATCACTATTTTACAGAACCTGTGGCAACTTCTTTAAATGTCTTTTGTCCGACAGACATTTTAAGACCTGAACGAAACAAAGCTTGCAATAAATGTCTGACACATTTGAGAACATGGACAGCATAAAAATGGAAATACTCCAGTAAAGTACCTCGGTTGGGTTAAAGTCCCATTTTTATTATATTATTACCATTACCATTATACCATTATACCTCGTGAGTGTTATAGACTATTTATGGCGGCAGCATCTCAAAGTGCAAAACAGCAGGAACACCGATGAGCACGAGGACATTCGGTAAGTCGCACGCGCTCTGTCGGTGCATGAAGGTAGATATTGCAAAATAAACAGCTAATTTTTTTTAAAAAAAAGAAGAAAAAACAAGTGGTGCATTAACGCACTTTATTGTACAGCGCAATGTCAAAAAGCCTGGCGCGTGCATGTTTGAAAACATAATTTAAGAGTCCCTTACCCTCGGTGCCGGTCGGGTCCCTGTGGAGCGGAGAGTCTGGTGGAGTCGGAGTCTTGTGGTTCCCAGAGAAAGAGCTGCGGTGCGCAGAGGCTGCGGCGGAACACGTTTAAATAGCGAAACGCTCGGTGACGCAACGCGCTCCCTGCATGTTTTGAGCGCGCGCCAGCGAGGGACTGGCGAGACGGCCGGGAGGGATGGACCGAAAACACCCAATTCACAGAATGAACCCGTTAAGAGTTCAAATGCAAAAAGTCTGTTCTGAAAATTAAATGACAGAAACTGCACGCGGCGTCCATCGCTCAGCAACTGGTGATGAAACTCAGACTCAGGTGAATCAGACTTTGGTTTTTTTTCCACGATGATGCAAAGATAAGAAGAACTCCGGTGTTTTTCTTTTTCGCAACATAACTGTGGTTTATTTTAATTTCCCTTTTCTTGTGTATTTTTATTTTGCTCTCTCCGTCTCGCAGCAACTCATTGATCCAAGAATATCGACACCAGATTTAAAGCTGTAAACTGAGAAGGAACAGCCGGATTAACACAAAAGGGGGCTCCGGGGCACAGAATCAACCGTGGGCCCCTTTTGGGCCCCCCATGTGCACGAAGGCTCCTATCTTTGTTTTATCCTGAACACATTTCTTGGCGGCCTCAAGTCGATCAAAGTTTTACATGACACTAAACTGAGTTTAATAAGCGGATCAGGAGCACCATGATGTAAACCAATCAAACGCCTCGTTGTAGCGTCACCTGACCGAGTGACGCGCGTTCAAATAGGAAGTAAAGAAACGGATCAGAGGAACCGCTTGTCGCGTAATAGTTTTTTTAATTTCATTTTCAAATTCATACTGTGTTTTTTAAATGGGAACACGTTGCTAAATCAAATCATCACAAATAAACTGCCAAACTGGGGCTGTGTATAAGTACAGTATTGTTTATTTATTGCACTTCAACCAAGTTGAACTGTTCCCTCACACCTGTCAATAAGGGGAAGGGCACACACACACACACACACACACACACACACACACACACACACAGGTGTGATGATGTGTGTTGCATCACTCTTTGACCGATCCACAACAGCGTCTTCATTTTAAAGGGGCAGCTCACCCTAAAATCAAAAATGCATATCTTTTTTTTTTCTCCGACCTGCAGTGAAACTCATCAATCTAGAGATTATTGTCGTGTGAAAGTGACAGAACAATACATTTTAAAAACTCGAATCATGACCCGGTCATTCGACACAGCTGGCCCTTTAAGAGTAACAGCTGAGGCCGCATTTCGAAGCACTAGATCCATCGAAATGTAATGTTTTCATGTTGTAAATGCCTTGAAAACAGATTTTCTTGTCTTTGCTGAAGTCTATTGCCACATTTTGACCAGGTCACGAGTGCTCCTGTCGCTATCGGACCATATTTGTTCTAAATAGCTTGACCTCTGGAGGCTGATTGGACCACCCATCGATTCTGAAAGGAAAACGGTCACGCCTTCCCAGCTATTCTGAAATTGGCTCTTAGAAAGACACAGATGGACACAAACGTACACCTGGACCCACTCCGAAGGCCCCGAGGCTTTCTTTCCTTTCACATTTTAAGTCCAGGGTGGGACGGCTCAAGCACACCGGGTCTGGAAAGGATTTTGATTTTTGATTTTTTTATATAATTTAATTATTTTATTAATATTTTTCATAACCTGTCTTTATGGATTTCATGTCATGGAAGTAAAATAACCCCTGGCAAATAAAAAAAACAATATCCTGTTCCAGAAGTTTCTTATCCACCTCCAGCACTCGGGTCCTCTTCCCCCGTCGGCCACTAGAGGGCAGCGTTCCTCAAAAGGGCTCGAGGTTCTCATACACCCGTTTTAAGGCAGCAGCATGAACATACAGGTTTTTCGGGTAATATTTTTATCAAATGATGTGTACTGTAACACTCCGCCAAGCAGTAAATCATCTCTTACCACATGACTCCTTTAGACTGATTAATACTTCAAAATAAAAGGTCAAATATACGATCATCATAAGTCATGTCACCCTCAGATTGACGCCGATTAGATTCGATGATGATTCACATGTGACGGGAAGTTTTCTCTATTCACTGGATCACTACTTATCATTTATAGGAGTGTCGAAACACTTCTAACAAACTTAAAAAAAAAAGGTGTCACGTCCTCAGTTTCTGTTGGATTCTCGAGTAATAACGATGGTCACGATCACGTCTGTGACAGTAGCTGTTGTCTGAGGAGCCAACCGCCAGATAAAGAAGCACAACACATATCGTTTTTTGTCAAAAAAAACAAACAAACATTTATTTCACAGTACTATGTACAACACATTATCAGAGACAAAAAATAACGTCTTCATAAGAGAGTGTGAGACATCCCGTTCATGAATTGTTTGCCAGGTCCTTGTATTTCCTCCTCAGTGAGAGGGCGAAGTCGGACCAAAGCGTGCACATCAGTTTGACTTCTTTTAGTGACAGATGCCGAACATTTAGCATTTAGTCTCAGCGGCGGCGGCTCAGACGTCTTCGTCGTAGACGAGCTGGAGCAACACTTTGTCCTGCAGCGCCTCGTTCTGCCGGTAGACGTACATCGGCGTGCCGATCGCCGCCGGGCTCGCCGCCCCGCCCCGCGGCTCTTCGCCGTCCTCCTCCTCGCGGATGAGGTCGTCGTAGGAGGCCACGCAGAGGTCGTGGTCCTGCAGGGCCGCCGGGTACCGGAGGGAGGACCTCTCGATCCGCACCGAGCGGCGGACCGGGGTGAAGAAGCGGACCTCCTGGCCGTTGAGCCGCGCCGGCTCCACCTGCTGGCTCGTAGGACGGCTGGGGGAAGAAGACCACCATTTTTAAACTTTATCCAGCTTCCGAGAAATAACATGTTGGCCTCAGCATCATCTCCTCCCACCACACCCTGCAGATTACGCACTCTTGTGACCTTACTTTACACCTGATATTAATAAAAAAGAAACATGAATGCCACGACCTCTTTCAAATCACTTCATGTCTGGCAGATACAGACATGTTCATGTCTCTCAGGAATAAGGATCTCACTGAGGATGAGCAACAAGGAGCATGTCTGCAAACATCTGCAATCTTCATCATGGCCGGCCGGTGTGAGAAACATCAGGAGTGACTCAAACATACCCAGGGGTGGACGTGATCTTGTACTTGATTATAGAGGAGTCTCCTTTCTCTCCACAGAGCAGCGCTCTGACCGGTCTGGGAGTCATCGGGTTGATGATGCTGATGCTGCTCTCCGGAGTGCGTTCACATGTCGGACTTCGGTCTTCCCCTTTCTCCTTCTCTGCAGAAGCTGTCAAAAAACGAGAAAATCTAAGTTAAAAGGTCATTTAAAAAAGAATTAAAAAAAAATAGGACAAATTTGAAATTTTATTTAGAATCGACTGGTGAAATTACGAAATCATTGGAACCTTGAAGCTGCATGAACTGAATTTATCGACCGACGAGCCGTAAACAGACGGATCTCTAAACAATGTCGTAAGTGGAAGCAAACAGTCTCATTTACAAACAACACGAAACTCTTCGTTCTCTCTGCAGCTGCTAAACTGAGAGCAGCGAGACCTGAAACCACAACATTAAATATTACAACATACACTTAGCTGCTGAGCAACTACTTATAGTACCAATAAACCTTCAGGGAAGTTACAATGAGATGTTCCCTGCTTGGAATATTAGTTGAAGAAGTTTCAGGCGTCTTCAAGTCAAATCGTGCACTATTATAATATCTCATGTAAATCATGTGGTAATGGTTTGTGCGTTTGACTGTGCGCTTAAAATGTAGGCATGTGTGTAAATAATGGTATTAATTAAATCAATAACATCTTGGTGTTGGATTAATTCAGAACTAGGGGGCAAAGAGAACTTTCTCCCCAGATAAGAGGCGGAAATCTTTATCCAGACTTACAAAACAGGTTTATGGTCGACTGTTCTTTGCTACATTATTTTCATATTCTAACCATGCATGAATGCATTAGAAGTCATGGCACGTGGAGGACTGCAATAAGAAGAATGAAGCCACGTTCAGCGGCAGCGATTGAAACCCATCGTGCTCCGTGTGATCTCAATGGTGGGGAACACCAGACGAGGCGTGCAGACTTAATAACTGACCGTGCATCTCGTCTTTTTTCTTCAGAATCTCAAACACCACGGCTCGCAGCTCGTCCACCGGCTGCAGAACAAAAAGAAGCAGACACTTAAACTTCAATTGACTCGAGACCAAACTAAAGAAACAGTCGGTTCTGATCGCATGCCGCCACATCAAGGGGTCGCGAGTAACGTTGAGAACATGGACTGTGCAGTGAGGGTCAGATGAATATTCATTTTCTATATTAAGACTCGTTCTGACTTCGTCCAACAGACAGCATAGCACCTCTCTGATTGTTAAAAGAAATACATGGAAAAGAATAGATGTCCCTTCTGGCAGGGATTGCATCATCGGGCTATGATTGCACCATGCTAAAAAAAAAAAAGTTTTTCTTTTTTTTAAAAACATGCTGACGCAACTGCAATTCTGTTCTTTCAGGAAGACAAAAACTTTCACAACTACGCAACTAATTTGTTATTGCAGAGCGAGTGACATATTTAGGTCGGAACAAGTTGTCAGACACCAAAACAAATGTTCTGACGTCTGAGAAATGATTACCTCTACCAAGGAAGGGGCATAAGCATTTGGCCTATGACGCAACCTTTTCTGTTTTCCTTCTTTACGCACTTCACGCACTTTAGATGACGCAGTCAACATGTTGACGGCTAGACGTTCAGCTGGAAGTCAATGGATGCAACAAAACGATCGCGTCAACCGTTTAGGAATTACAATCATTCGTACAGTCGCCCACATGTTCAGAGGGTCACAAGTAAATTAGACAATTGTCTTACTAATGGTTTGATGAAATTAAGCAGATAAAAAGGTCTGGAGAGGATTAAAAATGTTGAGTTTGCATTTGGTAGCTGGTCCAGGGAACTCTCAGCATGAGGACCAAATAGGTGCCGATGCAAGAGAAGGAGGCCGTTAAAAGGCTGAAGAACCACAGAGCCATCAGGCCGATAGCAGAAAGGTTAGGATTGGCCTGTTCTGGCTCACCGACACCAAAAGGCCTGAAGACCACGGAAGACTTGTAAAGTAGACGTAGCAGAATTCTTTCCTTGGTGAAGAAAACCCTTCATCACATGATACTGAGGTCAAGAACACTCTGGAGGAGGGAGGCGTGTCTTTGTCAAAGTCTACAATCAAGAGACGCCTTCATGAATCTGAATACAGGTTTACAACAAGGTGCAAACCACTGGGACCCTGAAGAACAGGAAGGCCAGATCAGACAGACAACATCTGATCAGCTGATCAGCTTTAGATGAAGGTTCTTTGGAAGATGAAACCAAGATGAACTTGTACCAGAATGATGGGAAGTGTGGAGAAGGAAAGGACCGGCTCCTGATCCAAAGCAAAGCACATCATCTGGTGAACATGGTGGAGGCAGGGTGGGGTCCCGTTAGGGGGGTCCCGTAGCTGCCAATGGAACTGGGTCACATGGTGCTCATTGATGATGTCACAGCTGATCGAAGTAGCAGGATGAGTTTTGAGGTGTTTAGGGCTTTACCATCTGCTCACATTCAGACAAATGCTGCAAAGCTGATTGGCTTCTCAGTGCAGACGGGTAACGACCCAACACCTTCTGAGAGAACAGCCCAAGAGCCTCAAGGCAAAGAAATGGAATGTTCTTCAATGGCCGAGTCAGTCACCTGACCTCAACCCAAGTGAGCTTTTAATTACCTTCAGATACAAGTGAAGGCAGAAAGACCCACAACCCAGACCCACAACCACAACCCAGACCCACAACCACAACCCAGACCCACAACCACAACCCAGACCCACAACCACAACCCAGACCCACAACCCAGCAGCAGGAGGCTGCAGTGAAGACAGAGCATCTCAAGGGAGGAAACTCAGCGTTTGGTGACGACTATGGGTGGAATATATATAATATAATAATATATAATGATTATATAACTGATTTGGTGATGACTATGGGTGGAAGACTTCAGGCAACCATTGACTGCAGAAGATTTTACTCCAAGTATTAAAAATGATCAATATATACTTATTATATTAGTTAGTCCAATTACTTCTGAGCCTCTGAACATGTGGGGGACTGTGTACAAATGGATGTAATTCCTAAATGGTTAATGCCATATTTTTATTATATCCATTGAATTAAAGCTGAAAGTCTACACTTAAACCACATATTGACTTCTTTATTTAAAATCCTTTTTTTTTTTTTTTTTAAGAGAGCGAGAGAGACAGAGAGAGAAGCTTCTAAATCACAAAAAAGTAATTGTACATGACACGAGCATTTCATATTAAAAATACACTACCAATGTTTTTTGTATTGCCTGAATTTGTGTCTGACCAGCAGATTAATTAAGCAAGTGCTGATATGAAAGTTTTGTAGCTGGTAATACTGCCCAAAAATAATCTTTTTTTAAATGATATTACCATCTTCTAAATATCTCTCACGTACTGACTCGAGGTTGGCGTTATGAATGGACTCCTCTTAAGTAATATGTGTACTGAGAAATAAAGCCAAAACTCACAGTAGATTTTTCTGGAAATTCAGACAAATATTTTCCGTGATAAAAAAAAACAAAAAACAACCCAACGGTGATGATTCAATCTCACGAATGCAAAGCTGCCTGAAGCCAGGTGAGCTCACCGATGGGGGCACTGTCTGGCATCGCCCACACTCACTTATTAAGAAGTGGCTCACTTATTAAGAAGTGGCTCACTTATTAAGAAGTGGCTCACTCATTAAGAAGTGGCTCACTCACCTCCAACACGACGCCGACGGCCTCCTCGAACATGGGCAGGACGTCCAGGTGGCCCTCTTGTTCCAGCAGGCGGGCCTGGCAGATCCAGTATCTGGCAAACTTCCTGGAGACCACCGGCAGCCGGGAGAGAACCTCCTTCACCGGGCCTGCAGGGCAACCCTGAGGGCATCAAAACACACAGGGCAAGAACTCTAAGCACAGGGCAAGAACTCTAAGCACAGGGCAAGAACTCTAAGCACACACACACACACACACAGTAAGAACTCCACACACACACACACACGGTAAGAACTCTACATACACAGGGTAAGAACTCTACACACACACACACACACACACACACAGTAAGAACTCTACACACAGGGTAAGAACTCTACACACAGGGTAAGAACTCTACACACAGGGTAAGAACTCTACACACACACGGTAAGAACTCTACACACACACACACAGGGTAAGAACTCTACACACACACACACAGGGTAAGAACTCTACACACACACAGTAAGAACTCTACACACACACACACACACACACAGGGTAAGAACTCTACACACACACAGGGTAAGAACTCTACACACACACAGGGTAAGAACTCTACACACACACAGGGTAAGAACTCTACACACACAGGGTAAGAACTCTACACACACGGTAAGAACTCTACACACACAGGGCAAGAACTCTATACACACACACACACACACACACACACACAGACGGTAAGAACTCTACACACACACACACACACAGTAAGAACTCTACATACACAGGGTAAGAACTCTACACACACACACACAGTAAGAACTCTACATACACAGGGTAAGAACTCTACACACACACACACAGTAAGAACTCTACACACAGGGTAAGAACTCTACACACACAGGGTAAGAACTCTACACACACACACACACACACACACACACACAGGGTAAGAACTCTACACACACACACACACAGGGTAAGAACTCTACACACACGCGGTAAGAACTCTACACACACGCGGTAAGAACTCTACACACACGCGGTAAGAACTCTACACACACGCGGTAAGAACTCTACACACACGCGGTAAGAACTCTACACACACGCGGTAAGAACTCTATACACACACACACACACACACACACACACACACACACACACACACACACACACACACACACACACACACACACACACACACACACACACACACGGTAAGAACTCTACATCAGACAATGTCCATCATGAATAAAAACACAAAAAAAAGGCCAAGGAAAGCAAAGAGATAGAAATGTACCTCTCCAAGCAACTTGATGCAGTCGGCCAGGGATCGGTCCACGGCACAGATGAGGGAGTGGGCCTCGTCCTCCTCGTTCATGGCGCCCCAGAACGGCTGAGGCACGGCCACGCTACGCCGGACCTGAGGTTTCACCGGCATCGGGGGGCGCTTGTAGGAAATGCCCTTGGCCTCCCGCCATGCCTGTAGTTTCCTCCTGGACACCAAAAAAATAATAATTATAAAATAGAGCAGAGGGTTTAATTTAAAAGTCAATATTTCGTGATGCCGTTTATATTTTTTGACTTTATCTGACAGGAAACAAGGGGTAGAGGTGGTGGAACGACAAAGGCCCCCAGGACAAACTGGGGTCGACGTCTTGAACATTTTATTCTGGACAAACAACTCCTGGTTTCTAAAAAGGAGACGGACCGTCCTTTAAGAGGTAATCCTCTCCTTTGTTTATCAACCAGTGCACATTTCGAGTCAGATGATGGTTTTTATCTTGCATCTGTCACAAAACAACACAGGAGATGTGAGAAAAGATTAAACTGCTGTACATACACAGCGTGTTGAGGCCCGTTTGATTCTCCCAATAGAAACTCCACCCTTAGAATTTAAAACACCTCCGGTTTCTGCAACCGGTCACACCAAACAGCGCTGTGAACGAATGCAGAAACCCAACCCCACACACACACACACACACACACACACACACACACACACACACACACACACACACACACACACACACACACACACACACACACACACAATAAGATCGGCCTTGAACCCTGAAGCAGTTTGTACATACCCAGCAATCTGATCGGGCGAAGCATCCTGTTCAGTCAAACTATGTAATTCATATTTTTTTAATTCTGTGGTCTGCAAATAGTTCAGTCAGCCTTCACCCTTTCTTTTATAAAAAACTGACGAGCATGAAAACTTGGCATTGAATGCTCAGTCAGGTTTCTTATCTGATTCTCAGACTGGCAAGATCTGAGGTGTTGAAAGCTCGTCGGTGGCGTGTGAGACCACGAGCCAAACTCAAACCAACTGTCAACTCCAGTCGCTGAATGTTAACCCTTCAGCGGTGCCGTGTCGTGTGTTCCTGCTGTACATGTACTGACAGTCGGACTCCTCCACTTACGTTCTTTCCTCCTGCGCGGCGGTCACTTTCTTCCCCTCGGTCTGGGGAGCGACCCTGACCGGGGCCTTCGGTGTCCTGGCGTCCGAGGCCTGACCGGTGTGGCTGAGGGTCCCGCCGGGCCGCGGCACCGTCTGGGACGTCCCCGGAGCGCTTGTTCTCTTCACACCCGTTTGTGATGGAGGGGCATTGGCCGAACTGCGTCCCTTTTTGCCGTCTGTCTCTTGGCGCGTCTTGGTTTTCCCTCCCGGCTCAGCCACAGCCGCTCGCGTGACGCCGCCGAACGCCGTGGACCTGCTCGCTCGCCCGGAGGACGCTCGAGGCGCGGCTTTGCACAGTTGGTTTGCACCTTCAGATCTCTGCTCCTTAGGCTGACTGGCTGCCCCGGCTCTGCCCTGAGGCTTAACAGGTGCTGCTGTGGATTTCAGTCCACTTGATAACTGAATCTTAGAAGATGGCTGAGGATTTCTACTCAAAAGGGGTTTAGAGTTAGACTTGCTCTGATTTGAAACTTTAACCCCAGCTCTTGCTCTCTCGTGGTTGTCTAGAGAAGTGGTAGGTAAAGGTTTCCTCTGAGCCACGGCGGACTTCTGGGAAACGGAAACTTGTGACAAACGGCTCAATTGCGCCTTTTTAGCGGCGGCGGCAGCGGCCGAGGTGACGGGTGACGAGGTGTGTGTCGAGTGTTGACTTTGACCGTTTCGGGGCTGGGTCACTGCAGGAGTTAGTCCCGTTTTAGTTTTGACCATAGGGCCGAGACTCATCCTCGTCAGCGGACGCGACCAGGTAGCCTTCGAGCTGCTGCTGAGTTCACGTGACTTTATTACAGCTGCACGGGAGGCATTCGAAGAGGATCTGCCAGAAGATGGCATTTCTGCGTTTGGCTGCTTTTTGAGCTGGCCGGCTGCAGTCGGGTTGCATCTGGAGGACGGAGCTGTTGACCTTCTCGTCAGCACAGGGTTCTGACTGAATCTCGGCTGTGCCGGGCGAGTCAGAATGTTGGCTTTTACGTTCGCTTTGTTTGAGTCACCAAATGTTTTCCCGGCAGCAGGAAGGCATTTTGTGGATTGAGCAGCCAGAGGATTAATTTTTTTGCCATCATAAGGGAATCTGTCAACTGGAGCTTTATTCTCTTTTCCCTGAACGACCTGTAATAACAAAAAAAAGTCAGATTAAAAACTATCTGGCGTGAGAGCTTGTTCTCAACCCGACGAGCTAAATAAACAGCCTCACGCTCACCGGTTTAAAAAGAAGGCAAACTCACCTTCACCTTTAGTGAACTTGTCGCGTGCTTCTTAACCTGATAGTCGTTACGTAGGTACGGTCTGAGGAGTTAAATCGAAATCATTTATTAACCATCATTAATCATAATTGACACCACATCAGTGACACTTTGTTTGGGAGTTGTTGTGCGGTTGTTTTTCTTACTTTGGGTTGGGCTGCTTCAGCTTTCCTTTTCCTGCTAAGTACTCCATCAACTTGTGTTTACGCAGATCTGAGACAGATAACCACACAGGAATTCAGCACAAGTCAATTTCATGCTCTCTTTTAGTTTCACTAACTAATCAATCATTCACATCATAAACAAAGACAGCATGTTTATTAAAGCTAACACTTAAACTACAGGTCAGTTCCCCTTATTGGACTCGATGAACAGAAAACGCAAGTGAAGCTTCTCCACGTTAAAAAACAAATCTGCTGAAGTGTGATGAACAGAAAAGAGATGATTCGTCTTTTTCATCTGACTGTAACTGCAGCAGTTGAGTCACTTAAATGTCACCATCTCAAAAAAACTCTCTGAAGCGATGATCTCAAGTATCTGAATAACTGTGTGGCCACGTGCTGCCACCTGGCTGCAGCTCAGGGAGACTCCTATCCTGTATATCTCTCTCTAATATGAAGAAGTATATATTTGTGTATTTTGGACAGTTTTCAGAACTATTTATTTATTTATTTATTTATTTATTTATTTATTTATATATATATTTATTTATTTATTTATTTATTTATTTATTTATTTATATATATATATATATATATATATATATATATATATATATTTATATATATATACATATATACATATATACATATATACATATATACATATATACATATATACATACATACATACATACATACATACATCATACATACATACATACATACATACACATACATATACATATATATATATATATATATATAAATAAATAAATAAATAAAATTGGGCAGAATAATCTATGATAAATAAATAACTTCTTGTTGCATATGGGTAGTGGGATTTACTTGTGAGAGAAGCCTACTAAATGTTTTTTTCCATTATGTTAAATGCTCCTTTAAATTAGATATAATAACTAGATATAATAAGAAAGTTAAATAGAATAAAATACATACAAAAGCACAATTAAAATAAAGAGAGCTGTACCAATGTCTCCACAGCTGGGACTAAACGTATGTACTAAGATGATGATTTCATTTTCAGAGTCATTAAGCCGGCAAATAAATTTACATATAAGATTTAAGACAGTTTGGACAGTATTGACTCCTGCAGCCACAAACATTTCACTGGCACGCCACCATCTCGGTCTCTTTAGTAATATTCTCATGGCATCATTATAAGCTACTTGACGTCTCTGTAGGCTTCCTTTTTTTTTTGTAATTAAACCACAAGTGTGCAGTAAAACAGAGACATCTTCACTCCATCTGTACACACACACACACTAAACATGCGTGAGAGACTGTTTGCTTGTGCATTGAACCCTTTTATTTTAGGCATAGCATGTTTTCTACTACGGTGAACCACTACATACATGCGATCAAACATGCGAATCACCTCAGTACGACAGAAATGTACATTTTAAATCAAGATACTCATCACTGGTTTGTACTACTTATTCACAAAGTCACGTTATTAATAAGGCCGATGAAAAGACTGCGTTTTTACTTTGTAAAATATCTGAATTGGTACGGTTTAGATGTTTGATTTTTGTATGGATGTGGTCAGAAATGTCCTGAACACATAGTTACATGGTGAGTCAGTCAGATATAATTAAATTTATTATCTTTCCATTAACCCTCAAATCAAAAAATAAAAACTTAGTTTAGTTGCATTTCCCCCTTTACCTCACTAGATGCAGGTCACATGTTTTATGCTTAATGTGAATATAATTCATTTAATCCAATTTCCATAAAGGCAATTTGCATATACATATATATACTGTGCAATAATAGTTATAATAGTTATTCTGTCTGTATATATATATATATATATATATTTCACTTCAATTATTGTGGATTATTTACTGTTTTTTTATTGCTTTTTCATAATACTTTTTTGATCTTGTTTATTTGTTACTATGGCTCTTGTTTGCACTTTATCTTCTGCTGCTGTAAATCCGTAAATGTCCCCGCTGCGGGACTAATAAAGGATTATCTTATTTTATATTATTTTATACGCTTTGTTGACATCTTTTTGAAAACCGGATGTTGCGTCACATCCCTCTTTACCGCTCCCGATCCGGGCCGTTTGAATGCGTTTACAGTGGATTTCAGTCTACGGGTGCATTAAAACGAACCTTTTCTGGAGAGAGTCGACACGGTCTCCGCCTCCTCTTCTTCCTCCATGTCTCTCGGACTTCAGCTTCTTCTCCTGCTCGAACTGTTTGTTACTAACTCGCTCTGACTCGTCGCGGCGGTCTCAGGACACGTTAAAGTAACGTCGGCAGCTCCGGGAACAACTGAGATCGCGCTTCCGGTTTTGAAACTGCCGGGAGTCAACGCCTCCTCTTCTCTGATTGGACGAATTTAAATTTTGAAAAGAATAACATAACACGCATGCGCTAACACCCAGCGCTGATTGGACCAGAGGATGTAAACAAAAACTTGCACATGAGAGACGTTTGCCTTCAAGCCTGCAGATGTTTGAAACTAATAATTATTATTTAGTATTGGTGTATAATATAATATAAAAGTATAAAAGTATTAGCTTAAAAATATTCTTAAAGTACCAAAAGTGAAAGTTATGAAGTCACGCATGCTTGTCACGTCACTGGTACATTGCAGAGTAACATTTATTACTTTATTGGATTATAATTATATACAGTTTTATCTTAATCCATAAAAATACATCCGAATGTATTTGTTGATCATATTTTATATCATTAGTTACTTTTTAGATTCAGATTAAAGTTATGAAATAAACACAAATTAAAATCAAATTAAATAATATTTGGCTCGGAATCGTAGTAAAGTAAAGAAGTATAAAGTATAGTCACAAATGGAAGTACTCAAGTAAAGTACAAGTAGGACTAAGTCAAAATTGTACTTAAGTCCAGTACTTGAGTAAATATACGTGTTACTTTCTACCACTGACAGGTCCTAAAGTGTATAAATACATATACTCCAACGATGTATGAGCTTTTAATCAGGGAAATCTGCAGTATTTAGGTTGTTTACAGAAATAAAAGTCATCCCTCTGGATAAAAATACTAAAAAATAATGAAAAAGTACAAGGATAGGTGAAACTGATCAGGACAGGCCAGACGATCTGAAAAGGCTGGCAAACTCACAAAAACAGGAAGTAAAACTAAACATGACACATGAGGAGTGAACTTTAAAATTAAGAAAAGGAAATAGACTATTAAAAAATAAAAAACCCGATAGACCATAAAGACCATGATATTATTAGAAAACTCTACTTCAAAGTATCAAAAGTCAGAGGATTCTTTCAGAATGACCACTTTCAGAATGTGAGATTATTGTAAATTATTTTGATTTAATTTCATTATTTCAAAATGCATCAGCTAGTTGGACAGTCAGAAATATTGTAGATTTTATGTATAAAATCTCACTCGTAAGAACAGCTGTCAAGTGAATGTAGTGGAGTCATGAGTGGTCAATTGTGCGTGGAGAAGTATAAAGTATCATGAAATGAAAAAAGTACCTCAGAAGTGTACTGATAGTATACAGGCTGTTAGAAACATGGTAATACTGGTTGGTTACTGGATATCTGGCCAAATACCTGAGCTGCCATTTTTTATTCTCTGTGTGTTGTGGAAATAGTATTTTGAGGAGAGAACTGCAGCTCAAGATCTGATTAGAATTACTGTCTCTAAAAATAATATCTATTGTAAAGTCCTTTATCATTTCCCAAACCCTGAGTGAACAAATATAAAACACAAATCCGAATAAATTACAAGGCTTTATTAAAAATGTCGCTGCACATGATTTAAACAATTGTTAGTACGCAGATTTCCAAATAAATACATACATTAATATTAAAATGGTGCATAAATAGATAAATACATGAATAGATAAAAGCATTAACAGTGCGTCATGTCATTCAGTAAAATAAATACACAGGGTGTTCTCCAGAGAGGCACAATGATGCCACCTGCTGGTGAAACTTGACGTACGTCAATACACGAAGCATTTCACTGTCTGTACTTGGCACAGACAGTAAATAGAAGCTCTGTAATACTCGCAACTTGTTACCAGACGTAGCGTCTTTGTTGCTTTCTTGAATCAAAAAAAAGTGCAGTATATTTTGCACCCCCCAAAAAAATTAGCTTTTTCTGCAGAGGGTCAAACTTGACCCCCCGGATGCAGATCCACATCCCTCTTGGGGTTTTTAACTCTGTTCCACCTCCTCTCGGATGCTGAAGACCCGGGAGCGGTTGGAGGCGTCCTGGCACATCTCCAGCGGCTTGTTGTTTTGCTGCGCCGTGCTGATGTACCAGTTCTGGTTGGCCACGGACATGAGGGTGCTGATGTTCACCCCGGTGTCCTGCCTGTAGAAGAGGAACCTCACCAGGTCGCTGTCCAGGCTGATGCTGGTGTTCAACAGACTTCTGTTCTCCACCGCCTGAGGTGGGGAAAGATAAAGGTCAGGGCCACCGCTGCGTAAAGGGTCGCGGCTTTACCCTTTTCCATAGTGCTACAAAGTGAGGATCGTGTACTGAGTCACGGGGTTTACCTCCAGGTGCAGGGTTGGCGTGGCTCCAACGTTGCGACACGACAGGTAGAGGTTCGTGTCCTTGATGCCCAGAGCCACAGTTCTGCCCTCCACGCTCGGGGCAGGGTGCAAGTACGTGGACATGTTCAGGAGAACTGAGGACAGGGGAGAGGATGGAGGGTCACTCTAATGAAGACTGAGCGACTGTGGTCATACTTTAAGGGCATTTTTACTAAAGTCCCATTTGCATTTTGTACAACAGGAAAAAGACAACTGGAGGAAGTTATTATATATTTATATATATATACATTTGAGATTTTACATCATCAGTTACACTACTTTATACTTCTACTCCACTACATTTAAAAGGGAAACATTGAACTATATAACTCTTATGTTATCTCATGTCGGTTGGTTTTATTGTTTAATCTATTGTTCTGTTTTCATCAGGGTTTGCACTTCTAAACTCTGTTTTTAAAGGTGCTTTATAAAGTTATTATTATTATTATTATTATTATCATCATCATCATGAATAGCCCGCTACCTTTATTTGACAGCTATAGTTACTAGTTACTTTCGTGATTCAGACTTTACATTTAAAACATTTTAGCTTGTGACTGAGTTCTGGTTTACAGTAAAATGAGATATTAGTACCCAAATATGCCGAACTGTAACAAACCTGTCGTCCCTAAATTTAAACATCCACCATTAACTTTTGGTAATCACCTTTCCTGGGCTCCGCTCCTCCCTGCAGCATCACCGCGTGGAGCTCCATGCTGTTCGGGACCTGGACCAAGCTTCTCTTCTCTCCGTCGGTCATGCTGCACTCCTCCTCGCCCGTCCAGCTGATCTGGAGTTGTGGAGCTGAACAAAGCTCGAACACGATCTCCTCTGAGGGGAAAAGAGGTCTGATCAGAGGTGTTGGGGCTCCTCATCTCCTCCAGGAAGCAGCAGGAATTACAAGAAGCCACAGATGTTCTTTCTTCCTGCTCGAGTGAGTGTTGAAAGCCGGAAATCTGAGCACCTTTCTGGGTAATTTACTGCAGATTATCAACTATTTCATTGCAGATGTACAGTTTATTGTGGTGTTTCTAGACACGCTGCAACAGAAGTTACAGGAAAGTAAAGGAGACGTCAGTCAAACAAAGTGATAAAATAAAGTGTGGATGGATCTGTGATAAACAACTAAGTGAATGAGATCATGTAAATGTTCACTCCTCATCAATAAGCCCCTCCCACTGGTCCTGATGGTAGAGGACTTAGATGGCAGCATTTCTGTTTTTACAAATACAGATTTATTTAGCTTTTCAGGAACGTTTCGGTGTTGGTAAGAGAGCTTAAACTCTGAAATAAAGCCTCCTCTATTACCTTCCACGAAGCTGTCCAGCATGATGTTGAGCAGGTCCTCGTCTCTGAATTCGGAGCTCATCGGGCACTCTGATTCGTGGCCCTTGAACTTCTCCATGGCGATGACGAGGTTGACCACTTGCCTCATGGTCAGCGGGTGGTGGGAAATCTCAAAGTCCAGGCCCTCGGGCATCTTGGGGCTCCACATCTCGCTCACGTTGCATTTCATCTCAGATTCCATCTTTCTTTCTTTTTTTCTGAAGCAAGGAGAAGCTGCAGGAAGAGACGTTTACAGTGTCACTCAAACACAGAACACTTAGGAGGAACAGCAGGATGCTCAGGTTAACTTATTTCATTTTGTCTTTACCCTTGAATCAAATTGTTCACCGTTTTACTCTCAGCTCTAAAAGCTACTGTACATCTGTGTCTGCTGCTGCAGTGATATATGACTCACTACTGTATCAGAACTTAAACAATAAGGAACTTATACGCTCTGGAGAGGACGACATTTCAGAGATTTTCATTAAAGCTTCTACTTTCTGGTTTAATAATGACACAACAGGCAGCAGAACCCTCACTGAATGTGTCCTGTCAAAGTAAGAGAAGCAAAGATCCAGTTTAAAGAGGAAGATCAAGACAAAAAAGAGAAGAAGAGAAGAGAAGAAAGGTATATTTACCTGTTGAAGTAGTCTGTGTGTTGGTTGAGATCCCAGCAGTTGTCTTGTTGTCAGTGTTGTGCCGGTCTGTGCCAACCTGCAGGGTTTTTATACGCTCACTATGGTCCTCCAGGGATTTCCCCTCTTCCACAGGAAGTGGGATGGTCCAGACTGATGATGATGATGATGAAATACTGTGTAGAGCGGGATTGCGACACACCTAGGTTGGACTCAAGAAGAATATAACAATACATGCAAGATATATTCTTCATGAAATACCAATATTACCATTATTAGATAGCTGTTTGGTGATCGTCAGTGTAGATTAAGATTTACAGCAAAAGTTGTAGGACATTTTGGGAAATGAGCGTATTGTCATTGAGGCGGAGAGCGAGATGATACCAGTCTCATATCTGTATGATAACTAGTTATATATGAAGATAATGCTAAAGCCAGTAGAGGGTTAGCTTAGCTTAGCACAAAGACTGGAAACAAGGGGAAACAGCGAGCAGATAATGTTGGAATTGTACATTTCTGCAAACTTAATCCTGGAGAAAATGCATAATTAACGATGCAACTCATTAAAGAAGCTCATTAATCAACACGGTTTATCTCGTTTAGTTAATCCGTACAAAAAGCAAAGTCTAAAAACAGAAAAACGCCTTTTTTAAGGAGGAGTCAGGCCTTCTTTTGGCCCTATGAAAACAGCAAATTGCCGTTTTTACCATTCAGTTTTTGCACATATTCAACAAATGAGATATAACCAGTTGATTATTGAGCTTTAGAGGTGGATTTTGGTAACTTTCAGACAGATCCTGCTAGCTGCAGATCTGAGAGTTATCAATCTTCTCAATCTTCTACGAGGAGTATTTTTAAAGAAACAGTGGAGAAGTGCTGCACTTTAGAGTAAATAGAGTTTACTTCTGATATACTGATAGTCGAAGACTCTACCAACCACATTAAATATGAACAAAAGTTTTCGAGCAAGAGCATCTGGCTGTATAATGTTAAAAACTGATGAAAAATCAATAAAAGTTGAAGTCTGACATAAACCACCACTCTACTGACCCTGTATTTAAACTGTAATAATAATAATAATAATAATAACAATAATAAAAAATAATACATAATAAATAATAATAATAAGGATAATAATAATAATAATACTGTTAATGATAATAATAATAATGGTAATAATAATAATGATAATAAGAATAAGAATAAGAATAATAATGATAATAATAATAATAAATAGATACATATTGCAATGATTTCATCACAACTGGGTAAAAGTTGTTTTATTTTGGAGAAATACTAAAAAGTACATGGATAAAAGTTTGCATATGAAACACGTCTTTGAGCCGGTCCTTCGGGGTTTTGTGGTTCATTTGATGTCAAAAGAAATTTCCACCAACAATAGCACACTTACTTGTTGTTTAAAGTTGCATAACAGCGGCTGAATTTGATATTTCTTCACTTCCTTGTTGAGCTGTGATACAAAAGGAAGCTGCGTCATCCAGTCTGTAGTCTACCTGATTTAATTCTGGGGGATTACAGGATGTTTATATAATAAACTAAGTGTTCTCTATATACTGTAAAAACTAACCAAAACCCAGTTACTAAACAGTAAACTAGGTGTATATCTGCAAAATGTCTTTCTTTTATGCTTAAAAGTGTCTCAGAAAACATACCTTAAGGGGATGAGGCTTCTCATTTAGTACTGAGCATATTCAGCTATCCTAAATTGTGTTTTTTTTCTATGGTTAATGCAGATTTAATGACATTCAGTATACTCTATTTTTAAATCCACTATCAATACTGCTTTCCAGAGAATCCGGAGTGCATGTATTTAAAATAATATAAATAAATATATAACACATTTGCTAATTAGCACCAAACACAAAGTGCAGCCGAGGCTGCTGGGATGTCGTGAGTCTTGGTATTTGGTTATGAA
>JACSYO010001380.1:162500-182322 GCA_016806645.1 Ophiodon elongatus
TATATGAAGTTATGTTACCTTCGCTGAAATGTGGAACGAGAAAGTAATTGTTCACGATAAAGAATTCAGATTTTGTGCAGTGCAGACTTACGTTGATTGGAGGGATGAAGGAGGTGAATTGTGGGTAAAAAGTATGTGTGTTTTAAAAGGGATCTTTAATTGGAAGGATATTATAGAAAGACAACGGGAAGTTATTCTGGTAAAAGGTCAGAGAAAGACTTAACCGGCCTCCTCGGAACTTGGACAGACGAAAGCAGTGCTGAATCACAAACAGCTTTATTTACAGATCAGGATAAAAAGGGGTATTGCTCAATGGGAAGAAACAAAAAAACAAGGCAGACAAAAAGTACATTGGACCAATTGGACGGTTCCTCCAGAACCAAACAAAAATGATCCAATCAATAACCTTTATCCTATAAAAAGAGATACAAGAATCCAGTGACGACAGCACTGATGATGATGATGATGATGACGATGATGATGATGACGATGACGATGACGATGATGATGATGACGATGATGATGACGATGATGATGACGATGACGATGATGATGATGATGATGACGATGATGATGATGATGACGATGATGATGATGATGATGATGATGATGACGATTGGATTTTGGAGTGCCTAAGATCAGGCGCCCAGTCAGGGATGTGAAGGCGGGGGGTGGGTCACACCAAAATGGGTAGAAAACAAAAGAAAACAATCCCCACTGGATACAGCGGAGGAAGACGGTGTTTACGAGCCTCGGCGCCAAAGACAGATAAAAGCAACAGATGTCAGAAAGAATAAACAAAGATGGTTAGAAGAATGTGACTTGGTACGCACAGTATATACCGTGCCCACATGCCAGACATGATAAACCCCCTGATTTAAAAAAACGCAGTAATTGATGCTTTTGAAATTCCCTGCAACCCCACAGAGTTATCTGAAGTCATACCAGAGCAAGCGCACACGCTTTATGGCATCATAACAAATAAAGCACAGCAGATTGATTTTACTCCTCTCCAAGGACAAGACGGCGATCCTAGGGAGCTTCATGAAAAAAATGATGATGACAGCAAAAGAATATTGTTGTCTGTCACGAAGTCAGATTGATGGACTTCCACCTGGTTACGTGCAAAATATGTTTGTGATTAGTCTTCAAGCAAAGATAAAGGTAAAAGTGCAACTGGCAGTCGGATGGAGAGGAAATCATCATTGGGACAACACGAGACCCTCCTCACCACGAGCACACCACAGGCCACCCTCTCAACAGAGGCCACGACCAAGGCTTCTGCTGTGGGGGTCGCTGAAGGACGGCCCATGTGGAACATTCCAACCTAGACTTTCCATAACTTCCATTGAGGAGTAACTATACAGTAACTATACAGTAACTATAGGTCCTTTTCCTGAAAGCTTGTCAACTTTCACATCTTCTCCCTCCTTTCTCCTGGCAAACCCCGGGAACCTTTCAGGGTGAGATTTGGTATGTAGACTCAACTGTGCCGTCTCTTGCACACCAGAAGGCATCTTGTTTAAGAGACTAACCAACACAACACAACAGCTGATGGATCAAAATCAAGCTATGAGTGGAGAAAAAGGTCCATGATAGAAGAGTCTCCGTCCCGTTGGGCCTCCTCTTCTAATGACCTTGGTCTGATTAGAACTGTTGAGCCAGCAAAACTATTTCTAAACCATAATGCCTTCCTGCCAAGGGATTTCACAATATCCTCTTTCTAAGGAAAAAAGATGGTCTTTCTACATTAATCCAGTCTTTAATAAATTACGGAATAATTACACTTTGTGATGGTCCATGTTTTCACAATATCCTCTTTCTCAGAAAAAGAGAGAACCCGTTAAACAGCCAATCACGCTACCGTGCACGTCAACGACCTTCATCTACTGCTGTTGTTACATGTAAGAGCAATGCTTTGGCCGACCATGCAGCCAAAGCAGACAATGTCTCGTCTGTCAACAACACAACCCTGAAAAAGCCGTGCAGACGACAATGTCGACGCAAGCTCTGCAAATAGATTTTATTCATATGGCAAAATCTGATGGATATGACAATATTCTTGTATGTGTAGACGTGTTCTCGAACTGGCCTGACTGGGCTTGCAGGAAGGCTGACTCTGTCTCCGTGGCTAAAAGCTGCTGAAAGACGCCGTTCCAAGATTCGGCATCTGAACCCTTTACCTTCCTACACCTTTTTATCACCCTAGATTCAACCATAACCCCTTACTTACCTTTAGCTTATCCATAACACCCTAGACCTTACTTTAACTTTTCCGATTAGTACCTCACATTCTATATCCTACCCTTAACCACCTAACCCTAACCCTAACCTAACCCTAACCCTAACCCTAACCTAACTAACCCTAACCTAACCCTAACCTAACCTAACCCTAACCCTAACCTAACCCTAACCTAACCTAACCCTAACCTAACCTAACCCTAACCCTAACCTAACTAACCCTAACCTAACTAACCCTAACCTAACCCTAACCTAACCCTAACCTAACCTAACCCTAACCCTAACCTAACTAACCTAACCCTAATCTAACCTAACCCTAACCTAACCCTAACCCTAACCTAACTAACCCTAACCTAACCCTAACCTAACCTAACCCTAACCCTAACCTAATTAACCCTAACCTAACCCTAACCTAACCCTAACCCTAACCTAACCCTAACCTAACCTAACCCTAACCCTAACCTAACCCTAACCCTAACCTAACTAACCCTAACCTAACCCTAACCTAACTCTAATCCTTGGATGACCAAGTAGACTCTGGGTAAAAACGTTTGCATATATATTTTTAAAAAAGGAAAAGAAAGTACGGAGTTTGTGTGTGTGTGTGTGTGTGCGTGTGCACTTTCACATCCCATTAACATCTAACGGCATTACTGAAATTCCAAAATATTGAAACTACACTTTGTACTAAACTACAAAGTCATTGCTCACAATTCTGACAATTTCTCACAATTTTTCTGTGGAAAAAGTCAGAACCCACCTCAACAAATATGCACAAAGTAACAGCTTTAAAAGCTGAAACTGTCTTCATAATAACAACATATAACTACAACATGTTTATTAACATCTGACGCTTGAGAAAAACTGTTAAATTACAAATAGAAATTTGGCCAAAGCGACACAATTAAAGAGGAAAATGAACATTTAGTCAGCTGCTTATTTCCTTCTACACTTTGGTCACTTGACATGAAACATTAAAATAAAATAAATCATATGAAACAGAAGGCTTGTTTCAGCTCATGTTGGTAAAACTTTGTCTTCTTGTAGTTTTCACTCAAACAAGCGACCTTGAACACGCTAAAGTTTGATCGCACCAACATCGTCTGAGTGACGCTTCATTGAGCCGTTGCTCAAAAAGTACGAGGTAATAATGAAGACGGTTAATATGAGAATCATTGATTTGAATATAAAAATAACGAAACGTATTTCTTTTGTTAATCTTATCAGTTAATCTTGAAAGAAAAGAGAGAAAGGAACCTGGAGGGTTTTAATAACAAGTTGTAGTCTGTTGTGATTTAACTTCTTGTGTGCATATTATATTGATATTCATATTTTATATAAGATAAAAGAAAATAGACATTGTTCTAAAGCGGGTCGTCTTTAAATGTTTTGGTAAAGTTTCTGTTGTGACCTTGATTTGACTTTCCTTTTATTTCACACACCTCTTTTTGGGATTTATCTGCACTTCTTTCTGTCTGGATGAATAATCTCATCCTACATTGTCTCATAATAAAATAACACAACACTTTCTCAAAGGCCATTCTGACGTCTAATGAGCGATTTACATTCATGTTCTTCTTTTTGGGTTCAGCTCCTGTTTGTTTATGTTTCTCCTATTTGGGGATTCCTCTTCTTTTATGGACACATTATCTATTTGTTGCTGGACGAGTGCGTCGTTCCCCTTTTTGTTTAAGCTCAGCTCAGCCCAGAGAAGAGGGGCAGATCTTCTTGCCCCCTCAGGAGGAACTCTCTCCATTCAGCCGAATGAATGTGATGACTCAGGTCTGTGATCACCGCTTCCTGTTTGATGACTTGTACTATGTTATAATTTTTGCCACATCGTATTCCTGTAATAAATACTTAAAGACAAAAACGAGGTTAAGATACTTTTGATTTCTCACGAGGAATTTTCCACCGCACTGAGCAGGTGTCATTTAATACGCCGAGAGCAAAGTGTGACGAGTATTCTGGTTTCATAAGCCGGGGGAAATCCGATGTAATTAAATACTTAATTGTTACACCCACCTCTATTCTTCCCGCGGGGCGCCGCCTGTCCCACGGTACCGGTTTGACCGACCCGGTGTCGTAAGAGGCCTCAGCATTCAACTAAACACACTTCCCCAAAAAGGAACTGCTGAAAACCTCACTTCCTCGTCCGCGACTCACGAACCTGTCGGACCGGCAGCGACAACCGGTGACGTGGCGGTGAGTCATCGTGACGTCGCGGTGAGTGTGTCACGTAAAAGCTACTCACGCGAGTGATCACGGCTTCAGAGACGTTGACACAGCAACGAGAGGAAGTCAAAGTACCGGTGATGAGGAAGTAAAAAAAAAAGGTAATAACATGAGTCAAGCACACGTAACACATTGAGTGAAATTAAAATGGCCTAAAGAAGAATAAAGAAAAGTCTAAAAATCAAAATAATCACAAAGGTCCATAGAGAAATATATCTCAGGTTTATTAATAACTTTCATCTTCAAAACTCATTAAGACAAAAAATTATAAAACAGTATTTACATCTTGTTTCTCTGATTGTTTTAAGTTACAGCATGCCAGAGACACTGAAGGACAATCAGTTGATTTCTTTTTCCCCCTCCAAAATAAAATAAAACGCTCTATTCGCTCTGATCCCAAATTAACTTCGTGACAAATAAAGAAAATTAAATTAAAAAAAGATTACTGACAGTGTTTGAGGTATAAAGAAAAAAAAAAAAAAAACATTCACACACAAACACACATATTGAACCCAAACCCAGTACAATTTAAAAACAGGCGAAGGAGATAAACAAAAACAAAACATTTCATTAATCTCAGCCATAAAAAAAAAAAAAAAAAACAGTCCTTTGAAATGAGTGTTTGTGTGTGTGTGTCAAAAAAAAAAAATAATAATAATAATCCAGTACAGTCATTAAAAGACAGTGAAGGCAACAGAAAGGCGAGTCAGTGAGCTCCTTAATCTTTTGACAGCTAAATATTAGGAAAAACAAAATAAAGAAAGAAAAAAGCAGAATCATGTTATGGAGTCAGCGAAGACGATGACGGTTATGCAACCCGGTCAGTAACAGTATTGCGACAGAAGCTACTGAGGCGGAAACTTTGGCAAATGTTTGGCTTTTGGGGGGGTGAGAGGGGGGAATACTGCTTTCCTTGCTAAAGTGCTTTTATTTTGAAATCGCAGAAGAGTCCGGGCTGTTTCAACTTCCTTCAATCCCCTTTCTAAACAACAATCAATGTGGAGTTATTGTTTAAAAAGATAAAAAAAAAAAAAAACATTTCTCAGAAGCAGAAAAACAAAAACAACAACAAACAAAATGCTGATTGAGTTAAACATCGGTACCTTTCAAAATAAAATCACCAGCTTTTTTTTTTTTTACTCAGTAGGATGTTCTCAAAAAGGGTTTTTCTTTCGAGTCGCTCAAAAGATTTAACATTTCTCTGAATAAATGTGTATTTACTACTGAACTGGGGAGAGAAATCTTTACGATGAATATCTTGTCAGTATTTAAAGAAGAATAAATGTCATTACTGTTCACCTCGGCCCTCCGTACACTTCTCTGAGGTTGAGTCATGAACCTGTAATCATATCTGTGTTTTCATGAGCTCACAGACCGTCTGCCCCAGATGTTGCAACGTCTCTTAATCTTTTAATCCAATATTTCGGGCCTTTAGCACGCGATCAAAGCCTCATGGGAGCTGTAGTTTCTTTTCAATGCCAGCAGTCCAGTGCAATAGATTTATTTATTTAGCTTTAGGGCGTATATACAAATATGGACATTAACCCCGCGAAACAAATGCTGCAGCTTTTCAAAATAAAAGAAACAAATTGATCTTGAGTGATTTATATTTATGGAGGTAAATAAATCCTCTTAACTGATCGTGTCATCAGCTGTGAAAATACAACTCCACGGTGAGCAATACTTATACTTACGAATTCAGTTTGTAATTTGACATTTGTTTTGTTTTTATATTCCGTCGTAAAACGACCTAAACATAAACACGCTTTGTCCAAATATTTAATAATTCACAAAACAGTTAAGATTTTCTATTATTTGCCAACTTCCTCTGAGGTTTAACTCAACCAATAAAGTTACTATGAATCCGGTCTGCTGTGATTTTAGTGTGTTGAACTCCACATTGAAATATTAGTGTAATAATCTAGATAGAGAGGCAGTGTGTTGCACCGCCGCGTAAATAAACAAACTTCAGTTAAACGTTGACTGGAAGAAGCATCGCTGAACAAAACTATGAATTACTCTTTAGATTAATGAGCTCGTGTCTTTGGCAGAAGGTCGTCTCACATTTAAACTCACGACATAAAAAAAAGGGACAGAAATAAATCAGCCATCTTTCGGCCACTTCAGAAATCTTTCTTTCTGCTTTAAATGTTAAGCGTGTGTCCATTTGACATGCAAAATCATCGGGTTTAGAAAAATAAAAAGAAAAAAAGAAATATGTCATGTGCTGCACTCAAAAGTTGTTTTTTTAAAAACGAAACAAAAAACACACATTTAAACTTTTCCATGAAAACCTAAAAAATACAAAGTCATACGATTCCTTTGTATCAAGCTTTTTGTTTCAGATTCACTTTGAAAATAGAATTAAAAAAGTGCTTTCATAATTCCTCTTTGAGGTCGGAGAAGTCCGGTCTTGAGTTGCAGCGTTACAAATATCGCTTCAGTGAAATTTAGACTTTCAGAGAAATCTGACTGAAGATTTCTGAGTTTGGCAAAACAGCATCAGTTTCTCACAACATTTAGGAGAGCAGAGGAGAACTCGTTGGATTTACCTGCGTATTCAAGTGGAAGAAGATAAAAACAGCAAAGAGATATATATATATATATAAATATATATAAATATATAAATATATATATATATATATATATATATATAAAAAAAAAAAAAAAAATATATATATATATAAATATAAATATAAATATATATATATATATATATATATAAATATATATGAGAGAGAGAGAGAGAGAGAGAGAGAGAGAGAGAGAGAGAGAGAGAGATCCCGCATTGCATTCTGGGACATGTAGTTGTAAATCAATCGCTGCACATCTTCGCAGGAAAGCAGCCCTTTCTCTTTGGTTTTAAAAACAAAAACTTGGTTGTATGATTCACTTTTCATGTTGTACATCACAAAAAATAAAAAAAAAAAAAAAAAAAGAATCTATGAAACTGTGGTTCTGCTAGAAATCAGTCAAAGAAAAATCCATCACAAGACACAAAATTTATAGAGTTTTTGGAAAGATTTTCCCTTTAAACTCTCACACAGTAAAATATAACTGGAGTGTGTACAGTTCTGTGAAAAAAAGAAAAGAAAACCGTTGTCATAATCATAAAATATACATCATTGCTTCTCATAAAGCTGCCGACATGTGGCTGTAGTCGGGGCTGAGCGCTGCGTTTGGCGACAAAAATACAAACAATAAACATTTTTACGTTGTTCAGATTCACCCTCATCCCCAGATCAGATTTACAAAAACAACATGAAGGAACCCCCAAAACATAACCTCTGAACGCAAAGCAACATTTAACATGTAAAATCTCACAATGAGGCAAAATATCACATCACATTTCTCATCCCCTCTCATTGACAATAGTAGATTTACACACACACACACACCTCAATAAATAAAGTCTCAGATTTCTTAAAGTATTTTCTAGTCAGAATGTGATCAAGCTTCCCTCTTTTGGTTTCTGTTGCCACCAAATCTGGTGATGGCCATTTTGGTGTCTCTCTCTCTCTCACACACACACACACACACACACACACACACACACACACACACACACACACACACACACCTATGAAAAGACTCGTCAAGTCAAAGTGCTCTGAAACATCTTCCATCTTTGTAAAAAAAGAAAAAAGAGAAACGGATTCCTAAACGACTCAACTTTCCAGGATCCGTCGGCGTTGGAAACTAAAACACCACATCCAACCCAACACATCCAACCCAACACATCCAACCCAACACATCCAACACATCCAACCCAACACATCCAACCCAACACATCCAACACATCCAGCCCAACACATCCAACACACAACCCCACAACACACAAACACCACCCAACACATCCAACACATCCAACCCAACACATCCAACCCAACACATCCAACACATCCAACCCAACACATCCAACTCAACACATCCAACACATCCAACCCAACACATCCATAACGATCTCATTGATTGTCTCAGACTGGTCGTCTATCGCTGATGAATCCGCTCTGGGATGAAGGCTCTCGGCTACTCACTGTTTCTATCCAGGAAACAAGAAGGGGAAAGAAAATGTATATAGAAATACAACCCAACCCCCCACACCCCCCCCCCCCAAAAACAGAAAAGTCTTGTGTGTCCGTCTCACACAGAATTCACCAATAAATATCTCACTATAAATTTCTACGGAACATATATTACTTTGTTTGAACTCCGCTGACATGCTCGGGTCGTCTTTGTCTTCTAGCTGTACGGTGGGAGGGAGCAGGCTGCTACATGGGTTAGGGTTTGGTCTGTGTGTGTGTGTGTGTGTGTGTGGGCACGGAGGAGGGCGTAGTCTCCCTGAGTCTCTGAATAGGGACAATGAACGGGAAGCAACACACACACACACACACTTAAAACCACGCACACACAGGGGGAGAAAACCCGTGGGCGATGGGCGAAAGGGGGAGGAGCTTCCTGGTCCTTCAGATCAGTTAATACATCAAGGAGCATGTGCACACACACACACACACATACACATACACACAGACAGAAACACACACGCACGCACACGGATACTCCTTCCTGCCGATGAACTACCACAGATGAGTCTTTGTGATGGAAATGTTCCCACAATAAAGTGTGTGTGTTTAATCCTTTGCATATTTACACAATATGCATGCACATGGCTTGTCTCTTTATGTCAGTGTGTCTGCTTTCCTACTCACACACACACACACACACACACACACACACATTAACACTCCTCCCCTCCTCAGCATACATTCGAGTGTAGTCGTGCATGCGTGCAGGTGGAGTATGGTGGAGTATGGTGGAGGTGGTGGAGGTGGTGCAGTATGGTGGAGGTGGGGTCAGATGCTGTTCTCCAGCTGGCTGTGGTGGTTGGCGGTGTTGTGCGGTGAGTTCTGCTCGTTGAGGAGGAGCGTGGTCTCGTCCGGCCCGTTCTCCGTCGGGGTGGAGTCGGCTCCCGGGTCCGTGATGGTGGTGTTGGCGGGCGGAGGGGTTTGATCCAGGCAGATGGTGTTGTGGCCGCTCTCCGGGGACTGGGGCGTGGAGTCCATACGGGACGCCATCAGGCCGTTCTGGTACTGGGACCGCGTGATCTGAAGGGAGGAGGGCAGGGGTCAGAGGTCAACCAGGGGTCAGAGGTCAACCAGGGACAGTTCACCCCAAAACCACATCAGGTGGTGGAGAGGAGGACACCGAGGAAAGGATTCTCCATACTGGATAACCCGGACCAGCCTCTCCACCACGTACGTGTGTGTGTGTGTGTGTGTGTGTGTGTGTGTGTGTGTGTGTGTGTGTAGATAGATACTTTATTAATCCCACAAGGGGACATTTTTTTCGCTACAGCAGCATTTTTAACATACAGGTAAGAAAAGAACAACATGTACAACAAATAGAAAAGAATAATAATATTAAATGAAATCAACGAACAAAATGAAGCGGTAGTTTAAGATGAAGCCAGCACACAAGGCGTGTGGTGGTGGCTGGTTTAATAACAGCATAACTCAGCATGTCGATGAACACATGGCTCCCTCGCCCGCTGGAGACACAACCACTTCTGTTCTAGGCGTTTCTGTGGCGTCGGAGTTTCACACTAATCATAAATATATTGACTCTCGGGACCAAGCATCTGTCACCTGCAAACTGGAACAATTTCTGGCATATTGGGAAAAATGGGTTTCATACGTAACACCCCATAGACCTGATTTCATTTTCATAAATCAATGAACGTACAACAGAGAACAGATCAGTCCGTAGTTACACATTGTTTTCTTTTTGTTCTTTGTTTCTTTGTTGTTGTTCGTTCTCCCTCTCTCTAGATAGATAGATAGATAGATAGATAGATATCTATCTCTATATCTATAGATATAGAGATAGATAGATATCTATCTCTATAGATATAGATATAGATAGATATCTATATCTATAGATAGATATCTATCTATATCTATAGATAGATATCTATCTATATCTATAGATAGATATCTATCTATATCTATAGATATAGATATAGATATCTATCTATATCTATATCTATATCTATAGATATAGATAGATATCTATCTATCTATAGATATAGATATAGATATCTATCTATCTATAGATCTATATAGATCTATATAGATATATAGATCTATATAGATATATATAGATCTATATAGATCTATATAGATCTATATATATAGATCTATAAGACATCTGGAAATGTCTGATTGATGCCTACTGTCAAGGAAAAAAAAGAATGATATATAAAATAAAAAAACAAATTAAAAAAAAAGAAAAAAAGAAAAAGCGACTGGGGACCCACCTTGACGAACTGCAGGTCGGTGAGCGCGCGCACGTAGAAGTCGGGCGTGTACTGCTGCGCGGGCACGCTGCTGTTCAGCTGGCTGTTGCTGCCGCTCACGGAGAGACACTCCGTCCGGTCGGCGCCGCTCAGAGACGCCGTGCGGTTCAACCCGCTGACGTGGGACGGCGAGCGGAACTCTGCGCATGCGCACACACACACGCACACGCACACGCACACACACACGCACACACACACACGCACACACACACGCACACACACAGAGAAACAAAAGGTTACCAGCAGCTCCTACAGGTCGGTGAGGTCTGTCGGGTCGGAGAACCACAGCTTAGTTCTACGGGTTCAAAGCCAGTCGGATTAAAGCTGTAGGATGCAGACCAACGAGGACCAGAGAACCAGATGCAGCGAGTTCAAAGGTCACGGGAATGATGGGGAAGACTAATTAGGTTGAATGAATGCACACACACGCACACACACACACAAATAACAACATCTGAAGAAATGAATTCTGGGAGAGCAAAAGAGACAGAACAGGCTTCAAAAACCACAAAAAAACCTCATCAAGGTTGTATAAAGGTTATAAGGGTGGAAGGTTATAAGGTTATAAAGGTTATAACCTTATAACCTTACAAGGTTGTAAGGTTATAACCTTACAACCTTATAACCTTATACGGTAATATGGTTATAAAGGTTATAAAGGTTATAAGGTAATAAGGTTATAAAGGTTATAAAGGTTGTAAGGTTATAAGGTCATAAGGTTGTAAGGTCATAAGGTAATAAGGTTATAAGGTAATAAGGTTATAAGGTAATAAGGTAATAAGGTTGTAAGGTAATAAGGTTATAAAGGTTATAAGGTTGTAAGGTCATAAGGTTGTAAGGTACTAAGGTTGTAAGGTAATAAGGTTATAAAGGTAATAAGGTTGTAAGGTAATAAGGTTATAAAGGTTATAAGGTTGTAAGGTAATAAGGTTATAAAGGTTATAAGGTTGTAAGGTAATAAGGTTATAAGGTTATAAGGTAATAAGGTAATAAGGTTGTAAGGTAATAAGGTTATAAAGGTTATAAGGTTGTAAGGTAATAAGGTAATAAGGTTATAAGGTAATAAGGTTATAAGGTAATAAGGTAATAAGGTTATAAGGTCATAAGGTAATAAGGTCATAAGGAAATAAGGAGGCAGGAAGTATTTCCATGGAGTACAAACATAAAAGAGCCTGAATACTTTCCATGTGGTTTCATAACCACCAGGTCCCACCTGTACTGTTCATAACTATTATAATAAAAATACTATTATTATTATTTAGACGCAACAAATCCCCATTAATGTAACATAACATAAACATTTATAACGAACCATAATATAGCTGGAAGCAGATACAAGTGTTTATTCATGTATTTATAATATCGTAAAACGTAGAATAATTGGCGGTATGTTTTCTTTAATAGCATCAACCTGCGGAGGAAGATTAGCCTGTATGATGGCTCATGTTAATTAACGTGCATCTTAAATAAAATGAACATAAAACAAGTCTTAACAGGGAACGTTGTTACTGTTAAAGATCAATCAACACTTTAAAATGTCCTTGTATCTACTCAGAGACATTATAGTGAGTTATGAACCATTTAAACCAGCGACAACACGAACAAAGATCAAAGGAACATTAATATTTTAACACCCGCGAGCCAAAAGTGTTACGTAGGAATTATCAGACAGCAGTTAGATTAAATATAAAACATTCAAAATAAAGACTTTTGTCCCGTTGGTCATTTGTCTTTTTCATTATCGATCATTATTTTGCCCAACGTGGCGACATATTCAAATTATGGTCCGACCGACAGTCCAAAATGCGGAGAGATTCAACGCTCAGCGATATGAAACAAGCAGAACATGCTCTCATTGAAGAAGCCTCTGATTAATAATCAATAATCCAAAATTGTTGCTGGCTAACTTTCAGTCCATTAATTTAATGGATTAATTTGACGAATTTTCTCTTTAAATTAATCTAAAAAAATAAATACAATTTTTTCAAATTAATTCATTAAATTAATGGACTGAAAGTTATTTTCTCTTTAAATTAATCTAAAAAAATTGTAGACTTTATTTCCATATTCTGTTGGTTGTTCCACCACTTTGGTCCAGACTGAAATATTTTTATATTTGTTTATATTATTTTAAATTAATTAAAATATTTCAGTCTGGACCAAAGTGCTGAAACAACCAACAGAATATGGAAATAAAGTCTACAATTTATTTTGATTAATTTAAAGAGAAAATAACTTTCAGTCCATTAATTTAATGGATTAATTTGACGAATTGTTTCCTCTTTAAATTAATCTAAATAAATAAATAAAAACATTGTCAAATTAATTCATTAAATTAATGGACTGAAAGTTATTTTCTCTTTAAATTAATCTAAAACAAAAAAAATAGTAGACTTTATTTCCATATATTCTGTTAGTTGTTCCACCACTTTGGTCCGGACTGAAATATTTTTATATATTATTTTAAATTAATTACAATATTTCAGTCTGGACCAAAGTGGTGGAATAACCAACAGAATATGGAAATAAAGTCTACAATTTATTTTGATTAATTTAAAGAGAAAATAACTTTCAGTCCATTAATTTAATGGATTAATTTGATGAATTGTTTCGGCTTTTTAGCAACTGAAACCTTAAAAACATGTCGGGTGTTAAAGGGCACAAACATGACTTTATTTACATATTCTGTTGGTTGTTCCACCACTTTGGTCCAGACTGAAATATTTTAATTAAGTTAATTTTCTCTTTAAATTAATCTAAAAAAATAGTAGACTCGTGGTTGTTCCACCACTTTGGTCCAGAATGAAATATTTTAATTAAGTAAATTACTTTCTCTTTAAATTAATCTAAAATTTCCATATAAAGTGGTTGTTCCACCGCTTTGTTCCAGACTGAAATCATTTTTAGATTTTCAAATATTATTTTAACTTAATTAAAACATTTCAGTGAAATCAAAACAGGTGTCACCGCTTCCTGAAGCGGTTTACTAGCCAACTCTTCATCATAATTATGAACAGCTAACACCTATTGGCTGAGATGACTTCCTTTAATTCGCTGGTTGTTTTCCACCCACACACCCTGAAACCACGGTGAGTAACAGGCACTGCGTCACCCGGCTGACGGTTATCTTTTTATTTTGACATGCGTGTTTCACCAAAACACAACCACACACACACACACACACACACTCTCTCTCGTGCTCTTTACCAGCTGCTGTGTGTTATTACCGGTAGGTGTGAGTCGTCCAGCAGGGGGCCTCAGTGAGTCATAGGAAACTGTTTTACCTGGACACGTCAACAGCGTTAGCTTTCAAGGAATTAAGCTAGCTGGTTAATCGTGGATATCTACGGCTAACGTTCTAGTTAGTGGTTAGATTTCACTTAGTCGCGACACTAATATTTATTACATGTCGGTCTTGAGATCACAGGAGGCCACTTTTCTTTATTTAGATCTACGACTCAGAAACCTTTGCTCAAAGCAATTTGCAGTACCTATTTTCTCAGCTTCAGTCACATGACCACAATCCGAAGTAGCCAAAAGTTTAATGCTAACGCAGTGAGATACACATCTCAGTTTTTAAATACACAACTTGCATTGTGGACGGACGATTACGTTTAAGAAAATACAAATTTACCAAATCATTATCTGCATTTTACAATAATATATCTGTTTTTTAATCACTTTTCTGTCTCATAGCTTATAGAAAAGAGACCGACTGGATCTTCAAGACGTCAGTGAAGGTTTTAAAACCGGTGAGTTAGTGTTTTTAAAAATCAAAGTGGACCCAATCCCAAAACAGCAGTCCTTCGTTCATCCCACACATCTTGTAATGAAGACGATCATCTTCCATTCATAAATCTACACCACTGAGTCGAGGTGGTGGGGTTGCATTTGGAACTGGGTTGTGATTAAGTACAGGAGATATTTATCTGCTGCTACGCTAAAAGACTACGATCTATATATCGGCGATCGATGCCGTGTGGAGTCTTGAAAACTAGTTTCATGCTACACCAGGAAAGGGAGGGAAGGACAACAATAACCATAAGACATCCCAGGCTGCGTCTCAATAGCTCCACGATCTCGCCTCCATTCTTTGTGATTAAACCCAAATACTGAAAATAACTGATCTGAAGCGGTTTGATGCTTCCAGAGCCGACCCCCCGACCCCTCGACCCCCCGACCCCCCGACCCCTCGACCCCCCGACCCCTTCAGGTCCCGTCTGGGTGTCCCGTGATGTCCGATCCTTCCTTTGATCTCAGGAGGAGGCGTGGGATCATTTTCTGTCCCCAAGTTGAAGAAACCGCGCTGACGATTTTTGTTCCATAAGCTCTTTGATCAACGTTCCTACTTAGAACTGTTTATTGTAAAGTTTAGGACATGTAATAAATAAAACGTTCTGTCGAACCTTTATGGATCTCGAGCAGAAGTCGTGGGATTCGTACACCGTGAATGCATTTGTGATATGATACTTGACACCAATACCAAGAGTTTAAAAAAATATATCAGCGATATTTATTTAAAAGTTACTGTGAGAAACTTTTAACTGGTTATGAAGCGGTCTTAATGAAACACTGATGCGTGGGTACGACCGGCTATTTCTATATAGTTATTGTTCATGCTGATTGCCTGCAGTACGATTTACGTGGAACCAACACAGACACCACGCTGCGGTAAAATTAGGTTTTTTTAAAAGGGACTCTGGTGCTCGGGAACACTACCGCTCATGTCCACAGGGGGCGCCAGAATCACCAGAAAATCAAAGTTCCTCAACAGCAGCTTTAACATAAAAAACTTTCAAAAAAAAAAGTATGTTGTAAACTTATTTCTTAGATACTAAGGCTGCAAATAACGATTATTTTCATGACAGTTAATCTGCTATTTATTTCATAATTTAAGCTATAAATTGTCACAAAATAAGAAAAACTGACAGTTCAAAGATACTCAGTTTACTATCGCGGCTTTTCAGAAGCTAAAACCAGAGAATTTAGGCATTTCTGGAAAAAAGAGAAAAGAAACTTCAACAAAATTCATGCCAGTAAAACTCAGTGTAAATGAGGTTTACGCCTCATTATTTTGGGGGTTGAACAAAGAGCTTATTTGTCAAAAAGCAGCTGGAACTGTGTCCTGTCTGCAGAGGGTAAATAAATGTACACTGGCTCACAGAGGGGAGACGACCTCAGCGACACCGCAGCCGTCTGCGGACAGAAGCCTTCAACCGGTGACGTCACAGCAGGAGTTTCATCACCGAATGAAGGAGAACAACCCTCTGATCAGGCCTTCATTTACCCCTTGACCCCTCCTCCCTCCTCCCTCCTCCTCCTCCTCCTCCTCCCTCATCTCTCCCTCCCTCATCTCTCCCTCCCTCATCTCTCCCTCCCTCATCTCTCCCTCCCTCCTCGGTGTTAAAAGGACCCAGACATGCCGGAGTTTACCTGGCAACCGAGAAAACAGAGAAAACCTCTTAAAGTGGAGGTGGCGAGGACGAGGTGCAGCCACTGAGAGGAGAGAAGGAAGGAGGGAGGGAGGGAGGAGGTGATCGATGACACAGAGGGAGGAGGAAGGAGGGAGGAGGGAGGAGGGAGGAGGAAGGAGGGAGGAGGGAGGGAGAGTGAGACAGAGGGACAGATCTGCTTCACATGCAAAAAACATGCACGGAGAAACTCTCCAACAGGACGAACACAGAATACAGCGACACTGGAAGGTTTGATGAGGCGGGCGCTGGTGAGAAGGAAGGAGGGAAGGAGGGAAGGAGGGAAGGAAGGAAGACGACAAAATGACCGACCCGACCGGAGGAGACAGACGCAGTCGAGCTCGTTGGAAATTAATCTGGAAAAGTTTCTGCACCAGAACTAACAAAACAATACTTTCTCTTAAAACCTCACTTAAGAGAAGTTTTTCTTAAAAGAAATTAACTAAAAAAAAAAAAAAAAAACTTAATTATTTGACAAAATACACAAAAGCAAACCGTCGTATAAGAACTCTGCCTCATGAAAATTCAGTCTTAAAAAGAAATCAGTAAATATCTAATTAAATAGAAATCTGACAGGCGACTCGGTGCTTCTGGTACCGGTCGGCATCACAGAGCACGTCATGGAAAAAATTAAATAAAAAAAACAGTCGTCCAAAGAGAAGCGGACAGAGGTTTGGATTCAGAGCCGACAGAAATCAGTAAACGGAGGAAGAATAAAAATAAATAAAAAAAGATTAGAGTGACTTTTTGTATTTTGAGAAAGTGTGCACGTGTGTGGAAGAGAAAGAAAGAGATGGAGAAGAGGGAATGAGTTCAAAGGTCATCAAACAGAATACATAAATAATGATCAAAATATTAAATGAAAAAAAGAAAAATAATCAAAATCCATTTAGAAAACACATGAATGCGTCTTCCCTTCTGAAGTAAAACTAGAAACACTGGTTTTGAGATCACAGTAAGAATCTCTCTTTTTAAATAAATAAATATATATAAATAAATAAATAAATAAATAAATAAATAAATATATATATATATATATATATATATATATATATATATATATATATCTTTTGGAGCTGTATGTTGTTTTTCTTTCTAGTGTTTAATATATGAGCCTCAGCAGCCCTAAATAAATAATAAATATAAATATGCTCCGGTGCTATGTGGTGAAGGTCGTGATGCTGCAGCCGCAGGTGGAATAAATAATGTAATAAATTGTGAATTGGGGGTGAAATAACATTAATTATCCACATTATACCACAGTAGATGGACAACATTCATTTTTGGGGTGGGATATACTGTGATATTTATTTTTTAATGATTATCCATTATTCATTCCCTAGAATAAACAAGATTACAAATGTTCCTAAAATAAAGAAAGAAATATGGTTACGACAAATGTTTTAGTCTTTTTAATTCAACTAGATAAACATTTAGGAACGCTGTTGTACTCCATTATTCCACTAGGTGGCAGGAGAGGTCTTTAAACCTGAGACATTACACTGGAAATACTCATTTAACCTTTGTAGTCATTAATAGGGCAAATTCGGAGAGGAGAGGAGAGGAGAGGAGACAAGAAAAGGAGAGGAGACAAGAAAAGAGGAGAAGAGAGGAGAGGAGAGGAGACAAGTAAAGAGGAGAAAAGAAAAGGAGAGGAGAGGAAACAAGAAAAGGAGAGGAAAAGAGGAGAGGAAAGGAGAAAAGAGGAGAGGAGACAAGAAAAGAGGAGAAAAGAAAAGGGGAGGGGAGGAAACAAGAAAAGGAGAGGAAAGGAGAAAAGAGGAGAGGAAAGGAGAAAAGAGGAGAGGAGACAAGAAAAGAAGAGAGGAGAGGAGAGGAGAGGAGACAAGAAAAGAAGAGAGGAGAGAAGGAAAGAAGAGAGGAGAGGAAAGGAGACAAGAAAAGAAAAGAAGAGAGGAGAGGAGAGGAGACAAGAAAAGAGGAGAAGAGAGGAGAGGAGACAAGAAAAGGAGAGGAAAGGAGACAAGAAAAGAAGAGAGGAGAGGAAAGGAGAAAAGAGGAGAAAAGAAGAGAGAAAAGAAAAGAGGAGAGGACAGAGGAGAGGAGAGGAGAGGTGAGGAGAGGAGACAAGAAAAGAAGAGATGAGAGGAGACAAGAAAAGAGGAGAAAAGAAAAGAGGAGAAGAGATGAGAGGAGACAAGAAAAAGAGAGGAGAGGAAAGGAGAAAAGAGGAGAGGAGACAGGAAAAGAGGAGAAGAGAAAAGAAAATAGGAGAGGAGACAAGAAAAAGAGAGAGGAGAGGAGACAAGAAAAGAAAAGGAGAGGAGACAAGACAAAAAAGAAGAAAGGAGAGGAGACAAGAAAAGAAGAGAGGAGAGGAGAGTGGAGAGAGGAGAGGACGGAGGAGAGGAGAGAGGAGAGGAGAGACGGAGGTTTAGGACTCACCCAGTGTGGGAGCGCTGATCGCCATGACGCCATAGAAGGAGAACGGTCCGGTCTCAAACTTCATGTTCTCGTTGCCGGCCTCCACCTCCACTCGGCCCTGACGACACCAACAGGAACATGAAGTCACCACAGGTGGGATTCACTCCGACAACCATCGAGTCTCATATCAGCGAAGCAGCTGATTATTAAATCACAAAGTGTGACGACGCGAACAGCAGCCCAAAGTATTGATTTGGGTCACGTCACATCCTCACATCAAGAGAAGTAGAGCAGTTAATCTGTCTCATCATCAGTAAACGTAAAGTAAATAAGATGTCAGGAAATATGAAAACTGCCCGTTAAAAAACCCAAAGATATTCAGTTCCTTGAGCATCAAATCCTGACATTTGAGAATCCAGAACCAGCAAATGTTCAGTAATTTCTGCTTAAAAATGACTGAAACGAGCTGCAGGTCATTTTCCCGTCAAATATTTCCTCGACTAATCGTTGCAGCTCCACACTGGAGTGGACGGTTCCGATTTATTTTTAAAAAAAAGGACTTAACTTCCTCGTAAACTCTGATTTCCAGTTGGCGTGTCGTGACGCGGTTTGGCCCCTAGAGGGCGACGCAACCACGGCTCAAAACGAGGAGAAGTACAGTGTTTATTAGTGATTGTTCCCTGGAGAGGCTCGGAAAGCACGTTTACTTTGGCCTCGATGGGACGGCATCGAACGCTCGGGAGTCGGGAGAGGAGAGGAGAGGAGAGGAGGGGAGATGAGATGAGATGAGAGGAGAGGAGAGGAGAGGAGAGGAGAGGAGAGGAGAGGAGGCACAGGGGGTGAAGGAGGCCTCTGTGTTGGTACAGTGAGTCGGGCTGGAATGTGTGAACTGCAGCAACAACACAGCAGTTAATCCAGCTGTCGTCCCTCCTTCCTCACACAGACACACACATATATATACATACATATATATATATATATATATATACATACATACATACATACATACATACATATATATATATATACATACATACATACATACATATATATATATACACACATATATATATATACACACACATATATATAGGTATATATATATACACACACATATATATAGGTATATATATAT
>JACSYO010001381.1:5000-42354 GCA_016806645.1 Ophiodon elongatus
TAGAGTAAATAAAAGTGTTTGATGTGTTGATGTCGAGCTGTAGTGAGTTACTCCGTGTTACATCACTATCTGCATTTACTCACGAATGCATCACTGTTGATCGCAGCGTTTTGAGAGAATAAAGCGAGATTTAAAGTAGATAAACAGTCGGCTCTGACTGCCCTCTGATGCGTTTCCTGTTTCCCGCTGCAGGAAGATGCTGAAGCTCTGCGGCGAGACGCAGGACAAACTCGCTCACGAGCTCATGCTGTTCGAGCTCACCATCGAGAGGGACGTCGTCGAGCCTCTGTACGACCTCGCGGAGGTACGGAAACAAAGGCCTCCCGAACTCATGTTCACGTAATCAATGAGAAATAAATACATAGCTGCAAGCCTTGTGGAAGATGAAGACTCTGAGCCTTGAATCTCCTCTTCAGCAGCTCTTACATTCAGAAAACTTTCCACTTTCATCCCTCTCTATATTCTGAAGGTTTCCACTGAGGGGTTTGTTCATCTATCATTCAGAGCCTGATTTATACAACATCTTAGTCATAAAAACATGGAGAAAAATGCCTGTTTACAGTATTTTCTAATTTATGGAGTGAAACAAAGAGATTCTCCAAAAATCCCCTCTGTAAAAAAAAAATTGGACTCTAAAATGTCTCTAAAACCTGGATTTATGTTTCGGAAATGTATGAAAATGAGCAAATATTCAATGAGATAACGCCTAATTTGCATATTTAAATGTAACATTTCAGAAAACTTGTAATACAATCAATAATTGTCTTAATATAAGTAGTCAACTGGGGAAGTTTCGTGGTGATAAGTTATCACAGAGAATAATTTTGAATTAAATTAAATATTATTAAAATAATGAAGCTGTCTTTCGCTTAAAATAACCCCCAGACTCATTTAAAAAATACCTTAGAAACGATTACTTTTATTTTTAATATATAAAAAGAAATACAGCACTTTTACACAAGTCAAATAAAGACGAATAAATAATAATATAAATATATATTAATTATTAATATATATATTAATAATAATATAAATATATATTAATTATAAATATATATATTATTAATAAATAAATCCGCTGACTGACAAAATCATGAGGGTGAATAATAGAAAAATAGATTTAAGTCCTTTAATATTATCAGAAAAACCTTTACTGTCCTCTGACGCAGGACGTGTTCATGAAAGACTCTTTAAATATAAATGTATAAATATATAAATATATAAATACATAAATACGAACCTCTGCTCCGTCCTCTCAGGTGGAAATCCCAAACATCCAGAAGCAGAGGAAACACTTAGCGAAGCTGGTCCTGGACATGGACTCGGCTCGCACGCGGTGAGTCTATTTAACTCGTTCTAGTTTAAAATATTTATTATCTTCAATCACGTACAAGTTTTGAGAGATTTTAAAAAAAAACACCGAGATTTATTGTAACTGTTAGTTATTATAATTATTATACACATTATTATATATTATTATACAACGATTATGTATTATATTATACACTACTTCATGTGTTCTGCAGAATATCAGAGTTGTTGAATGTTGCCTCTGAAATGCCAAATTATTTTACTGTACTACATCTCAGAGGTACATGTTGTACTTTTTACTGTACTACATCTCAGAGGTACATATTGTACTTTTTACTGTACTACATCTCAGAGGTAAATATTGTACTTTTTACTGTACTACATCTCAGAGGTACATGTTGTACTTTTTACTGTACTACATTTCAGAGGCACATATTGTACTTTTTACTGTACTACATCTCAGAGGTACATGTTGTACTTTTTACTCCACTACATCTCAGAGGTACATATTGTACTTTTTACTGTACTACATCTCAGAGGTACATGTTGTACTTTTTACTGTACTACATCTCAGAGGTACATATTGTACTTTTTACTCCACTACATCTCAGAGGTACATATTGTACACTTTTTACTCCACTACATCTCAGAGGCACATATTGTACTTTTTACTGTACTACATCTCAGAGGTACATATTGTACCTTTACTGTACTACATCTCAGAGGTACATATTGTACCTTTACTGTACTACATCTCAGAGGTACATGTTGTACTTTTTACTCTCCTACATCTCAGAGGTACATATTGTACTTTTTACTCCACTACATCTCAGAGGTACATATTGTACTTTTTACTCCACTACATCTCAGAGGTACATATTGTACTTTCTACTGTACTACATCTCAGAGGTACATATTGTACTTTTTACTGTACTACATCTCAGAGGTAAATTATTGCTCCCTTGTTCCCCATAGTCTAGTTTTCTTTCACTGTATCTACATTTATGTACCAGTAGTAATTTTACAGAATTATACTGTAAATCATGGACTTTTTTTTTTTTTTTATAAAAGTCTCAGCAAAAACGCCACCGGGCTCCTTTAATTAAATAAATAACAGTTTGATAATTACAGAAGCAAAGAACGTTCTTTCTGGCTTCAAAGCTTCCAAACGTTCACCGTCTTTTTAATGTCGAATACTTTTTTTTTTAAATTTAAACTTCAGACGCGTGAAAACCTCTTGAGTCGTCACGTCGGTGCCGATTCCTCTCCCGTCCAATCAGAATCCGTCTCCGTGCTGATTCACTGTCCTCTCGGAGAACCGGCTCTGAGAGAAATGTTGTTTTCCTTCACTGCGATTCAGTCAGTCGGGTTTTTTTTATTTTTTTTTTTTAGTGACCTAAATCTGAGACAGTTTTTTTTTTTTTTTTTTTTTTTTTCTCCCATCATCCCGCTGAGCTCCTCTGGCAGAGCGGCGCATTATCTCCACCCAGAGACTCAGACAGCGAGCCAGACAGAGAGGGAAGACGGGGGTTTGAGGATATTTATATTTATATCGACGGTCAAGTGTTAGATGGAGACTTACGTTGGGTTTTAAAACAGCTTGTTTTGGGAGCTGTCAGATTTTGTTGTTGAAGATTTTCGCTCTAAAAAAAAATTAAGTCTTAAAACGGCTGAAAACGTCTTGGTTTAGTTTAGTACAAGTTCAAGGTACTTGTATTTTACTTGAGTATTTACATTTTATGCTGCTTTATAATTCTCTTCCTCTACATCTCAGAGGTACATATTGTACTGTTTACTGTACTACATCTCAGAGGTACATATTGTACTTTTTACTGAACTACATCTCAAAGGTACATATTGTACTGTTTACTGTACATCTCAGAGGTACATATTGTACTTTTTACTGTACTACATCTCAGAGGTACATATTGTACTTTTTACTGTACTACATCTCAGAGGTACATATTGTACTTTTTATTGTACTACATCTCAGAGGTACATATTGTACTTTTTACTGTACTACATCTCAGAGGTACATATTGTACTTTTTATTGTACTACATCTCAGAGGTACATACTGTACTTTTTACTGTACTACATCTCAGAGGTAAATATTGTACTTTTTACTGTACTCCATCTCATAGGTACATATTGTACTTTTTACTGTACTACATCTCAGAAGTAAATATTTTTTTACTTTATTTGCAACAAAATCCTCCTACTTTATCAGATAAATAAACTCTTTAAAAAACTTCTTGGATCAGCTGGAAAATACAACGTCACAAAGCTGAAAACAGCTTTTTAGAGAACTCGTCTACTTTTTGCTAAAAACACTGATACTTTTACTACGGGATATTTTTGAATGCTGTAATTTGCCATGTAGTGGAGTACTTTCACAGTCGTTTATTAGTACCTGTAATACAAAGGATCTTCAGTCAGTAGTAATATTGACTTAACACTTTGAATGAACAAAGGTAATGTCGTGTTCTCAGGTTTTATCAGTCCACCAAGTCTTCAGGACTCTCCAGCAACCTGCAGCCATCAGGAGCGAAGGCCGACCACCACAGGGAGGAGATGGAGGAGGCAGCCAACCGCATGGAGATCTGTAGGGTCAGTAATCACCTTTATTCTCAGTCAATTAGCTGGTTATTCCCATTGTGCTACGAATTAAGTGTCATTTAATTATAATTTATTAACGTATAAACATTAGAATTAATAAGCTCTCTTCAAAGACACCGGGCTCCATTGACAAAAACAGTAATTTCCCCCCTCGTTGATCATCGAAACGCACTTCGCTCACACTCGACAGAAACAAAGTAAAACTCATCAAAACTGTCTTGGTTAGTCTGTCCGTTGTTCCAACAATCACCAACTCTGGTTTGGTCAGAATAAATCCTTAATTCACAGAGTTACTGTGAAAAGAAACAGACGTTATAAGCTCTCCTCAAAGCCGCCGGACTCCTTTGACAAAAGCAGTAACTTCATCCTGCTGATCGTTATAAAACACACTTTATTCAAACTCAACATAAACTAAATAAAACTCATCAAAACCCATTAATTTGGGTGGAAAAAGGGTATTAGAATAATATTCACAGATTTTAAATATTCTGCAAAAATCCAAACTTTCTAATAAATTTAGTTTCACATTCAAATGCTGATTAAACATTTTTTGTTAAATGTAAAACAATAAATTTAGAGGAATTGTGGCTGTTTTCTAGTTCTATATTCTTTTAATTTGGCAGATTTGTTTTTATTGAAAACAGTTCAGAAAACTCACAGCTAATAACTAATAACGATTAACCTAATTTATTGATGAAGGCTCAGCTATATTAAGTGTCCCAGTGAGCCAAGAATCCAAGAGCTTGCAGACATCATCAGTGTAATTCAAAATATCTGCTTTGAAAAAGGTCCTTTCAACACATTTTGTTTTTATTACCTTTTATTTTGTTGTTAACATGTTGTTGTTGTTGTTGTTGTTTTTTTTACTTCTCCAGGATCAGTTATCAGCAGACATGTACAGTTTTGTGGCCAAAGAAATTGATTATGCAAGCTACTTCCAGACAGTAAGTACGACGTCCCTCCGGTGACTTTGGTGAAGAAGCAGAAATGTGCTCGTCCGTCTCAGACTCTCTGATCTCTTCTCCGTCCAGCTGATAGAAGTCCAGGCAGAATACCACCGGAAGTCGTTAGAGCTGCTTCAGAGTGTGTTGCCCCAGATCAAAGCTCATCAGGGTGAGTTTCAGACCGACACACTCAGTGATGCACACAATGGGGTCCTGCTGTTAATTTAACTGATTTAACACAACAGACACCAGCCTTTTATCACTAGAAATATTATCAAGACAAGTTAAGGTGTGCTTCCTGACTTTTAAGGTAACAGGGAGAGATACATATTAATATATATGATATATATATATATATATATATATGTCATTATTATTATTATTATTATTAGTCGGACAATAATTTTTTTGTTTTTGTAAGTTAAAGCACCTTTCAAATCTTAAGTAACGTTAAATATTTGTGACAGAACGATCCAACAGGATTGCACAGTGAAAAGTAGTAGAAAATGTAGAAACATATTTAAAGTATTTAAATTAGAATAGAATAAAACAATAAAATAGGCAATAAAGTATATAAAAGTGTAGCACCAAAAGAAGAGGTTTGTTTGCATGCTGTATATATTGATACTGATTTTAATATTTTTTTGTTAAGTTTATTTTATTTTCCATATTATGTTATGAATTGTGTGTATTCTATTTCAGTTTATCTTTATCTTATTTTAATTTTTTATTTAATTTTACAGTGACTCATTTTCCTTCATTGTAAAGCACTTTGTGCTGCTTTGTTTCTAAGAAAGGCTGTACAAATATAGTTTATATATATATATATATAAATTATTATTATTATTATTATCATTATTATTACTTTTTCTTATTGTCATTATTATTGCTTTTTTTAAATCAACATTATTTAAATTCGTATTATTATTAAATAATTAAATTGATTTTATTCATTAAATTATATAATAATAATTATTATTGTTGCTATCATTACTCTTATTATTATTACTATTGTTCATATAATATATATATACACAAAACATATGTACAGTATATGAAATACCCGTGTCCTATGAGTAATATAAGTTATTATTCATTACTAATTAGTTAAAAAACTCTGATTGGTCCGTAGAAATATGTGACATCACCTTTTTCCAACATAGCTCCGCCCCTTTTTAAACCGACGAAAAGCTGAATGAGAAAAAGAGTTTTTTGGGCCTTTTAATGTCCTCCAGATGTTTAAACTTCCTGTTTGTGTTGGAGGGGAAACGATTTAGCATCCTTAGCTGCTACTGTATTTCATGTGTGTGTGTGTGTGTGTGTGTGTGTGTGTGTGTGTGTGTGTTTTACAGAGACCTGGGTGGAGAAGCCGTGCTACGGGAAGCCATTAGAGGAGCACTTAGCGCTCAGCGGGAGAGATATTGCCTTCCCCATCGAGGCCTGTGTCACCATGCTGCTGGAGTGTGGCATGCAGGAGGAGGTCAGCCTCCACACACACACACACACACACACACACACACACACACACACACACACACAGCAAACACACAGCAAACACGTCTTATGGGGAGAAACTTTGCAGAAATCTAACGAGCACCAAGCTACACTTTGTTTTCCCCAAAGAAACAAACAATCCTCGACTGTTTAATTAATACGTGACGGTAATTTTATAATGTTATCAAGCCAGTGAGCCGTGCAGTTTAAATTGCTCAGAATGTAACGATTGTTTAATGGAGACACATCGGGGGGAAGGTAAATGTTTTCCCAGCGCATAATCTTTACGAGAGTAAAAAGGCAAATATATCATTATGAATAACTTAATTTCCATTTTACAGTCGTTAGGCTTAATGTGGTGTTTGTTGAACGTTATGGATAATGGTTCGAGATGTGCTGCAGAGGAAGATTTGTTTAAAATTCATTCGTCACAATAATTCAAAGTGTTTTCGGAGCTCGCCTTGACGTTTTAAATTAATCGATTCCCGCTTTTCTGCCGAGTCGGCTGTTCGTTCATTAGCGGTCGAGTGTGACGTCCATCAACAGCAACGAGAGTAAAAAGTACAACGTGTACTTCTGAGATGTAGTGGAGTAAAAAGTACAACATGTACCTCTGAGATGTAGTACAGTAAAAAGTACAATATATACCTCTGAGATGTAGTACAGTAAAAAGTACAATATGTACTTCTGAGATGTAGTACAGTAAAAAGTACAATATATACCTCTGAGATGTAGTACAGTAAAAAGTACAATATGTACCTCTGAGATGTAGTACAGTAAAAAGTACAATATTTACCTCTGAGATGTAGTACAGTAAAAAGTACAATATTTACCTCTGAGATGTAGTACAGTAAAAAGTACAATATGTACCTCTGAGATGTAGTACAGTAAAAAGTACAATATCTACCTCTGAGATGTAGTACAGTAAAAAGTACAACATGTACTTCTGAGATGTAGTACAGTAAAAAGTACAATATGTACCTCTGAGATGTAGTACAGTAAAAAGTACAATATATACCTCTGAGATGTAGTACAGTAAAAAGTACAATATGTACCTCTGAGATGTAGTACAGTAAAAAGTACAATATGTACCTCTGAGATGTAGTACAGTAAAAAGTACAATATGTACCTCTGAGATGTAGTACAGTAAAAAGTACAATATGTACCTCTGAGATGTAGTACAGTAAAAAGTACAATATGTACCTCTGAGATGTAGTACAGTAAAAAGTACAATATGTACCTCTGAGATGTAGTACAGTAAAAAGTACAATATGTACCTCTGAGATGTAGTACAGTAAAAAGTACAATATGTACCTCTGAGATGTAGTAAGTAAAAGTACAAATGTACCTTGAGATGTAGTACAGTAAAAAGTACAATATCTACCTCTGAGATGTAGTACAGTAAAAAGTACAACATGTACCGCTGAGATGTAGTACAGTAAAAAGTACAACATGTACCTCTGAGATGTAGTACAGTAAAAAGTACAACATGTACCTCTGAGATGTAGTACAGTAAAAAGTACAACATGTACCGCTGAGATGTAGTACAGTAAAAAGTACAACATGTACCTCTGAGATGTAGAGGAGGAGGAGTAAAAAGTAGCATAAATTGGAAATACTCAAGTACAAGTACCTGTTGATGTATAAATACTGTGTACTCTTTCCTGAGGCAGTGAATGTGGTGTTTTGTGTCTCAGGGTTTGTTCAGAGTCGCTCCTTCGGCCTCCAAACTGAAGAAGCTGAAGGCGTCTTTGGACTGCGGCGTGTTGGACGTTCAGGAGTACTCTGCAGACCCTCACGCCATCGCAGGTACCCCCCCCCCACCCTCCCCCCTCCCCCCCCACCCCTACCCCCACCCACCCCACCCGTCTCCTAGCTGCACCCATCTGTTGCCTCGCTGGACCTGATTACCGTACAGAGGCAGATTTACGAGTTGGCTCCAGTTCGGTTCCTCGTTAGGAATCTTAATTTCTGTTTTCCACACCAACAACACAATTAAACTGCTAACTGATGCCCCTCCCCCTAACCCCCCCCCACCCTCCTCCCCCTCCCCCCTCCCTCCCTCCCCCGTCAGAGAAACCTCTAATATTTTAATTTTATGTTTTATTTCTCCTGCACACGTGACCGTTTTTCTGCAGTTAATTTAAAAGTCACACGAGAGATAAAAGATGCCTTTAAGAGCCGATAAGGATTCGGCTTAAATGTTTTTTGCTTCTTTTTTTAGAGATATTCAATAAAATATCCCCCCCCGCCCCCCCCTTCAAATCAAAAATGTCTGGAGATAAATTCCAAATATAACTGGGATTAGTGTCAGACAGATTCTTCATCTTCTGCACCAAAAAAAAGAAAACACCACACGATAGACTACAAAAGGGAGAAAAGCTTTTATGATGCTGTTATTGATCTTTTGTGAGGATGCTGCTCGTCTTCACTGCTGCTGTCAGGTGAAAACCTGATACCTCCAAAATAACAAGCTATAAATACGTTACATAGATCCTGAAAAGTTAAGAAATGTTTTATAGATTTGAATTCCGAACAAATATGGGGCAGTATTTCTCCTCTACTGCTATAAAATCTAAATATACAGTCAGCAGTTATAAATTAAAAAAAAAGAGCCAACAACTAACTAACAGCGGGGAAGAATATTCAACATTCAACCAAACTGATGAGGAGACGGACCTTCAGTTAGCGGTTAGCTCGTAATTTAGCGTCGCCATCTTGGAATACGACCTTCGGCATGTTGGCTTTTTGTTGCCACCAGTGAACAGGAAGTGACCATATTAGGACTGAGGAGGACGTAGAGACGCTGTATACGACTCTGGTGGAGACCTGTCAATCACCTTGTAGCCCCGCCCCTAAAGCATCCCCTGCTTTATGGTCTGTTTGACTCTAAATGGACCATAATTTACTAAATGAACATCATGCTGTATTGAAGAAGACTTGAAACTAGAGATTGAGACATAAACTCATGTTTACAATGTTTACTGAGGGAATAAATCAAGAGAGAAGTAGAGTCATTTTCTATAGACTTCTATACAACCAGAGGAGTCGCCCCCTGGTGGTCAGGAGAGAGAATGCAGCTTTAACACATGAAGCTTTGACTTCTATACAACCAGAGGAGTCGCCCCCTGGTGGTCAGGAGAGAGAATGCAGCTTTAACACATGAAGCTTTGACTTCTATACAACCAGAGGAGTCGCCCCCTGGTGGTCAGGAGAGAGAATGCAGCTTTAACACATGAAGCTTTGACTTCTATACAACCAGAGGAGTCGCCCCCTGGTGGTCAGGAGAGAGAATGCAGCTTTAATACATGAAGCTTTGACTTCTATACAACCAGAGGAGTCGCCCCCTGGTGGTCAGGAGAGAGAACCCTACTTGATGTCCCAATTAACCAATTAATACACCTGAACGAAGTCTCTCTCTTATCAACCTCACAAACTCCTGCTCCTCTACACGAGAGTTGGAAACATTTTGTCCCTTTTTATTAAACATGAAATCAGTGAGCTGTGTTCACTGGAGCATGTGGACAAAGAGAGAGGTCTCTCTAATGATCCCACATTAAACTGGGTTTGCTCCAACAGCAAATCTAATTTGTGCCCCCGTCCCACTGGGGAGTGGTGGTCATGATGGGGAGGGGGGCGGGGGAGAGGAGGGGGGGGGCTTCGTCTTCCATCAGCATCAATAAGACGCTGCAGGATTTTTCTTTGTAAATATAAGAAACTAGAGCTGCGTCTACCGTAGTTTCACCGTAATTATCTGATTTAATGTGTTTATTTAGCAGATAACATGCCTGTGCAAACACACGCACGCACACACACACACACACACACACACACACACACACACACACACACACTCAGACAGAAGCTGTCTAATAGTGAGAGAGGCCCTGACGTTGTTGTTTGTCATCCGTCCCACGCACTCCTCGGGGGAAATGAACGCAGCAGACCAGAGAAGAAGAAGAAGAAGAAGAAGACGAGTCAGCCGTTGCTTTCCTCTTCCACACTAGAAAATCACATTAGTTCTGATCAAATAGCAACCCCCCCCCCCTCTCCCTCTCCCTTCCCTCTCCCTGACGGGTCTGAGACACTATGAGCTCATGCAGGCACATCTTCATTATAAATGCATTGTTGTTTGCTCAAATATATACATGCACACGTGCATTAATCTCATTATTCTGTTCTCTCCAGGAGCTTTGAAGTCGTACCTGCGGGAGCTCCCCGAGCCGCTAATGACATACGAGCTCTACGAGGACTGGATCCAGGCCTCCAAGTCCGTATCGTTTCACCAGATCATGATGATGATGATGACGATGATGATGATGTTGATTTTAATACGATTTTCAACCCCTGTCGTCCTGCAGCATTCAAGATCAAGACAAGAGGCTGCAGGCTCTCCTGAACGCCTGTGAGAAACTCCCCTCGGCCAACAACAACAACTTCAAGTGAGTCACTGTTGCCGTGGTTCCCTCCTTGTGGTCGTCTCCGTGGAAGTCAGACTTCAGCTAGACGTCTGAACTCACCACAGCACAAATCTGTCTCCTTCTCCAGTTTGTTAAGCGGGAACGATATGCCATGAATTGTGAATTAAGACTCAGCAGAAAATTACATTTTTACTGTAACGAGACGGATTACTTGAAGTGGCGTAAAATCAGATGAGATGGTTTGTCTTTTCAAAACTTTTAGTACGACTGATGATGTCCTCACTTCATCAGGTTGCCGCGCTCTGTAAAAACTTCTAATTTCTCGCTTCATAACATTGTTCACAAATCACAAATTATGAGCCGTGTTTTTCCCGTTTTTCTCTTCCTGAGGTTGCCTCCATTTCTTCCCCGTTATGTTATGTTCTCGATCTCTAGTTTCAAGTCTTCTTCAATACAGCATGATGTTCATTTAGTAAATTATGGTCCATTTAGAGTCAAACAGACCATAAAGCAGGGGATGCTTTAGGGGCGGGGCTACAGGGTGATTGACAGGTCTCTACGTCACTCCTCCTCAGTCCAAATATGGTCACTTCCTGTTCACTGGTTGCAAAGAAAACATCATGGCGACGGCCCCGTGGTGAAATCACTTCTTACACACGGCCTGTGGTCTCTAACACACGGTCACTTCCTGTTCGCCGGTTGCAAAGAAAACCAAGATGGCGACGGCCAAAAAATCCAAGATGGCGACCGGCCCAAAAAAAATCCAAGATGGTGTGAAACGGTGCAGAGAAAGAGGACTGAGGGCTGAGGAGCCGTGGATATTTACCGAAGGGCTTATCTCACGATCAAAAGCCGCGGCGAGGAGGAGGAAGAGGAGGAGGAAGAGGAAGAGAGAAAAGGGAGGGAAATTGAAAGAGCAGAGATGCTGCAGCACTTGTCAGCGTCATTATCGAATCGCACAAACAGGGCGTATTTTTAGACGGCCGTCCTCCTGAGGAGACCTGTCAGACCTGTCCTGATGAGCCGCCTGATGTTCGCTCAGGATGAGTCATTCAGCTCTCACAGAAACACACTGGCCCCCTGTTGTCTCTCAGAAAACCCACGAAGACAATGAAAAGTGAAGTAACAACACCGTTTTCTTTCTAAATCTTTTATAAGTACCTTATTTAAAAAAAAAAAAACATTATTAAAGAGGGTGGGAATCATGACCTGGATTACAGCTCAGTATTGTTCTGTTATTTCCCACGTTTCTCCCTTTACATGTCTCATTTCACATATGAAGTGCTACCACTGAAAACATGAACAGGAAGTAGATCTGTGGGAATGTGGCTTCAATTAGCTCACCAACTAAGCTGCTGAACTCACGCATTTCCAGAAATGTGAAGCCTTTTTCTCCGATGCACATTTAGTTCTGCACATCACAGCCGTCCAGTGAAAACTATTCTTCTAGCATCAATGGGATCCATTCTAAAAAGGCATCAGCTTTTTCTCCTCTACACCCATTTATATTTCATCAAAGAGCAGAGCTGTACTCGCGTCACGAAGGAAAGAGGAGCATCGCTTGCAGCCTTTTCACTGCTGTGAATGATGATCGACCTGTTTGTGCTTTTGTTTAGTTATTTGCACAAAAAAACGTTCATCGTTCTCAACAAAAATATATGGTTGCACTTTGTTTATTAAAAAAAACATGCATGTGATGAAGCGCTTAACAGTTGAAAGCAACATGAAAGAACAGAAGCTGCTTTTATTAATGATAATTATCAGTATCGATGTATGTTTTACAACATTTTGCAGTGTTACCCACCCTTACTATTGTAGCTCCGAGTGTGGTGATTTTGTATTTTTCCAATAAACTTGACTTGAGTTAAATAAACCATTTAAAAAAAACTGTTGCATGCATTCTCACGGAGCAGAAAACTGGGCTTTTTTTTGTAGCATGTGAAGAAGTTACATGGTTTTCAACGGACAGCAACAATGTGGCGCCTTTAATTTTATATAATCAAGTCAATTTATTTACAGTATAAACTGTAGCCCAAAAACAGAATCACAAATCAATAATGTTTTTCTTTTTCTTAAAAAAGTTGAAAGTACTACTAATAATTTAAAAGCTAACTTACTTTTATTTTAACCTATTTATTTCTGTGTCTGTATTTACAGGTATTTGATCAAATTCCTCTCCAAACTGACCGAAGACCAGGATTTGAACAAGATGACGCCCGGAAACATCGCCATCGTCCTCGGACCGAATCTGCTGTGGATGCACAACGAAGGGTGAGAGAGCAGAGACGCAAAGTCACAACATTAACGATATAAAATACTTAATTTAAACTTTAAGTTTAAATTAATCAAACTGCACGTTTGATTAATTTTCAAGGGATTATGCATTCTTTATCTCAGAGTCTTCTGTTATCAATGCCGAGTCAAAGTTATAATGTTTTAATTTCTACGGCTGCTTAAATCTTTTAAGCTGCTTAGAATGAGAAGTATAGAGTTTTGATAATCTTACAATCATTGGCCCGTTGTAACAGCTCCTAAAGAATAGTAAAACTATCATTATTGTACAATAATACTTAATATATATATATAACAGACAAGCGCATGATTAGATTTAACCTCTTAACGTGCAGGTTCCCGTCTTTATTATTTAAAGGTCACATATCCTTCTCCTTTTCAGGTTCATGGGTGGTATTTTGGGTTTCTACTACAACTTGTTTACATGCTTTAATGTTTGATAAACACATTATTTTTCTCATGCTGTCGGAATACACCCGTATTCAGCGTCTGTCCCAAACGCTCCGTTTCTGTGCCTGTCCCTTTAAGAGCCTGTCTCTTTAAGAGCCTGTCCCTTTAAGAGCCTGTCCCTTTAAGAACCTGTCTCTTTAAGAGCCTGTACCTTTAAGAACCTGTCTCTTCAAGAGCCTGTCCCTTTAAAAGCCTGTCCCTTTAAGAGCCTGAGCCTGTCCCTTTAAGAGCCTGTCTCTTTAAGCGCCTATCTCTTTAAGAGCCTGTCCCTTTAAGAGCCTGTCCCTTTAAGAACCTGTCTCTTTAAGAGCCTGTCCCTTTAAGAACCTGTCTCTTTAAGAGCCTGTCCCTTTAAGAGCCTGTGCCTTTAAGAGCCTGAGCCTGTCCCTTTAAGAGCCTGTCCCTTTAAGAGCCTGTCCCTTTAAAAGCCTGTCCTTTTAAGAGCCTGAGCCTGTCCCTTTAAGAGCCTGTCTCTTTAGGAGCCTGTCCCTTTAAAAGCCTGTCCCTTTAAGAGCCTGAGCCTGTCCCTTTAAGAGCCTGAGCCTGTCCCTTTAAGAGCCCCCTTCCTGAAAAAATCCCAGCCTGCTCTGATTGGCTTGTTGAATCACATGTTTTTTGATTGAAAAAACGTACTTATTTCATAGTTTGTGGGCTGGTAGACACTCCAGACACACGAATCTATGTGCACAAGCCCTGAAAAAGTGAGTTTGTCATAATACGTGCCCTTTAAACTAGCTCTAAGGTTGTTATCAATCATCCATTATCATCCAATTATACTATCAGAAGCTGCCTCAGTGTATAATCCCCTCTTCTCAAATTTAAAATCACTGCTCATCAAATCAGATCTCAGGCCTGTTTAACTCTATTTACCCCCTCGGGGAAAAAACTGCCTTCCACAACTTTGCACCTTTTATAAATAGAATGAATTAGAGAGGATTTAAAAACTTGTAATAACTAATCCCACTTTTAAACATTTAAATCAGTTTAGTGATTGTCTCTGATGTGCTTTAGTTTGCCTCGTTATATATATTTGTGTTTCTCTCTGACTTCTGTACTCGGGTTTCTCTTGCAAAAGAGCCGACCCGATTAAATATAGGTTATATATAATAAATATCATAATATAATATCAGCTTCTTCCAGCTCTTGATTGAAGCTATGTGGAATATTTAGATCCAAGACGCCATGTTTCTTTTTAAATATTTTATGGCTGCACCATTCAGTGACATTAAAATATTCTCGATGTCTTGTGCATCATTTTACACACAAATCCAACTTGACATATTTGGTATATTTTGAAACTGTGGGATTTCCACTAGATTGTAAAATTAATCATGAGGGTTTATAAAAAAAAACTAAAACATCTGGTTACACAGTGGGAGCTCGTATTAATTTTAAAAGAGGTTTATAGTGGCTCATGTGGTGGGGGGGGGGGGGGGTTGGTAGAAAATGCAGGTTTTGTGGTGTCATGGGTGAACCTCAGTGTTTCCTTTGTTCAGTATACTAGAGTTAGTTTTCACTTTATATGTAAATTTTATATGTAAAAAAAAAAAAAATGCTATATATGTTATAGCATTACATGTTTTATATTCAATTATTGCACTGGTTAATGCGATATTTGTAAGAAAACCCCAATTTAAATCATCTGTGCAGTAAATGTGGCCATGACCACGGGTTTTATATCCATCCTTAAACATGTGTCCGTATCCACGGGGCTTCTCAGAGCAGAATCAGAATATCTGTTAATATTCATGATGCGACTTTTATCATGAAGTTCACTCGTGAAGATGATGAGTAAGCAGTTTGTAAAGGGTGAAGGACACCTCCTTTACGCCTTGCCTGTAAATCTCACCAACTCTTTACTCCTCTCTCACTTTTAATTAGGATTTTTAAAAGGCCAACATTTTTCGGTGTGAATCCTCATATATACGACGCTCTGCGCCTCGCCATTAAAATAAAAGGTCTCGTCTCTGTCCCGCCGCAGCGACGTCACCGAGATGATGACCACCGTTTCGCTGCAGATCGTCGGCATCATCGAGCCCATCATCCAGCACGCCGACTGGTTCTACCCCGGAGGTGAGGAGGGAGTTTTATTTATATATATGTATATATATATATTTAGAGAATTGACTTCCTCTTTTTATGGTTTTTCTGCGTCTCGTCCGTTCGTTTTAAGAAATCGAGTTCAACGTCACGGGGAACTACGGAAGCCCGGTCCACACCAACCACAACGCCAACTACAGCTCGATGCCGTCACCGGACATGGAGCTGATGGAGCGGAAGCAGAACGACCAGAGCCGGCGGCCGCTCAGCGTCGCCACGGACAACATGATGCTGGAGTTCTATAAGAAGGACGGGTACGACCCCTCTATCTCTACCGGGAGGGTTTTTGGGGTATTATGAAGATGTGTTAGTTTGGAAAATAGAAGATGATAAAATACTGTCCCTCGTTAACAGGCGGCAACTTCCGGTGCTGAGAAGTGAAGTCAAAGCTTCATGTGTTAAAGCTGCATTCTCTCTCCTGACCACCAGGGGGCGACTCCTCTGGTTGTATAGAAGTCAAAGCTTCATGTGTTAAAGCTGCATTCTCTCTCCTGACCACCAGGGGGCGACTCCTCTGGTTGTATAGAAGTCAAAGCTTCATGTGTTAAAGCTGCATTCTCTCTCCTGACCACCAGGGGGCGACTCCTCTGGTTGTATAGAAGTCAAAGCTTCATGTGTTAAAGCTGCATTCTCTCTCCTGACCACCAGGGGGCGACTCCTCTGGTTGTATAGAAGTCAAAGCTTCATGTGTTAAAGCTGCATTCTCTCTCCTGACCACCAGGGGGCGACTCCTCTGGTTGTAAACTATGTCTACGTTCCTTACAGTACTTATAGAGCGGTCTTCCAGTTGACCACCACGGGAACTTATTTAGGTAAAAAATATGTCCGGTAGTCAACACCGAGGGACAAAATGATTATTTGATCCCATTTAAATTGTGATATTATTGCAGTTGAGGCTTTTCAGGGAGTTTCATGTGTCAATCAAGGCGTCTCGGACCCCCTCGAGACCCCCCTCCCCCTCCCCCTCCCCCCCGCTTGATTACGCAACTTTCACGTGAGCGGTGACCTCGTGCTCGGTTTCACTGTGAGGTGGCGGAGGAAGGGGGCGCTGGATCGGTCTTTATCTGCGGCCCAGTGAGACGGGAAAGAGAAAGATGACATTTAGTCTGTGAAGTGAGGAATCGGGCAAACCTCAAGCTGTGGAGGAGGATTAGCTGAAACCCAGTTAGAGACTTTCTTTCTCTTTTCTCCGTCTGTCTCTGTGTCTCTTTCTTTAATGCTTTAATACACCACTGGTCTCATAAGGCCCTGCGGCTAGACTAAGCCCTGCAGCCCGGAGGCCACAAGTAGCCCAGCTAATTAAACCTGGACCCAGCGTGTGTGTGTGTGTGTGTGTGTGTGTGTGTGTGTGTGTGTGTGTGTGTGTGTGTGTGTGTGTGTGTGAGATCTGATCAATAGAGCTCAGCTTTCAATAGAAACACAGAACCAGCAGGCTCAGCACAGTGAGGCTGCCTTTGAATTACAGGTTTTTTTTATGTACAAAAGATTTTAGATTTCGCTCCGTGCGTGGTTGTAAAGTTGGATTTTAACTTTCTACTCGGTGCACACCCCCTTTTTAAATAAGTTAATTGATGTTCAGACACTATAAATGTGCACCTCCGGGGGGGGGGGGGGATCTGTGTGTGTGCCTTCGTGTGAGGAATAGAAATTATAATAATTTCCCATCGTTCTCTGTACCGAGCGGGACCAGTTGAAGGACACACACTGCACTTAGCTTCTACATTAATCTGACCAGTGAGGACTATTTATAGCTATAATCTCTGGACATACAAGGCAGAAAAAAACTGCAAAAAAAAGTGTGACAGTTAATTTTTTTGAGAGAAATCGTTTGGCAGCATCTTCGTTGCACGAACAAATTAGATAATTAGATTATGACTTTAAAATCTTCAGCTCTCTCTGGGTCCAAAAACGTGGAAGCAGGAGGAAGCTCTTGTAACCTGCCGTTACCAAGCAACCAAAACCTGCATGCAGCGATGACGGGGATGATTGCATATAGACGTCTATTTATGGAAGAAAGCAAAGAAAATCCACCGGCCGTGATTGCTTGTTCCTCGTCACATGTGGTGCACGCTGCAGATTTAAATTTATTATTTTAACAATCTAACTTCTATCTTGGGATGCAGACATTGCACCCTGAGAAATAGGTGTGCATACGACCCCCCCCGCCCCCCGCCCCTCCCCCCCTCACCTATTTCTCCAGGGGCGAAATAGTCTGACACATAAACCACCACAACTTTTCATTTCTATACTTAGATTTTTATACTAATTAAATGAGATATACTGCGTTCATTAGTGAGGTTTAGATCTGAGGTCTTTATGCTAAGCTAAGCTAACTGGCTGCTGGGTTTAAAGCTTTACTGGACAGAGTGGTTTTCATCTTAAAAAAAAACAAAGCTCCTTCAGACTTCCATGTTTTTGGATTTCGGATGCACTTTAGGGTCCTTCTCTTCTCTTCTACTCAGAAGAATGGCTTATAATGATAAATAATAGTTCTGATTAACTGACGCTCTTTGAGACTTCACTTATATTCAGATCTTTTATCCCAGTTCATCTTAAAGGTGTTGGATGGTGTTGAGGTCAAGTTCTTCCGCACCAAACTGTGAAAATCATGTTTCTGGGGATCTGACTTGACGAGAGAGGGTCTTCAAGAAGGGTTTCCACATACTTCTGGCCATACTATTGTACTTGTACCACTGCATTGGCGAAAAAAAAAAAACCCTCTCACAATTTTCTTTAATTATTATCATTTTTTTTTTTTCTTGTATCCATTCGGGAAGCTTTGACCTAATTAGCGCTAACAGGAACTCTAATTTTCTCTCTGGGTTTTTCGAGGCTGAAGCGCTTCAGGGGGAGCAGATCTCAGCGTGACCCCCCCGCCCCACCCTCTTTCCCCCCTCCCCCATTTCCCTCCTCCATCTTGGCTCTCGTCTTAAAAAAAAGTTCATCCTGCCAAAGTTCCTCTGCTGCTTTGATAACAATGCTGTTAATGGGGGTCTCTGTCCTCCATGATCCTCTCTGTCCTCATTGTGCTTGTCTCTGTCTTTAACTACGCAGCATTAGGAAGATACAAAGGTACAGTATAGCTCCTCCCCCACCTCCCCCCCGACCCTCCCCCCCGCCCCCCCCGAGTCATCCTCTCATCGGTCTATTCATCATCAGCTGCACGTTGACAGGAAGTGTCGGTCGTTTGTCGCGTGTGTGTGTTTAACGCTTCCAGTCGGGTCTGAAGTGACACACTTGGACTCCTGGAGTTCAATACCTCCAACAGAGAAGGGTGAGGGGGGGTCGGGGGGGAGGGGGGGGGGGCAAGGACAAAGCAGGCCTTTCTTTCTGTGTTTACATAAGTAAGCATCTTTTCGGGCAGCGGGTAAACTTGTTCAGCCTGCGAGTACAACGGCCTCTTGTTCTTTAGTCTTCGCTGTTGTTAAGTTAGTTCCTGTCTTTACTATCAGTTAAAAAAAAAAAAAAAAAAAAAAACGTGGAATACGCTTATTCGTTTTCTGTCTGTGTGTTGAATATGAAGCTGCAGCCAGTTAGCTTAGCTTAGCTTAGCTTAGCATAAAGACGGGAAGCGAAGGGAAACAGTTTGCCTGGCTCTGTCCGAAAATCTGGGATTATTGTAATAAATAATCTCCGTAGCAAACAAACGTTTATGATACTTACAGCGTTTTGTTCATCAAGATGATCTTCACTAATGAACACCACTTTTATGATGAAGCTAACGTTAGCCTATAGAGGAACTCCACCACGGTCACATGACTTCATGTTAGCCTATAGAGGAACTCCACCACGGTCACATGACTTCATGTTAGTCTATAGAGGAACTCCACCACGGTCACATGACTTCATGTTAGTCTATAGAGGAACTCCACCACGGTCACATGACTTCATGTTAGTCTATAGAGGAACTCCACCACGGTCACATGACTTCATGTTAGTCTATAGAGGAACTCCACCAGGTCACATGACTTCATGTTAGTCTATAGAGGAACTCCACCAGGTCACATGACTTCATGTTAGTCTATAGAGGAACTCCACCACGGTCACATGACTTCATGTTAGTCTATAGAGGAACTCCACCACGGTCACATGACTTCACGTTAGTCTATAGAGGAACTCCACCACGGTCACGTGACTTCACGTTAGCCTATAGAGGAACTCCACCACGGTCACGTGACTTCACGTTAGCCTATAGAGGAACTCCACCACGGTCACATGACTTCATGTTAGTCTATAAAGGAACTCCACCACGGTCACGTGACTTCACGTCTCCTCCACTAAGCTGAAGGAGGACTCGTGTCCTAGTGAGGACGCTTAGTCGTCTCCTTTAGACTCCTTATTAAGACCTTCTAAATTCACCAGAGGGGCGTTCACTGACCTGTTTTATATCAGAGAACTAAACGTTAAAATCTCTTTAACCAGAAACACATTCAGAAAACACTTTGACTTTCAGATGAGGGAACAGGAAGTGAACAAAATGCTGACTCATTTCCTGTTTTAAGGACATTTTTATGCAGCACTCTGTGATCCCGTATGAGTTTTTTTTGGCAACAAGGAAGTGCTCCCACTTTTGTTAATATTGTATTTTACATATTTCCAGATGTGGGAATGTATTGGGTTGTGTAGGTCGACGTCTGGTGGAGGAAAAGTTTTCCCACTTCTCATTTTTCTGTTATAATAATCGTAGTGAATGGTGTTACATAAGGGTTTAGAGATTTTTTTATTTATTTGATAACTTCATGAGTTAAACATCAAGCTAATATACCGCTACGACACACAGTAAGCTAGTTGTAACTTAACGACAAAACCAAAGAAAATCTGTTTTTGGTCCGGATGAAACAAACGTGATGTAATGTGTTGAAGTGTTTGCTCGTAGGTGGATTTCATTACCTTTGGACAGAACCAGGCCAGCTGTTTTCAGTCTTTATGCTAAGCTAAGCTAACTGGCTACTAGTTTTGAATGAGCAGGACCAATTAAAAAAGGACCATGACGTCTTCATCTTGTTCATTTCATCCAAACTGTCGCAGTTATCGAAGGATGTAACATCTCACCTTCCTCATGCATCGTCATCTTTTGCAGGAGACAATTAAAAAAAAAAAGATTTAATAAAAAAAAAATAAAAAAAAAAGGAAATGAATTCGACATGTAAGCGGGACAGACAGTGTGCAGATAGAATGTTCTTCTCTGTTCCTGCATGCTCAGGATCACGAGTACGCCCGTGCACGTCGGTGTGGGGCAGAGTGACCCTAGAGGCTGATCCGGGGTCAGGCCCTCTTTCAATATAACGGTCCAGATGAAGCTTGTCCCGTTCTAGCTGCCCTGATCCACGCGCACCCGCCCTCCCTTGATTTGATTGGCTGTGCATCTCTGTCCCACTGCAGCATGGGTGTCAGGGTGATGGACACTACTTGGGTGTCGCGCAGGGGCTCGTCTTCCACGCGTAAAAGCTCTTCCACGCCACCGAGCGTGCATCCCCCCGCCCCGCCCACTGACGCTCTCGTCCCCGAGCAGCCTGGGGATTTCTCTGCCTCCCCCTCCCCCACCCTTCCTCCCACTAACAGCGACCGAGCCAGGTAAGGCTGTCGTGCCCCCCTCCCCTCCCCCCCCCTGCGCCCCCCTCCTCCCCCCTCGTCCTCCTGTTTCACCCCCCCCCCCACCACCACCACCACCACCACCACCTCGCACACCTCCCACCTGCTGCTGCTCCGCTCCTCGCCGCGTGCTGATGCTGCGCCCTGCAACCGACACCAGAACAGCGTGGTCTGCTCCACGTTTTCTTTCCGCCCCCCCCCCTCCCCCCTCCCACCCCGCACTCCCCCCACGAAACGCTCACCATCACCTCCGTGTCTCACCTCCGATGAAGCGTGCATGTTGTTTATTTTTCTCATCCTCAAGCCTCGAGTGTGTTATGTGAAGGTTTTCCCTCCTCCTGATGTGGGAGAAGATCCACATGTTCAGTCGCTCATTGCTGCACGTGCATGAATTACATATTTGTTTTGTTCTTTTGTCATTAGTCCAAGCATCATTAACAGCATAACAGTCCATTGTCGCAAGGCCCTGCAATGGATGAGGTGACGTTTCTGTTTTATTTCATTTCTGTGATTTGAAAACCATAGAGCACCTCTTCTTTATTTCCTCTGTGCTGCCCCCCCCCCCCCCTTCCCCCTCCCGAGTCCTTACACAATAATTAATATTCCTCCCAAACTTAAGCTGACAAATCGATACCCCCCCACTGCTCTTAACCTCCTAGATATGAATGACTTCCTCCACTTTACCTCCAGCTCTGTCCCCCAGGAAACATTGACATGTTTATCATTGCAGCTCGGATGATGCGTCCTCCAATTGGTCGGACTCCTGTTACGCCTACCCCTCCCCCGAGGAGGAGAGGCCGCCTCCCCCTTACCCCTCTTCCTCCTCCTCCTCCTCCTCCTCCTCCTGCTCCTCCTACTCGCTCCCCCACCACCATTTCTACACCCGAGCACCTCCGGGTATGCGCCCCGTCGCTCCCAACCCCGAGTCCGTGCCCCCCGGCACGTCCCCTCCCTCCCGCCGCTGTGGCCACAGCCCCCCTCCTCCCCCCCACTCCCTCTGCCCCTCCCCTCAGCCCCTTGACGTCAACTCCAACCCCAAACCCGACTCCTTGCTCCTTCCCAAACAGGCCTCCCCGTCCGACGCTTCGCATGCGGCCCCGCCCGAAACCAATGGCTCCACCCTTTACATCAAACCCCCGCTCGTTCTCACCCGCCACGACCTGTTCCTGGGCTCCCCCAAACCCCCCAACACCCCCCTCTCTGCTCCCCCTCCGTGGGCCGCCTGTGCCTGTAGCCGGGAGAGAGGAGCCAAGCTGACTAGGTAAATACAAGAGCGCTGCGTAACTCGCCCGTACTTCCAACACAACTCACACACAAAAGGGGAGATGAGAGAGGGATGGGTGGGATTAAGACCCCCCCCCCTCCCCCCCTCCACCCACCCACCCGTCCCCCCCTCCCCCACCTGTTCTTTGTTCTTATTTATTGTCCCGTCAATCATTGGAAATCAATTCTCTTTAGGAACGTCGTTATCAGATCCATCTTCTTTTTTTTCTTTTTTTTTTAATATAATTGCCATGAATGCAATCCATAACTTTCCCCCGCGTTTGCCAGGATATTTCAGGAGGCGGTTGCCAGGCAACAAAGGAAATTCAAAGCTTTCAGTGCATGCCGTTATAACAAAACAAAAAAAAAAAAGAAAAGGGAAAAAGTGGGCGTTAATGAGTCATACCAGCCCCGAGTGGTAGACTGCAACATCAGACCTTGGAAACAACACAATGTACGTGGAAGGATTTGTCAGGTTTGATATTGAGCCCCCAAAAAGATGCTCATGTGCACGGCCCCCCCCCCCCCCCCCCGCCAGCCCCCCCTCCTCCCCCCCACCCTCCGTCTTCAAATGCCTGCGGCTTCACCCATCCATTCATGCCTCGTCTGCTGCGAGTCGGTCAGAGTATAAACTGGTTATGTTTCGACCTTCATTGGCATTCTGGCTGCACTGCGTTAAAAAAAAAAAAAAAAAAAAAAGAAAAGAAAGGGAAATTCATTAAGCCGTCGGGGTTTATTTTGGATTTTTTTTTTTTTTAACCGCTTCCGCTGCACGGCATCATAGACTTCATGTGGTCACGGGGTGCTCTCTTTTTTGACATGTTATTAAAGAGAAGAGAGATGCATGAGGCAGCTTGTCATTCCTGTGTGTGTGTGTGTGTGTGTGTGTGTGTGTGTGTGTGCATGTGTGTGTGCATGTGTGTGTGTGTGTTTCCTCAGTACTCTGAAGAACAAGGAGCTGTCTCCGGTGATCGGACAGAAGGGACTCCAGGGACTCCAGGGATTCCCGGGCACGATGGGCTCTTGTGGGCAGTCTGACCACAGCCCTCACACCCTGAGGAGAGGTAACGGGTTCCAACGGGTTCCATGGAGGAACACGATAATCACCACACCGCTTGCGTCCTTAAATCTTTGTTTTTTTCGTTCACGTCAAACCGCTTAAATATCCCACGAAATGTGAGCGGGAAAGGAGTTTCCTTTATCTGCTCGGGCAGGATTATGTATTCAAATTTGATGACAAAAGTAAATGTATTTGTGGATCTGCAGAGTTGATTAGAGAGAAGTCTCTGCAGGTCGACTCATACGAAGGACTAAAACATTTCAAGAAATGTATCCGTCTCTTGCCTCCCAACTTAACTAAAGTACAATCGAAGCACTGGAGAATCCCTTTAATTAAGCTACAGAGACAAACAGTCATTTCATCACCCAAATACGATTTTAATTCCTCTAAATTGCTCTTTTTTGCAGGTTTTTTTTATTGTAATATTTATATATTTCTTTCTGGTCTCTCTGCAGCGAAGAAGCTGGCCCCGATCCCGCCCAAGGTCCCGTACTGCCAGTCGGGAGCCATGTCCGACCAGTCGACGGGTCAGCCCTCCCCCGTCAGCCTGTCGCCCACTCCCCCCAGCACCCCGTCCCCGTACAGCTTCAGCTACCCGCAGGGCTACGCCACCATCGGCTCCCCGGGGCAGATCCAGATGGCCAACACCCCGTCCCTCTCCTCTCCGCCCTCGCTGGCCGGGACGCTCACCAAGGCCAGGCCGACCCCCAAGCCGCCCCGGCAGAGGCCCAGCTTGCCTCCCCCTCAGCCCCCCAGCACGCCCGGCACCAGTCCCCAGCCTCTGGACCACTCGACGGGCCTCCTGGACGGTCTGTCCCCCGGGGAGAGCATGTCCACAGGTAAGGCGTATGAAACCGGTTACAACACGTGGAATTTCCCTCTGTGCTTTTTAGTTTATTAGATTTACTCATTCGTTTTTTTACTCCTCTGGATTTGTCCGAACACATTAATTACTTTAATAATAATATTGTATTTTGCGTAAATAATATGGCATCAGTACAGCCAGTCAACCAGCTTTTACGAGATACTTTATTACAAGAACTTTTTGTAACAAATACATTCATATTTTTTGATAGATTTCCTATTTACATGTCAAGGTGACGAAACGTTGTATAAACCAGCACATTGACAGGATGTTAATAACTGTGATATTAAATAAAAGGTCAGATGCAGGCCTCCAGATATTTATTCAACACAGATTAAAGGAACAATTCACCCCAAAATCAGATATACATATTTTTCCTCTTACCTGTAGTGTTTTTTTTAATCAGTTTAGATTATTTTGATCCGAGTTGCCTTGTTTCGTACATGTCTGCTTTTCTCCAATATAATGGAAACACATGGCTCTCAGCTTGTGGTGCTCAAAGCGCCAAAACAACAACAACATTTAAATTAAATATAATAAATCTGCACTAAAAGCTGTTTATTGTATGTTGTCTGGTTCTGGACTTGATGCTCTTATTTATTTATTTTATTTATTTTATTTATTTTATTTATTTTATTTTATTTTATTTTATTTTATTTTATTTTATTTTATTTTATTTTATTTTATTTCATTTTATTCATTTTATTCATTTTATTCATTTTATTCATTTTATTCATTTCATTTATTTTATTCATTGTATTTATTTTATTTTATTTTTATTTATTTAGTTTATTTTATTTATTTTATTTATTTTATTCATTTCATTTATTTTATTTTATTTTATTTTATTTTATTTATTTTATTTATTTTATTTATTTTATTTTATTTATTTAATTTATTTTATTTATTTTTATTTTATTCATTTTACTTATTTTATTTTTATTTATTTTATTTTATTTTATTTTATTTTATTTTATTTTATTTTATTTATTTTATTTATTTTATTTATTTTATTTATTTTATTTTATTTATTTTATTTATTTACCTCAGCGTTCTTGGTGTGTTTCCGTCTAATTGTCCCCTCTTGTCGACTGCTCTTATTGTCTCACTTGCAGCGGTATGAGCCGAGAGGTTCAGTGTGATTCTGTGTGTGAGAGGGACTTTTGGGGTAAGCAGGAGTTCCTGTGCTAAAGCCTCCCACCCCTCCAACCCCTCCAGACATTTGACCTCTCCTCATTATGTATACACCGACATACAGCCGCTGTTCTCAGTCCAGCTTTAACCCCGTTTTGCCGGCCTTTGCATGGTGGCTGAGACTGACGCGATGCATGGCTTACGTGGGCTAAACAGACCGGGGCCAAAAACCTCCAACCTTCTCCGCCCTTAGGATTCCTACCCATAATGCCCTGCTTCAGCTGGCTTTGACAGTCACTGCCTCCCCCCCTCCTCCTTCCCCCGTCTCACCCCATACCCCCTCCCCTCACACTCCACAGTGTTGTGCCCACCGCTGCACACTTCCTGTCTGTGCAGTTCATCACACGTGTTACACAACGTGGAAGTCATCAAACAAAAACCTGTAAATCTGCATTAAACCGAGGTCAATACATTAGTTCATACGCGAGTATAACTAACGACATTGCTCCTGGTTTTGTGGGTTTCGTGTTTAGTTATTGATCACGTCCGAGTCACATGTCATGTATCGTGCGCCCCTATTTTATTTTATTTATTCCTGATGGTTTGGACTTATGATGACCCGCCTGCTGTGTGTAACATCATCCAGCATCGATCTGTTTCCCCCTTTTTTTTTTTTTTTTTTTTACCCAAATCAACAGTATTTTTTTTTTTTTTTTACTTCACTCATCCCTGTGATGTGTTTCTCTCCAGATTCTCTCTGCAACTTGGACATCCCCATCATCAACCTGGACCTGGACGGTATTTTTGACTTGCCCCACATCTCCCCCTTCAGGAACTCACTGGCACTGTTTGAGTCGACCGACAGCCGAGCGGAGCCGGAGGAAGAGTCTGAGAACACAGTGCTATGACGTCATTGAGACCCCGCCCCCCCCCCCCCCCCCCCCCCCCCTCCCATCAGCTGACACTCAAACCCTCCCCCTCCCACCCCCCTCCAATCCCAGTCACTCATTCATTGACCTTTCACCTCTCCAGCTGGATTACTTTCAGCCTCACCTGTACTCCATCCAGAGGGGTCAACTTTTAAGAAAATAACAAAAAAAAAATACGCACCTAAAAGAAATCACACGAGGGAGCTCAGACACTTAATTTGACATTTTTACGTTGGCTGTTTTTTTATTTTTTTTTATTTTATTTCTTTTAATTTAATGTTTCTTTTTTTTTTTTTGCCTTATTTGACTCACTTGCAATATTGCCTTTAACTTGACACACGAGACTGGAAACAGGCTGCTGGGAGGATCGAGGGCTCTTTGCTGCTGCTGCTGCTTCTCACGAGTGAATTCTCTGGAGGGGAGAACAACACAGATGCGTAACATCCGTCCTGCCAACACTTCTGTTCATCTCCCATCTGACGTTCCTCCTCCCTTCCTCGTGGGGGGGAGGGAGGGGGAGGGGGGGGGCAGTTTGAAATGCCTCGCTCCGGCGTGTGGTGGCAACAACCCCCTAAGTTCCCGTCCCACTGTGAGTGTGCCAGTACGTCGTTTTGGAAAGTGTGTGCGTGTGTGTGTGTGTGTGCGTGTGTGTGTGTGTGTGTGTGTGTGTGTGTGTGTGTTTGTATGTGTTTGGTAATTGTACTATATGATGTTGCACTGTTGGTTGTCGTAAAACAGGAATGCATGTTTTAGAGATATAGGAGAATAACTACCAGGTTGAACGCCCAATCACACTTTTCTCTGTATTTACATCAATCAGGATAAAAAAAAAAAAAAAAAAATCACTGAATATTTATTGTTTATATTGTACATTTTCAGAATATACGACACATTTAACATGATAAAACAGATCATATTTTGTATCTACGGGAGAGCTATAAAGACACCATTTCCTCCAGATAGAATACAGTAGATGCTGTCAGGGAGCTAATAAACATATTATATATATGTATATAAATATATGTATATATATATATATATATATTAATATATATATATATATATAAATATATATATATATAAATATTTTTTCTATATATATATATTAATATATATAGTTATATATAAATTTATATATATATATATTAATATATATAAATAGTTATATATAACTATATATATATATAACTATTTATATATATATATATATATAACTATATATAACTATATATATATATAAATATATATTTATATATATATATATATATAAATATATATTTATATGTATATATATATATATATATAAATATATATTTATATTTATATTTATATATCTAGGTACAAAATGAAAGGGTTGGGATGGCTTTTGGGAATGCAAAAGGAAAGATTTAAAACTCTGTGTGACTACACGTTGCATGGGATTTTTCATTTTTCCATATCGATTAATTTTGGTTTGAAGAGCGTGGAGCTGAATCCACAGAGAGACTATGATGCCTGGAGTGTTCCACCAGAACATTTGCTCAAATTAATAAATATTATTGGTTATGCAGCTTGTTGCGTAATGGCAGGAGTTTGGCCAATCAGAGCTCCTGCTGCTGCTCCGTGGGTTGGACTTTGGTTAAAGGTTCCCTGTGGAGTTTTATTATAAATTAACAAAAGTTATGTTTACATTCAGTGTTTCTTCTCTTTATATCTTGCGGTCTTTGGCTTCCTTGCGCGTTACTGCCACTAACTGTGGATCAGCGGGGAAATAGTCATCAATTTTAAATTGCATCAGTTGTGTTGGAGCAAAAGAGGAAGTGACAACAACTGCAGTTCCTCAAATGGCCACTTGAGGCTCCAACGGCAAGATAATTCCCATAGACCTCCATTTTAAAATGACCAACTTTACAGCAGAAATAAACATGTTTACATCCTGGTACAAAAAACAGTTTTGGCCTCAAAAGTTAATTTCTCCATTCATGAATTTTTATATAACTCACCCGTTTATTATATTATATTTAGTTTATTTATAATTAATAATAATATTAAGGCTTATGATTAGGCATAATTGAGGGCGTGGCCTCTTTGAGTGACATATGGGTGTCATCTCAGGTCAGTAGCTGCATACAGACTACATACATATTATATATAATCAATGGTGGTAAAAAACTCCAGGGGCCCTTTAATGTTTAGGTGTCACTGCCTACAATTAAAAGAGGAGACGTCCTTACGCAATCCCAAAATGGAAATTTCAAACATTAAGGCAAGAAACAAAAATACATAATAACGAAATGTAAAATTGAAGTCATTTTTAGAATTATTTTTTATTTAAATTTATTTTTAATTTAATTATGAATTCAACAAATGGGAGGAAGTGAAACAAGCTTTAAAAAAAAAACACCACTGTGACAGTTTATCACCTTTTAAAGGTGATTACTTGGCAGCAAACAGTTGCTTAGTTACTCATCAAGCCGTCACTGACATTATGATGGTTTATTAGGAGCCTTCCTGTTTGTGTCACATGATAAGTCCAGTATTCTCTCTCTTTTTTGCTCCGTTTTTGGTCTCCACCACCTCCTGAGGGGAATATCTGTCCTTTCAGCTGCTAAATTCTCCACGATGTTCACCAGCTCGCCTCTAACTGTGTCAGTCTGCGGTTCGCAGGTAGAGAACAGTGTCGTTTTTTCCACAGAAAGGCCAAAACATTTAATTAATGTTATTAATTCACTGTATTGAATTATTACAATTAAACCTGTGCTCCGTTGGCACACTTCAGGCTTCGTATGTGACGTTCTGTTTACGAACATCCGGAGAGTCATCCTTGAGAAGTCCTCTTGCTCTGAGGTATAATAACATCCCATCATATCATAACAAAGAACTGAAAACAGTCACAGTTTCCGCCTCCTCCCCATTGCAGTCTATAGGAACCCTGTCTGATGATGCTGATATTTTTAGTCTATATAAGTGAACCAGAGGCAAGTGCAAAGATATGTGTATATGTGTTTATTTTGATGAGAGTATTTATACAGATATATTTCTGAATACTTTTTACTAGGTCTGAAGAGTTGTGATTGTGAATCTCATCTGAGAAGAAGAAAAAAAAAAAAAAAAAAAAAAAAGAATTCAAAAACACGGGACCAGAAATTCCCTGCTGTCGCATCGAAACCTTTTTTTCAGGAATCAGGAGGGAGAAAACTTGAAAAATCAATAAAACTGGAGTAGCAAGGTTTGCATACGACAGCAGCAGTTTTGTTATTTGCCTTGTGGACGTCCGCTACACATGGCCTCAAAGTCACTGTGCTGCTCTGCCATCTTCTTTTCTTTCAAGTGCGATATAATTCACAGGACTTTTGTAAATACCGTTCTGTATATAGTGGCAGGGGAGAAATTTAAATATAGATTTAAATATATATAAATCAAAATATTTAAATATATATAAATTTAAATATATATAAATATAAATATATATACATTTAAATATATATACATTTAAATATATATTTAAATATATATAAATATATATATTTAAATATATATTTAAATATATATATATATATTTAAATATATAAATTTAAATATATATAAATTTAAATATATATATATATATATATATATATATGAAAATGCTGTACTGAAAAATATAAACGACGATGAACGTTATATATCATTATAAAGTTGCCGGTTGTAGCACAATATTTCCACATTCATACAATATAACATCAAGTAAAATGTAGATTTTTTTAAATAAGAACAGCTGATCGTGCTTCTCTTTGCAGGATTAACCTCTTGAACCCTGGTTTTAGCTCCGCAGTTAGAAAAAAAATGTAATGTTGCTTTTTTTATTCTTTATTTTTGCTTGTTTCAACGCGTCGCTGCAGCTACATGATGCTACGTTACATTTAATGGAAAAATTCAAGATGTCCCATTTTATACATTTTCCAACAGTGCACCGTGTTTGATATTTAAAAAAAAAAGAAAAAAGAAATGTTGGGATCTTGTTAAGCATTTAAAATACTTTTCTGTTTGTTTGCACAATGTTTGTGACGGATGGATCACATGATCCGGGTTTAAGAGGTTAAAAGAGACTCCGCAGGGAAACTGCTGCATTGCTGTTTTTTAGTTTTACGAATCAAAGTTCACGACTAAACACAAAGATCTACCGTTATTTTGCCCAACAGTATTTTCTAAAATTCAGGGCTGCAACTAACGATTAGTTTCATTATCAATTAATCCGCTGATTATTTTCTTAATCGTTTGGTCGATAGTCCAAGGAAATATAAAAAAGAAAAATACATTAACGGTTAATCACCGTTAATCATTTTCTGTCAATCAAATAATCTATTAATCTACCAACAGTCCCAGCTCTACTACAATTCACACCAATTATTTTCAATCAGCTCCTCCAGCTGAGATCAAATCACGACATCCGGTATTTATTATTTTAATATTTAAAGAAAAACTTAACGCTGACCACAAAAAAAAAAAAAAAAAAGTTATTTTTTCTGTGCCTGTCTGGTGTGTCCTGTCTTTGTCTGGATTTCTGTGTTTCAATGTGCTGCTCTTTGTTTTTTGTTTTTTGTACTAAAGGGTTTCGGAGTAAGGATTGTACATACGGTATTCATCAAACACAACTTTATTAACAATACGCCTGTCGAGCAGAGACAACCGGGGGAGAGAGAGAGAGAGAGAGAGAGAGAGAGAGAGAGAGAGAGAGAGAGACAGTTTCCAGTGTTACAGCTTTTTGCTAGCATGCCCTTTGAGCACTGAAATACGAAGGCCTTTTTTTTTTTTACACGAATAGGTGGAATGTATCGGTGATAGATGATGTTCACCTCGTAGGTCGTAATGAAGGAGGATTGTGTGTGTTGTGGACATAGTGAAATAAAGGTGGTGGGGTATTCGGGGCGGGAGGTTCGGGAAGGGAGCGTTTGATTCGACATTGTCCTGTGTGAAACTCAGCAGCATGCTTTTTTAAACCATGCCTATGAAATATGTCATCTTTGGTCCTATATAAATGTGCTTGTATTTATTTTTTATAAGTGAATAGATCGACCTTTATAAAAGAAGAATAATTCCGCGCTGCCCCCTCCGACTCTCCATCGACAGTTTGTTTTGAAACAATCATGATTTCTCGCCACGTTTTCTTCTGCGTTCCAATTAAAAAAACGGGACGCTTCACCCTTTTTAATCTATAGCAAATAAATAAAAAAAGCACATCTGGCTCCGAAACAGAAGCCACAGTCGGGAGATCAATCAGCTAACACGACGGGAGCGAAGACCGCTTCAAAGGACTAAAATCTCTTGAAAAGTTCAAGTGACTTTACACTGAAATCATTCTGCAAAAAAAAAAAAAAAGAAATCACGCTGAACTGGTTTGTTTTTACTCGTACGGTCTGTAGATTACACTGTGGTGCATGCAGCCATTGCAATCCAATCATCCTGGTTTTTTTTGTTGTTGCTTAAAGTAATGGGGGCCAAAATAAAAAAAAAAAAAAAAAAAAAAGGGAACACATAAGAGACTTTAAGGTTCTTTGTGTCAAACTGTGGACTCTTCAAACGTTTGGAGTAAAGAGGAAATGCCTTTGTTCTTGGACACGCTTGCTCCCGGTCACCAAGTGGAACACAGTGTAAAGTAAGATAGAAATGAAATTAACCTCATCCGAATGTTGAAACTATTAAAAAATGTTTTTTTCTATATTACTTGGATTTTCTGTGCTTTTGTTGTAAGTGTGGTGGTCGATGTTTTTACCTGGGAAAAAAAGAAAACTCAGAAAAGTGCGACAGTGTTTTAAATGTCGGTATAAAACTGTCGCAGGGATTTCTCCTTCAGTCACATCCGAGCTGCTTCAGTGAAGGCCGAACTCATCCTGCAGAAGCATAAAACACTCGAGTACGTCTTTGAATTAACGACGTAAATCACAATTTCACAAGTGTGAAGTACGTGATAAAACACATGCCGAATGTTCTGCTGAACATCAACCCTAACATCTCAAACATACATGTTGAAAACATGTCGTGCAAAGATTCATCGGAGCATGCAGAGAGACGTGTAGCGCGATTCTCCAGTCTAAGTGCTAACATGCTAGCATGCTAACATCCAAGCATGCTAACATACCGATGTCTAGCAGGTGTAATGTTTACCATGTTCACCGTCTGAGTTTTACCCTCACCAAAGCAAAGTGTGATGTAGGTTTAATAATAATAATAATAATAATAATAATAATAAGATTCCTCACCTTGGATCTGTTGGTCCTGAAGGTTAAACGGTCGTGAGGCAGCTGCTCCGTGTGACTCGTCCTGTGAAGAGATCAGAGTGGACAACGCAGCCGAGTGAGACTTTCTGCAGCTTTCCTTCTAGAAAAATTACTTTTCATTCAAATATGGAGTCAGTAGGAGTTTTATGAAAAAAAACCTATCTTTTATGCCTTCAAAATAACCTTTCTGAAGCACTAAAATATATATAGTAATAAAAACAAAATATATATATAGTAATAAACAAAAATATATATATATAGTAATAAAAAACAAAAAACAAAAAACAAATATATATATATATATATATACACAAATATAAATATATATATATATATATATATATATATATATATATATATATATATATATATATATATATATATATATACATACATATGTATGTATAAATATATATATATATATATATATATATATATATGTATATATATATAAATAAATAAATAAATAAAGAGAAAACAATCTAATAAATGTAAATAGAAAATAATAAATTGGGAAATTATTAAATACAAAAATAAATTAATACAAAAGTAGGTCGAAGTAATTTGTGGAATAGATAAATATATTTTTATTTATTTAAATGCTTCTTTCTCACTAATGACACATCCGTACGCCTCGTACCGGCGTTCATGCAGATGTTTAACGGCGAGTTGTACATCTGCAGGTGTTGTTGAGGAGTCAGGAGCTCGTCTCGGGTCATAAGCTCGTTGAGAACCGTCGGAGAGACGATCAGCTCCGGAGTCTCCTCCAGCACTGACCCGGGAACAGCCTCAGAGAGGAAAAAAAAAAAAACACCTAATTCTGTGGCCATAAAAACAGAATAAAACCGTTAATATAAGTCTGTAAAAGTAAACACACCTTGGATGTTTCAAGGCGCTCACCCAGCGTCTGCAGCGCTGACAGCACGCTGCAGACCAGAGTCTCGGTGCTCTCCTCCTCTTCCTCCGGACTCTTGGAGTCGCCGGCCCACTGATCCGCATCGAGCACCTTCATCAGCAACATCAAAGCTCAAACATATAATTCATACGGGAAAAAAAAACACACAGACGACGACGGGGGACAAACCCTGAATATAAATGCCTGGAGAACCTTGATGAACAACACATTTAATTCGTCCCCCCGGCTGTATTTAATGAACCCCTCAAAGGCCAGACGATACCTTGTAGCTCCACTGTTGGAACAGCCGGCTCTGGGGGTCGTGGGCCATGAACACGACCTTGGGAGCTTCCATGAAGGCACTGGAGAGGGAGGTAGAAATGCAGAATGTAACAATAACAGGCTGTAAGGGTGTGTTTAGACGTTTCCTCTCTTCTACAGGGACCTCGTGAGGAAGTAAAGGGACGCAGCTACACGTGTAACGCAGCAGAAACAAAGCAATCACCCGTCCGGCTGCTGTTGCACGTCTGCAAGGTCTTTCAAAACGGACGCCAGGACGTCCCTCGATGACTGGAAGAGAGGCAGGCAGAAAACTCTCAGTGCACGGCGTCACACCCCACATCTTCACCGCGGTAACAGTTAAACACGTACCTCGATGACGTGCAGCAGACAGGATGGATAGATCAGCAGCAGGCCCGTCGTCGGGTCCAATATGTGCTGTTTGCTGAGCTGGAAGTTGAGCTTTTCGTAATGAGCTGCGTGGAAACAAACAATAATAATAATAATGCATTTAATTTGTAACGCACGTTTCATTCATGAAGAATCTCAGAGTGCACAACAGAGCAACTTGTTGCAGAGAAACAGAGAAACAGAGGCTTTTATTGTGTCGAAGAATTCCTCGAGCAACAACCACAGAAGGCTCTTAAGAAGGAAGGCCTGCAGACTCATTTACACAAAGAGGTGTGAAAGCGATAAAACAAGGGAAACGAAACAGCCGTTCGCTGCTCTGACTGCTTCTGCAGGACATTTTTGTGATTTTAAGAGTTGGAAAAGTGACGTTTCTCTGCGCATTCTACCGTGTCGTCAGCAAATAGTGCAGATCTATGCATTTATAACATCAATTACCATCGCCCCTCGCTTCCCCTGAAGGACAGCTGCATTAAACTGGTATAATGGTGATTAGTTTCATTGATCAGAGTGAAAGGGATCCTGTAAAAAAAAAAAAAAAAAAATGGGAACGTTATCAGGCGTTGAGGGTAAGTTGCTCGCTGACCTCCCGGTTGTGTGCCGTCAGCAGGTTGTTGGGGGAGCCGAGCGATCACTATCAGCCGCTGGAGCACGATCCTCTGGGGAAGAGACGAGAAATTATATTTATCCTAGAATTCAACAGCAGCCACAGTTATCACCTGTCATTTTAAACAACCTCCTCCACATCCGTGCTCTGCGCCGCGAGCTGGTGAAATAAACTAGTCCCAGTTTCCTCCATCTTTCCTTCCCCTACGTCCGGTTCAAGCCCCGAGTGAGTGTTTACAAAAGCTTATATCCTAGAAACCTATTGTTCCCTCTGATGCAATTAACAGATATCTGTAAACAGGTGAGCCAATCACAGCCTTGCATTTCAGGTAATGGAAGCCGATGGGAGGAGGAAGTGTAGGCATGGGGACGGCAGAGGACACAGAACTTTGGTTTAGTCTGAAAGAATATTATGAAAACTCAAATTCAATGTGATTCGACCCTCAGACTGCATCTCAGCATCTTCTACGCTCATTACTTGCATGTTCACTTAAATTTGAATCTTAATGATTATCACTCTAATTGGGCATTTGCTATTAAAACTAATTAAATGCGATCCTTCTAGAAAAATTACTTTCATTCAAATATGGGGTCAGTAGGAGTTTTATGAGTGTAAAATGCTGTTAAATAAAACAAATAAACCATATTGTAATATATATACATGTGTATATACACATGTATATATATTACAATATGGTTTATTTGTTTTATTTGTTATTTGTTTTCCTCCTTATATGTGTGTATATATATATACACACATATATATATATATAAGGAGGAGCATATATATATATATATATATATATATGCTCCTCCTTATATATATATAAGAGGAAAACAATATTTATTTTTCTATTTCTGTGCATATTTTTTAATTTCAAATTACCCTGCACATTTATTTGACAATTTAGGCTTTTATTTCTATTCTTCTTTTCTTTATTATTCAATTCATGTATTCACGAAGTAATTTATTTATTTAACTATTTCTTACAATAGCAGCTTTTAGTCCATTACGTAATATTTTGCATTTGAGATGCATTATGGGACCCTATCGCGAGCATGTCACGTGATCACTGTGACGTCATTGATCCACAAACCTCTCTCGTTGCCCCGTGAAACACATCAAACATGGTCTCCGTGTCGCCTTCTTCCGCCTCGGAGTCTCTGTTTCCCAAAGAGAAGCTCCGGATTCTCTGTGCTGCCATGAATAAAGTTAATTTAACCTCAATAAACCTGGACTGTTGTTTGTGTGTGTGGGGGGGGTCTCCGGCTGTCTGCAGGACACCAAGGCAACGCGTCGTCACGTGACGGACTGGGCACGGGTGACGTCACTGCACAGTTCCGGTACAAAAAATAATAATAAAAAAGGTTAAAAAAAATTTGAAATGCTCGTGGTAAATAAACATTATGAGAAATTTAAAGATGAAAATCCCTTTTTCCTCAAAATTTCTGACATTAAGCCTTTTTATATTCAGGATTCATTTTTCATATATGTATATCTTTTATTTCTTTTTCTTTTTCTTTTTACTGGCAAAATTATTTTTTTATAATTTATTTTACATATCATAATACATTTAATCTTATAATTTTTATCCATAATTTACTTACTTATTAACTTCTTATTATTACTTATTATTAGTCAAATTATTGATTTTGACTGTCTAATAATTTTCAATCATAAGTTTGACTCAATACTTATAAGATAGTCTTTGGAAGTTTCAGTTTTGACTTACTATCTCATAACTTTGGTTTATTATTTCATGAATTTGACTTTTTATTTCATCATTTTGACTTACAATTTATATATATATAATCATTAATCATCATCATTAATCAAGATTTTAACATCAGAAATTAAAATGATATCATTTTAATTTCTGATTGATTAATTATCTAATAATTTAGATTTAATGTTTTTGACTTACTATCTCATGATTTTGATTTGTAGATCAAACTTTTTACGTTTTTATCTCATACCTTTGATTTATCATCATCATCATCATCATAATTTTTTACTTACTATCCTATAGCACATAATTAGAAATGTTGGAAGTTAAAATGTCTTATCTCATAATTGTGACTTCAGATCTAATAATTTGTCTTTTAGAGGGATGACATTAATTTACTATCTCATCATTATCTTTAATTTTGAGTTACTGTGTCAAAATACAATATACTCTACGATATACACCATGAATACTTTTTTAAAAATGGTGACTAACATTTGTTTTACCTGCTCGACAAAATAATAAAAAAATAATAAAGATAATAATAAATAAAAAATAACAAAAATAATTCAAATAATTTTGTTGATTTACACAACACCATGTCATACTTTATTTAAATACATATTTAGTGAATCCGTTTGTTTTTTTTGTCCCCAACATCATAAAAAATAAATTCAGTGACACTAAACGCTGTTATAGTCGATGACCAGCAGGTGGTGCTATTTCAACA
>JACSYO010001383.1:5000-140000 GCA_016806645.1 Ophiodon elongatus
ATAGAAAATGATTTAAAATGGCAGCCAGAGTTCCAGTTTGGGCTTCCAAAACCCGACTGCTACTTTTAAAAGTTAGCGTTGAGCTGCGGGTAGATTTGCTTTTCAACTAAAGTCCATTTAAAAAAATAAAAAGATCTGCAAAAGCACAGTTCATTATTTATTTCATTACCTCATGAGCAGAGAAGTGGTCTGGGTCATGAAGTAGCCATTACACACTACGCATTACGTATTACACATTAGGCATTACACACTACACACTACACATTACGTATTACACATTACGCACTACACACTACACACTACACACTACACACTACACAGTGTGTGAATGCTGTTTGGAGAGGCATGAACTGGGAAAGGCCCTGAACTCATCGGCCTCTTGGCCTCAGTGAGCGGCCCCAGCTCCGCCCGGTCGCGTCCCCAGCGGCCCCGTCACACACTCGGCCCCTCACACACTCGGCCCCTCACACACTCGGCCCCTCACACACTCGGCCCCTCACACACTCGGGCAGAGCAAACACTGCCCGTCCGCCGGCCAGAGAGCCGGAGCGGGGCATTTCAGAACCCGCCATTTTGTAAAGTAATTAACTTCTCTCAGTCCATGTTGAGCCAAAGCAACAACAACAAAAAAAACTCACATGGAAATTAAATAAACAGAGAGGGGGAGGAGGGAGGGAGGGGGGGGGGGGCTCACAGGACACACAGCTCATTTCCCTTAATACCTCAATGAAACTCAAACCCGTTTTGATTGCAAACACCGACTCTCACATCACGCTCAAGGCTCCATTGTGAGACCTGATTCTGAAGAGGAATGTCTTTTTGAACCCACACCAAGTCTTATATATATATATATATATATATTTATATTTATAGTGATGCTAAATACAACAACAGTCTGTTATTAACTGAGTCATCGTGAGTTTAACGAGACCATGTTCCACCTGAGGACACAGTCACCAAAAGGCCTGGTGGTTACGAGACCGGACCTACGAAAGAGTCATCCCCAGGTAGAGTAGAGGACCATGGGGGGGTGGAGGGTGGGGTGGAGGGGGGGGGAGGGGAGGGAGGGGGGATCAAAGCGGAGTCATGGAGTAAATGGATGCTGGGACTATAAGCCCCTAAAGTCTTCCTCCTTTATTTAATAAACCACGATGGCCCCAGCTGAGGACCGAGGTTTATGAGGTTGTTTTCAAATTCCAATTTGGCACGGGGCACCGCTGCGAGCTTGTTTTACTTTTTCCGTGATTTAGTTTAATAAGTTCCTAAATACTCTGCTGTCCCACTGCTCGCTTTACAGCTTCGGGAAGACAAAGCTATGAAAATAGCAAAAGGTAAGAGGAGGAGGAGGAGACGGCTCTCGGCTCGCAGTCGACCGCCGCCGAGTGATCCGTCGTGATGACTTTTGATTTACTGCGACACTCTCCCCTCCGTCTCTCCATCAGACCTGACCTCTGACCTCGCCGCACTCAAACACACGTGTTCATCCGCCTCCGTAAACTAGACCCCTTCCTCTTAAGCAAGATGATGGAAAATCTGCCATTTTTTCTTTTTTTTTTGCTGTGTTTACTGGATCCGAATGTTTTCCCTACAAACACAACTGACCTTGTTTATGAAGGAGAGGAATCTGCATCCCCCCCTCCCCCCCCTCCCCCACTCGCCCCTCCCGCCCCGCCGCTGTCAGTTCAACACAACATTCTGGCCGCCATCTAGCGAACCACAAGCCCCCACTTACCTGCTGAGCTCTGGGAATCAAATATTTACCCGAAGGGACAGATGTGAAGGAATAATTACAGTTAAGTTCATTACAAATTGCTAGCGAATGGGCTGCTTTTCTACTTAAAGGGCCAGTGTGTAAAAATTATTCGGAATCCATTAGCAGAAATGGAATATAATATCCATAACTATGTTTTGATTAATGTGTAATCACCCTTCATATCTTTCCTCTCTCCGCCATGTTGCACCGCCATGTTTCTACGGTAGCCCTGAACGGACAACCCAAACTCCGGCTCCAGAGAGAGACTTTCGCCTTTTTATGTCCCCTGAAGGCCACCGTAGATCTCTACACGCTAACGTGAGCCGCAGGATGAAAATTCTGTCATCCAAAAACCCGCCGTTGGGATTGAAAAGCGTGTTTTCTTTAAACGCTCACCAGCCACAAGCCGTAGAAGCCGACATCGTCTTCAGACTTTCATCTCTCCGACGGTCATCAAACGCATCATGTGCGACGAACGCTTCCTTCAAATTGTGATATTTCATCAAAAACACTATCTCTCGTTTAGCATTTCGCCACAAAATGAACCGTTTGCTTTAACCAGACCCGGTAATAAAAACAGGAGAGGAAAGGAAGTCTCTCTTTTTTATGATTCATGGCACTGTAACTGTGTTATTCTGCACAAAAGACCACTTCTACTCGTGATTGTGCCGTTTCCATAGAGATGCAGGACTCTTACATATATTGCAGTGAAAAACGAGGCCACGGAGAGTAAAATGTGACGGGAGCCAAAAAAAAAAATAAAAAAAAAAAAGCTTGTTAAGTTATTCGATCCACATTCCTTAATGTAAAATAAATAAAATAAAATAAAATAGAGAATCGCTTGCATCACTTTGAGACTTTTCATGGCCTGTGGCCCATATGGATAACAGGTTAGCGTGAGGTGAGTACGGACCTGCAGCAGCAGCCTCTCGAAGGCCAGGCAGGCGTCCCAGCGGGGAAGGCCCGGGTGGCGGAGAGTCTGGGCCGTGGCCAGGCCCAGCTGGAGAACCCCGCAGTGGCTCTCTAGCGCCCCCCAACTGCTCCGGAACAGCTGCACGTAGGAGCACAGCTGCTCGGGGGTCACGCGGCCTGCGAGGAGGGGAGAAGGCACCGGTGTTATGTATGGAGGAGCCGTCACAAATTCATGAATCAATATTGGTCAGAGTGCGTGACGCGGCATATATAATCCGAATATAAACTGTACTCCGTTGGCCATCTGTTACAAACAAATAAAAACCCACAAGGTTGCAGTGGACACACACGGACGGACACACACACACACACACACTCACACACACACACACACACGTAACTATTCCTCCTGATGGGAAACAGAATAAATGGACAACCTTTTCCCCCCCAAACATAACAGCCTTTTCTTAATAACGATGAAACACTCGGATTAGGGCAGAGGGGAATGACTGATACCAGGACAGACCATAATATTATCTTAATGAGCACAAATTCCAATGGCTGGGAGGAAGCGAGTGTGAGTGTGAGTGTGAGTGTGTGTGTGTGTGTGTGTGTGTGTCTCGTTTGAGACAGTTTTCCTAAACCCAACTATTGGTTTTGTTGCCAAAACCCAACTGTTGGTTTTGTTGCCTAAACCCTAACTGTTGGTTTTGTTGCCTAAACCCAACTGTTGGTTTAGTTGCCTAAACCCAACTGTTGGTTTAGTTGCCTAAACCCAACTGTTGGTTTAGTTGCCTAAACCCAACTGTTGGTTTAGTTGCCTAAACCCAACTGTTGGTTTAGTTGCCTAAACCCAACTGTTGGTTTAGTTGCCTAAACCCAACTGTTGGTTTAGTTGCCTAAACCCAACTGTTGGTTTAGTTGCCTAAACCCAACTGTTGGTTTAGTTGCCTAAACCCAACTGTTGGTTTAGTTGCCTAAACCCAACTGTTGGTTTAGTTGCCTAAACCCAACTGTTGGTTTAGTTGCCTAAACCCAACTGTTGGTTTAGTTGCCTAAACCCAACTGTTGGTTTAGTTGCCTAAACCCAATTGTTGGTTTAGTTGCCTAAACCCAACTGTTGGTTTAGTTGCCTAAACCCAACTGTACATAGTTCTTTGAAGGCCAACCATGATGCCGTTTCTCGACCTAACTAAGTGGTTTTGCTGCCTAAACCTAATTTAGTTTTTTAAACATAATGTCGGTACGGAAAAGAAATTGTACGAAAGAAGAAAACGTTCAGGAACTTTGTTGAATATCTTCTCCATGTTGCATCTTCAGGTGGAGCAACGTGTTCAGCAGACTGAGGGGCAGCAACACTGAGGAGAGCTCTGGTGTGTGATTAAAGAGGGTAAATTACTGAAATGTATAGAGGCAGCAGAGAGAGAGATGTTTAGGGCCCTATGCCTCGCCTCCGCCGGGGGTGGAGGGTAGGGGGGGTAGAGGAGGGGGGAGGGGGGGGGTTCAGGGTGGCCTGGAGGTACGAGGGGCTGTGTCGGGGGGCTGGGGTAGAGAGAGGGGGCACACATTAACTCCCCATAAAGCCTACTTCTTCATGTTGATGTTCTGAACCAGCACCAGATGTGGGAGTATTTCCTGTTGGACTACACGGTCAATGTTTGCTTTAGCGAGGCCAAACACATGACTGGAAGAGAAACAGACGGGCAAATCTACAGAATATTAGATTGTCTCCAACTCTGTTTCGACTGCAAGACAAAACGATGGGAAATATTCTCGGAGAGAATCATCCCCGAAAGTCATTCTCAGAGCAGCTGATAAGTAAACCTGACGGCTAAGTAGATTTCCGCCTGTTGGGAAACGTTCTTTCCCCGAGCCGAAGGGAAAGAGTCAGTGTGTGTTGTGTGACACTTTTACTGGATGAGACAAAAAGGAATTCCCTCTTCTTGCAGAAATTAAACGTATTTTCTTTTGAAGGAACGACCTTCAGTCCAGACGCGTTCAAATCCTGAAAAGCTCTATTGTGAGCGTATCCAGCCATTAAATCCTGGCAGGGAAAACCAAGGTTGGCTGAGCTCGATGTGCCAACAATAATTCAGCACAGAACCAGGAAACGCGTCCAAAGCTTAATTCCAGCCGAGAATAGGCAACAGAGACAGAATGGCACACTGTTGGGCCAGATACAGCTCGGGTTGATCACACGGGACTCACAGAAACAAATAAAAAACAAACAAAAGAAAACTTAAAGAGAAGAAAGCCTGTTCTCCATTAAACAATCAAACAGCCCTGGCCGAGCTTTATCGTCTTATCTATGTCACTAAACTTTGTGATTCCTCCAGCATCTTGTTGCCAGATGAGCAAAATAAACGTTTCTTCGGGAGTAGCCGGACTGGAAATAAAGACTTGAATAAATAAGGCCGTAAACGTAGGAAGAAACTGCACTTTCATTGGTGAATCAACCGCTGTGTGCCGATCGGTGTTTGTCAGGTCATTCTGAATGCATCTAAAAGGAAAAACACCATCAAGTTCAAACTGTGGTCATGTAGAAGCTATTCTAAATCTATGGTGCTAAAACAAATTAAGATTACGCTGAAGTGCCAGAAACTGCAGTTCCTCAAACGGCCACTTGAGGCTCCAAAAGCAAATCAATCCTCATAGACGTCCATGTTAAAATGCCTGGTTTCGGTCTTTATAGCTCTGACAGTAAGGGAGGGGGACAATTTTTATATAACTCACGCATTTAACATTACATCGAGGCTTAAAGTTAGGCATTATTTAGGGGCGTGGCCTCTTTCAGTGACAGGTGGGTGTGGTCCCAGGTCGCTAGCTGCTAGCTGTTAGCTCTGCTGCGACAATCCGGGCGCCTCGACTCCACAACGATCCACCTCTTCCACCATTTTTAGATTCGTCGTGAGTAAAGGCCTTTACACATCGGGGGCGGGTTGGTTTCACGTTGAACTGCTGTTTTTCCTCACAAGTTTTCACACAGAACACGAATATTACGCCACGAAAAGGCAGATTTCTCTGAGCTTTTGCAGCACGAATAACGGCATCAACCGACCACGTTGTGCTGAACGGGGTCGAGACTTTATCTATAAAACACATCCGTAGACGAACCAAGACAGTAAAACTGTATTACTCCTTTCAACCTTGACAAAGGCCACGCAAACCAGATCCACTCCTTTCGGTCTTAACTTTCAAAATAAAAGCCCTAAATATAGAATATTCGCAGGAGAGTATTTATCGATCATTTTTGTTTCCTTTATTCGTCATAAACATTTTTTTGGTAATTTACAAGGCTAGTTATTTAAATGTATTAATGTGGTCAAGAATTGACATGATTCAAAAGATGTCAAATTAAGTGTTTCGCCAACGCTGGCTAGCCAAGTGTGTGGTGAGGAAATATGACTCCAGAATACATTACATTCGGATTCATTATTCAGTTTGGTCAGTGGTTTTACAAATATTTACCGCAGTTTATAGTTTTTTGTAACGTTATATATAGTTTTCTTTGGAGAAAAACCCTGATTTATGTAAATGTTCTCGTATAAAAGTTCAGTAATTTAGATAATATGGAGTTATTTCAATTATCAGCGGGCGTCTGTTTCGTTCAACAGCCTAAATGTTTCTCGTCTCCAATACCGCGTCGCTCGTTGGCCGTCGCCTCAGACAGCAGAAGAAAAGCTGAATCTCTCGGACGTTTTATTGTTCTTCTCGGTGCACTTACTCACAGGAGGGGCCATAAAACAAACACAAATCTTCGGAGCCGCGCTATAAACAGCTTGAGCTGCTGACCCATTTCAGCCTGATGTGCAGAAGTGGCGACTGAGGTCTCGGCCACGATCAAAGTCCTCGACAATGCGAAAAAAAAAAAAAAAAAAAAAAAAAAAAAGAAAAGGTGCAGGGGCCAGCAGTGATTTAGTCGTGTTACGGGAAGATGACTTGCATTCTAGGTGCGCAGGGTTACTCAGAGGCTAAGTGATGCAGCTGGACGGCCTCCGAGGTAATTCTACATGGACGGGGCACTTTTATTTATGCACTCTAAGACGAGGAAGGTCCTGCAGGCTGCATGTCGAGGCCCCTCTACGACTCTACTGTCTTCAGGACACATTCTTCAGTCTCTGAGCTCCAGAAAGGTTTGGTGGAACTTTCTACGCCCAGGTCTATAATGCATAAGAAACATACTTATAAAACTAAATAATTACAGTTATAAGCGCTCACGAACATCCTTATCCTTATGAATAACAACAACACTTTAGAAAGGCATTTTATAATGACTTATACGGTCAAGTATCATCATACTTCACAGTTGCTGGTCACTATCCTTTTGCAAGGATTCAATTTCTATTTCAAGCCCAATATCACAGATTTGCCTCCGAGGGCTTTACAATCTGTTCAGCAAACGACTTCCTCTGTCCTTGGACAAGGAAAAACGTATATATATTATGTGTATGTTTAAATATGTAAATGAGGCATTATCTAACGATGACTTTAGGAGAAATCTACAGACGCAAACAGAAAAAGTAGTAAAATAAATGCTTTCTTTCCTCGAGTCTGAAAGAAGGCGTCTTCTGGAAGAAAAAGAGACCAAAATCCCGACTCTGATTAGTGCTTGAAAAACAATGTTTTTGCCTTGAGGTTGGAAAAATAAAGCAGATATGCTGCTTTTAAAATGTGGATGAAGACTCTTTCTTTTAACTGTGATATTAAACTCAGATCTCACGGCTTGGAATGATGAATACAATCGATTGTCTTCGAGTCTCGAGTCGGGCTCATCTCTGCTGGCTGCACCGCAGGAAGAAAGGCCCCGTCAACACATCTCCTGCACACTGCAGTATCGGTGCACACAATATATATACACACACACACACAAACCTTGTGACGCGCGCACACACACACACACACACACACACACACACACACACACACACACACACACACACACACACACACACACACACACACACACACACACATATATGAACATATAAACATACTTTTTGCGGACGATGAAACCAAAGCTGTCTAACTAATTCCCTGCTAAGAGCAAAAACATCCAAGATAAACACACTAGACTCTGCACAACCACATACATGTCCCCACACACACACACACACACACACACACGCACGCACACGGCGAGGGAGTTTCATCATCCCATTGTGCTGTGAGAAACCTGACGGGTCACAATCAGGCTCTGAGAAATGGATTATTTTCTCGGTCTCTCTCTGGATGATCTTATCCCGTCGAGATGAAAAGAAGCCAAGTGGAGTCCAGTGTGTGTGTGTGTGTGTGTGTGTGTGTGTGTGTGTGTGTGTGTGTGAGCATGCAGTATATTTTCTCCAAAGATCTGCATAAACCCACCAGAGTGCGGAACGTGTTTTTTGGGGCGCGAGTGGAAAATTGTGTGCTCTCCAGGGGAGTGAGTGGGCACTGAGAGAGCAGATAGGTATTAATGCTAAGTGGGGTTTTTATGGGGGGGGGGGGAGGGGGGGAGGGGGGTTTAGCCTGGTCTCATATGATGGATTGAGAGCTCCGCCGGTGGTGCTGGTGGGCAGGATGGGAACTCTGCTGGGAGGCTCAGAGGGGCTTGGTGGATCCTGGTCCTGTGCCAGTTTGGTATAAAGGTTCAGTGTGTGAGCAGCTCGTCTCTTATTCCCTCTCTCGCTCGAAAGGAAAGACCTTAAAGGGACAGTTCACCCCAAAGAAATAATAAATACATGTTCTTCCTCTGCCCTGTAGTGCTAATAGAGACAAGTTATGGCCGCCATACAATCTGTCGCGTGAGTGTGTGAGAGTCGGTGTCTGTCCAAGCTTGATCTCACATTCAGCAGCAGCAAACCGTATGAGATGTTGGGCGGCCAGTTAATGGGAACAGGTGTGGCCGCTTCAAAAGCCCCCGCCCCCCCGGCAAAGTGAGTCGGGCAACCAAAAGTAAAAAACAGAAAAAAAAATGAAAAATGATTCAATGTCGTTGACCTCTTGCTGTTGGATGTGGAGGAGGGAATTATATAGTTCATCATAATTAAACTATCGCTAGCATCAATGTCCGTTCCGACCAAATATACCGGCATAAAAAACAGGAAGTCAGTGGTAAAGTAGCAGAGCCCGCCTCCTGCTTGATTTGATTGGCTGCCACATTGAGGAGCGGTGCGCTGAAGAGCTGAGAACATTTCAACTTTCATGCGCGTTTAAAAAAAGACGTTGCGGTTGACTTTTTCAAATGTGTATTTTTGGGGCGCTTTGAGTGACATCTAGTTCCGTTACATCGGAGAGAACTCATAAACGCATAAACAATCTCGTTTTGTCGCGATGCATTCGCCTGAATGAATCCACGATGTAGCCGCCATCCACACTGCTGTTGTTTAGCACAAACGTGTGAAAGGAAAACCACCGTGTGTACGCAGCGTGTGTGATGTGTGTGTGTGCGTGTGTGTGTGTGTGTATGTGTGTGACCTCCAACATATTACAACCTGCTCGTTACGAGAGACGAAACCTCCTTTACCTCACAGATTATAGGCACTGAGGGACCACACCGCCCCTCCCTCTCTGCCAGATGCTAACCTGCATATTAGCCCAGTGTGTGTGTGTGTGTGTGTGTGTGTGTAGTGCACCCATTACCTATGTGAGTCGGAGGGCAGCAGGAAAGGTGAACGTGCACGAGGCTCCGTATACTTGTGCATGTAATGACTTTATTTTTGCGTGCCTGCACATATTTTCATCCCTCGCTTCATTAACGGACAACAAAAGTCTTCAAGAGTTAGTGAGCGTGTGTGTGTGTGTGTGTGTGTGTGTGTGTGTCACAGAGCCAACATGTGGTTCAGATTTCCTCTGTGGCCACATGGGCAAACACCATGCAGAGGCGGTGGCTCTCAGTAGGGGGCGCTATGGTTCTGCTCACACTTCTGACTGAGAACATTAATTTTCACACGTGACACGACGACTTTGTTCACTTTTATTCGATGTATGTTGTGTTTTATTTGATGGGAAGCTAGTTGTGAATGTTGTTATGAGTTTTATTTCTATTATTCTCTCTCTCTCTCTACACACACACACTATCTGTATCTATATATATATATATATATATTTATATATAGATCTATATATATATATATAGATAGATCTATATATATATATATATATATATATATATATATATATATATAGATCTATCTATAGATATCTATATATAGATATATATATAGATCTATATATAGATCTATATATATATATAGATCTATATATATATATAGATATATATATCTATATATATATATATATATATATCATATATATATATATATAGATCTATATATAGATCTATATATAGATCTATATATATATATATATATAGATATATCTATATATATATCTATATCATATATATATATCTATATAGATCTATATATAGATCTATATATATATATATATATATATATATATATATATATATAGATCTATATATAGATCTATATATAGATCTATATATATATATTTATATATATATAGATATATCTATATAGATATATCTATCTATATATCTATATAGATCTATATATATATATATATATATATATATATATATATATATATATAGTATATATATATATATATATATATATATATATATATATATATAGATCTATATAGATATATATATATATATATATAGATTCATATATATATATATATATATATATATATATATATATATATGATATATATATATATATCTATATATATATATATATATATATATATATAAATAAATAAATAAATAAATAATTGAAAACTGTGCACCTCGTCCACCTTGTGCATCATAGAACTTTTTCCAGATTCTTACCCATGCTCATCTTGATCGGCAGCTTCTCCTTGCTGGCCGTCTCCACCAGTTGCCGTCGGACCTCCATCACCGCCTCTTTGTGCTTACTGGTCAGCATCGTCTCCCATAGCGACTGAGCCGCCGGTGACCTGCGGGAGACAAACAGTCAAACGGGTAAATAAGGAGAAGAACGGGTTCAGCACCGGCGAGCTGTTCGGAACAAAAAGGGACGACGTGGACGTGATGGAGTGCTCGTCTCAGCCATTAGAGAGCCTGCTGGTCGGAGGGGAGGGGGGGGAGGGGGAGTGTGGGGGGGCGGAGGAGGGAGGGGGCTGAAATTAGCAGGAATGTTCTCAATCCACCTTAAACGTCTTGTGTGCCAACATTCCTCTGGACGGATCAGTGCCGTCCTCACGACGGAGTCTGGAGACCGAGAGTCCCCCGTCTCATTATCTGAAAACACACGTCTCTACAGGGAGGCCGAGGAGAGGGAGAGGGGGGGTGGGGGGGAGAGAGAGAGAGAGAGAGAGAGAGAGAGAGAGAGAGAGAGAGAGAGACGAGCAACACTTGAGGGACACTATGTCTTATAAAATGGGTATTTTTGTATCTGAATTCTAACATATTTCACATTTGGTCTCCTGGCATATGTCTCGCCCCGTTAACAGAAGAAGAAGAAGAAGAAGAAGAAGAAGAAGAAGAAAAGGAAGTGGCACTTTGCTGGACACAAAGGGGGCATCAGAAGTCTTACATCTCCGTCTGTGCTTTTGACAGCGAGCCTGACAAGCCGACATGATCTCCTCCGTTCTCTCAGGAGCGACCAGAAAGAAAACCGCAGAGAGAACGAGACAAAGAGAGAGAGAGAAAAAGAAAAAGGGGGGTGGGGGGGAGGGGAGGGAGGGAGCTGACAAATCCACTCTGTTTTTCTTTTCTTTCTTTTTCAAACTTTTCTAACTGCCATGTGTTTAATATCAGATGTAATCTGTTCCAGACCTTCGGGGCCGCGGCTGGATCGGGGAGGAGAAGAGAAAGGGGGCTCGCACTGGGACGCCCGCCATCTTCACACCAGAACCAGACACAAAGACAAGAGTCCGACTCCAGAAGACAAGGAACATGAACGTCTGTACGTCGGTTACAACGTCCACCATGGACCAAGACTTGAAAGAAAGACAGAGAAAAGTCTTGAGTTTTAAAATAAGTTTAACAACACACACATCACGATGAGAAAGAAGTGGAGGACGTGTTTTAAATAGTAATGTTGCATGTGTTTGTGAAGGCCTGGATTAAACTGCACCAGTTGTATCTCACACATCGTTTACGTCCGTCCATCAAGACGTCTCCCGGTCTGTTTGAGTCTCTTCATGAACGGGTTCCTCGAGGATTCAAGGAAACTAAATGGGAGTCATTCACGCCAAACGTTCATCACCTTGCGGGTGAAGTTTCAGTCTTTGAGTTGCGATGAAGACGTCGTGGTGCCGTTACTGTGTCGCTGGTGTTGCTTCTAGAAAAAAAAAAAACACTCCTCTTAAATCCTTCAGAGAAACACGTCGCTGGAGCGGCGAGGATTGCGCAAAACCGTGAAGTCCTGCATACTTGTCGTGGTTGAAATACCAACGGTGTGACTTGACCAGGCCACATGTGAGCAGTGTGTGTGTGTGTGTGTGTGTGTGTTCTAGGACGACGGAGAGGATGAAATATGGTTCTAATTTGGCTCTCTGCCAACCCCTCCCTCGCCCCGATGCTCTCCATAAGCCATTTGGTCAGGCGAAGGCGGGGTTCGAGCCGGGCCGAGAGGTGAGGGGTGAGGGGTGAGGTTTATCCTGGCAGGGTGTGAGACAGGCTCCATAACCAGTCGGGGGAACGTTTATTGAGTAACTACTATGTTAAGAGAAGGGGGTCGGGGAGGGGGCGGGTGGGGGGGGGGGGGGGGGTAGTTGGCCACAGTAAGTGCGGCTGTCTGTTGAAGAGGATCCCAGATACCACCTGCAGGGGGCAGACTCGCTCTGGCCTCCCCGGACCGGGTGAGTCGGGGGGTTTGGTGAAGTGAGGGCCACCAACTGAATCCTGCTACATGTGTAACGTTAAAAGCATCAAATACTGGAACTTAAAGAAAGAGGTGAGCAGAAACGGACTCGTTAACCCTCTGAACCCCGCAGCAGTTTTGGGGCACGTTCTCTTTTTTTTTTGCTCCCGTTACATTTTTCTCTCTGTGGTCTTTATTTTAACTGTAATATAAAAGTCCTGCTCCTCTATGGAAACAGAACCATCACGACTAGAAGTAGAGAGAACTACAAACATGTCTTCAGTGCAGAATAACACAGTTAGAATGACATCAATCATTAAAAAAGAAAAAAGAAAAGCATGTTGAATTTCTTTGATCATTTATTTACAAAAACTGGAAGACAATGGAATCTATATCCAACATTTCTCCAAGTGTCCACAAGTGTTACCAATGTTTTTTAAATATCGGAGGCTCTACGTGCTTTAATTATTGAACTATTAACATTTTAACAGCCTCGCCTCGCCTCTCCTCTCCTCTCCTCTCCTCTCCTCTCCTCTCCTCTCCTCTCCTCTCCTTTCCTTTCCTCTCCTTTCCTCTCCTCTCCTCTCCTCTCCTCTCCTCTCTTCTCTGTGTTCACTTCCTGAAGTTCAGTCCAAGTTCCTCTGATTTCTTGTCACATGACTGTTGGTCTCAGGTGAATCAATCATGACTTCATAGTTTCACTGATGAGCTCAGAATTTAATGTTTTTTACGGAACCTGTTTAAAGTAAACGGTTTATTGAGGGCGAGATTTTAAACGAGACACGTAGAATAAAATGTTTTTGATGAAATTTTAAGCTCTGCTTCGGCTGCTTTTTCTGACTTATGACTATTATTTTTACAGCTTCTTGCTGAGATGAACGGTGAAGTTTTGGCGATCGTTTTAAAGATAACATACTTTTAAATCCTGCGGGTGGGTTTTGGGATTCAGAGGGTTAAAGTGATGAAATACCTTGTGTCCGAGTCATTAATGAGTTGGGGGTGGGGGAGGTGGGAGGGTGTGGGAGGTGGGGGGGTAAATAGTATTCCTGGAAGTGCATGATGCGGCAGAAAAGAATGGCTTTAACTGATCTGACTCAAGACGTCTTAAATTGACTCCCCATCCTGTTGAATGTGTTTTTTTTTTTTTCACTCATTCAAGCGAATACCACAAAATGTAGTATTCATGATGTGAGTCAGAAGTGAGTCACACCACCGAACATACGATTGATGAAGCCTCCTGGACGGCTGGCAAACTGTCTTTAAACTGTCAATTCACTTTAATAACACTCCCCTCGAGGTTCTACCAGGAACCCACAACATTCTCCCACGGGGAACCGCCTGAGCACCCTGAAGTACGCTTCTAGTTCACCCCTTTAGTTCTGAGAGGGCACAAACTACTACAGCCATGCACAGTTACAGCATGGCTGATGATTGAGATAATGTGTCTGTGAGTGTGAGTGTGTGTGTGTGTGTGTGTGTGTGTGTCTGTGTGTGTGTGTGTGTGTGTGTGTCTTTCAAACAGGTCCACGTGTAGCAGCTTCAGCCTCATAGGATTGCACAAGGTCAGCCACAAGTGAGTTAATTTATGAAGTGTGTTTAATGAGTCGGTTTCCTGTAAACATCCTCGAGTACATGCGAGGGCGAGAGAGAGAGATGGAGGGAAAAAGAGAGAGAGAGAGCGAGCGAGCGAGAGCGAGCGAGCGAGAGCGAGAGAGAGAGCAAGCGAGCGAGCGCGAGAGAGAGAGCAAGCGAGCGAGCGCGAGAGAGAGAGCAGACCTGGCCTTGAGCGTCTGTGTGTCCTGGCAAAAGGGACAAATGACTCGGTGGATTTTATACGGAAAGAAATGTTGTGCAGGAAGAGGTCTCTTCCTCCCCTCGTGTGTCTTACCTAGTTTAGCACTTCAAATGAAAGCCACCAGTAGGGGCTCTTTGAAGGAGAGGGGACTGCAGGGTGGAAAGAGACATCTTTGTGTGTGTGTGTGTGTGTGTGTGTGTGTGTGTGTGTGTGTGTGTGTGTGTGTGTGTGGGGGGGTGTTTATCATCTTACTGAATAAATGCACGCGCACTCTTTCCCCCCCCCCCAAATGGAAAGTGTGTTCTGCAGTGAATGTCAAGTGACGGAGTAGAAGACGGCGCCGGTTACGTTATCTCCGTCTCGATGGGAACACGGAGTACAAGTTGTTCAGGTGAAAGTAATCTACTTGATTTATGTCCTGTGGGTTTGGGGATGAGCTGCCTTCTGCACCGAGGGGAGGAAAACTGAATCAGGCAGCGGAACAAACAGAGACACAACATCTGAAATGGGCCGTCGGCTCGCTGCATCCCGAGATATGGATAAATCCCTCCATCTCCTATAAATAACTATCAAAATCGACAGGTGGGAACTCTATTTATCTCTGGTGAAGTTATCGTTGACCTGTAGGGGTAGTGTTTGATTAAAAAATAAATTTAAATGAATCAGTGTGATGAATTATTAGATGAAAGCAGCCAAACTGGGTTGTTTTGCACAGACGCATTTGGCTCAAAGGGAGAATTGGTTCGCTTTTGAAACTGTGATTATTTTAGTCACAAAGCGGTTCTCACTTGAAAGTACGGAAGCCCTGAGAGGACAAGTGAGAACAAGGAAAATGTCCACGTCTGATCTAAACAGTTTTCTGAGATTTAAGAACGAGTGGAAGGAAGGCTTTGCCAGCATAATCCTTCTTGTTGTCGTAGTACTCATTTTGGCCACAAGAGGCTGTAGTGCACCACTTTCCCATGTTCTAAATAGGACTACAAGCGTTCATGGTTTCTTCCAGGTGATTGTTTTTATATTTCCATGCACTGTAAACACAAAGTACATATATTATGTGTTGGCAGGTTACGCAACATTACTGTCACGTCTTTCTTTTGGCTAGAAATGTATTTTAATCTACGCTAATCTGCCGAAAACAGGAATATTTTTGTCCTACTTAGAACATGGGGTACTGGTGCCCTTCAGCCTCTTGTGGCCGAAATAAGTATTACAACAACAAACACTTAGTTAAAGTAAATTAAGATTATCCTGGCGAAACCTTTTTTTTTTTTTTTTAAAACAATTTAGATCAGATTTAGAAAATAGAGATTAGTTTTTTGCTCACTTGTCTCTCAGGGCTTCTGTACATAGCTGCCATTTCCATCAAGTGCAAAGTTTTATTCTGGAGAAGAAAAACCTATTTTCTGTTGGCATGGCTACCTCTACTTCCTGTGTGTGTATGTGTGTGTATATATATATATATATATATATATATATATATATATATATATATATATATATATAAATATATAGCACCGCAATTGATTTCCCAAGGCCTAACATTTATCATCAGCTGCAGGTTTAACTACGTTGAAAGTGGAACATGGAAAGCAGTTACTGTAAGAATTATGTTTTCTTCTCGATACAACGTAATGAGCCCGGTGTTTGTCCAGAATCAATATCCTGTGTTCAACAGTGCTGGTGTTCCTCTTCAAACAAACCTTTTAATCCTCATAACAAACTCAATAGGCAGGACTGTACTACAGTGTAAGTACTGGTGGAGTGAAGTTGTTTTTGTTAGCCTATAAATCACCCAAAGACTCCCTTTTAGTGAGTAGAACACAGCAAAACAACCTGGGCCCAATAAGGAAACCACCACAGAATGAACACGGACCGTTTCAGTTCTGCTCGTGGGGTAAAAACAGGGTTAGCTGTCATTTCCTCTCTTTCTACTCCTACTATCTCTGCTGTTTCTGTTACTCCCCCTGTTTTTATTTGCTGCACATATTTCCCAGTTGGGACAGAAATAGGTGTTTTTCCCTCCTTTTCCTGGTGGTAGTACGCATCGCAAGATCTGCCTGGCAGATTTGGAGGAGATGGCAGCCCTGGCGGTGTTTTCCTCATGGCAGGGTGCGGTCGGGTTATACGCCGCCTGGCTGGAGCTCAGCGGGTCTTGGGGCCTACCCAGGAGCACCTTGGCCACCCGTACTTTGGCGCTGGCCACAGGAGCACACTCCCACCACAGGATCAAGGTCGAGGTGCGGCCAGATGACGGGGGTGCAGGGTTCAGTGTCGGGGCTGAGGGGAACTCGGTGCCCTCCGACCAATGAGGTTCATATGTCCTCTTTGGGATCCCAGGGGCCGCGCAGCAAAAGCACAGCGACCCACACAGACCGGGCGGGAAGGTACCCGACCACGAACGCACAAAACCAGCCTTCCGACGCCACTTTCACACAACGTCCCTCTACATACAGAAAGAATGTGCATCCTGGCACAAAGGAAGGCCATATAGTACAAGAGTGGTCTCTCTGTGTGTGTGTGTGTGTGTGTGTGTGTGTGTGTGTGTGTGTGTGTGTGTGTGTGTGTGCACAAAGTATACTTTCTCCGTGGCATGGTTACTAAAACCACAGAGTGAAAGTCAGGTTGGAGGCTCAGGAAAATTCACACCGGGTTATGAAAGACAATACGCCAGTAATTGCAAAGCAAGTGTGGGGTCTCGCAAGGAGAGCTAGAATCAACAACCACCCACAGAATGTTTAAGACACGCTGATCTATAAAAATATCCTGGAATCACCGAAGGAAATATCGCAAAAAATAAGTAAAAAAAAAAAAAGGTCCAAATTATGTCCGCACCTAATGTTTAAAGGGCTCGAGTCGGTCCACACAACAAAACCAACCAAAACACACAGCGGTCTCTAAATATAGCTCAACAAATCATAGGTGTATAAACATCCAGCGGGAGGAGACCGTGTTGCATAGACAAGAGGAAACCACACGGAGCCGGCAGGTCTTTGCACAGTTCCCATCACCCAAAGAACTAAATCCCCTTCAGAAATGTGTGCGAGTCTTTTGTAGAATTAGGAGAGATTAACGCTTAAGAGCAGTACAACTCTAAAAACATGCATTTTAAAGAGCCTCGAACACAGTAGAGGGCCCGACATAAACTCTGCCCCGGGGCCCGAGCTGCGCACTCGAAGGCAGTTAAATAAAGTGGGAACTCTCGGCTCGGTTCCTCGCAGTGCCTCGGAGCTCTTCAATCTCCCGAGCATCTGCGACAAGGCTCCGCTGGGCCATCTGCTCGGAGACAGCGAGGCAATAACACTCGGCCGGATCCGGCTGGCCCCGATCAGACGCCGCCATCGCATTACTTATTGCTCTCAGCCGCACGTCTTCAGCCGGCTGGTTAGTGTCGGAGCACCTGCTCCAAGGCGTGAGCGATATCGCAGTGGGTCGTCGGGAACGCTGCGAGATGAAGTGTTTGGCTGAGATCTGGACAGATCCGGGACGACGATCGCAAACGCGGGTTGTCACAATAATTATCCACCTACTGTACGATATATGGACCTTATTTATACGTTACTGACTTAACATGTGACGGACATGATCATTTTTACATTAACGACTTATCGTACGATATATGTAAATGGCTGGCCTCGATCATTTTCACGTTAACGACTTATCGTACGATATATGTAAATGGCTGGCCTCGATCATTTTTAAGTTAACGACTTATCGTCCGATATATGCAAATGGTTGGCCTCGATCATTTTTACGTTAAGGACTTATCGTACGATATATGGACCTAGCCTCGATCATTTTTACGTTAAGGACTTATCGTACGATATATGGACCTAGCCTCGATCATTTTTACGTTAACGACTTATCGTACGATATATGGACCTAGCCTCGATCATTTTTACGTTATTGACTTATAGTACGATATATGGACAAGACCTCAATAATTCTTACATTAACGACCTATTCAGGAATCTTTTCTGCTGACCTTGATATTGCCCGTTGTGTTTACATGTGTGTTTGTTTCCATAAGAATATCACCAACATTTTAGTATTCTAACATGACGTCAGAATAAACAGCAGGGTTTCACTACCATTGGAAGACTTGGACATTGGGGAGACATTGAATATTCTTCACAATTAAAAGTTAATTGCCCTTTAAAAAAAAAGGGTGTACTTGCATTATCATGCATTTTTAATTTTCATTATGCGAGTGCGTACAGTGCAGCGATACAAACCTCTGATCCATCATCGTACACTGAACCTCTTCTTCGGAGAGGGTGAGCTCGTTGAAACATTTCCCCGTCTGCGGAGACGACTCGGCTGCGGTTGACATTCAGAGCAGCGAGGTGACTGGAGACGTGCGTTTGTGGTTGACTTGCCCCAGACTAGCATCCGAGGGTCGGTGCAACCTGCCCCCGCTGTGCTCACATTATCTGCTCCAGCACACGCCGTCTAAATAGCACAGACTAGAAAGATCTGAGACTGGTTCCATGACAACAGAACCCCCCGCCCCCCAACCCACCCTCCCGATCCCCCACCCCCCACACCTTGCTCATAACGCTGGATTTACGAGCCTGTTCATGAGCTCAACGCGGCCAGACACACTGCATGACAGCTCCCGCCACAAAACTCTTCTTCTAAGTCAGAGGCTTTTCCTCCTGCCACCACATGAAGGGGCCGAGCGGGAGTGGAACACATGATGTCGGACTAATCCCTGCCATGTTCAACAAGCCCCACCGCAGGCGCCCAACACGTGCGTCTGCACAGCCAAGACTGGAGGCGAGCTTCACTGAACCCACTGGCAACCAACGCAGGTCATGTGCCACTCAACTCACTCAGTGGGGGGTGGGGGTGAGTGTGTGTGGGGGTGAGTGTGCGGGGGGGGTCTGACTGGTGAGTGTGTGTTTGGCCAGGTGGGAAAAGTATGTAAAAATGTATATTGTGGTTGTGTCATTGGGTTCCAATGGCCAGTTCCATTTTGAATGAATTCTCCTCCAAAGAAAACTACTTAAAAAGATTTGATGAGAAATTTTTTAACTGAACTCAGACCTCACTAGTTAAGTGGACAATAATTAGCCCCCGTCAGAGAGGATACATATTACATGGGGAGGTGAGTAACAAAATAGTTTCTCATCTTTCACTGAGTTCTTTTTTTTTCTTTTCTGGACGATGTTTTGACACTTCAGACCCTCTGAACTCCTTTTCCCGCCGTAAATGACGCAGACTGCCAGAGACAGTCCACGTCTGTTCGTGGACCTACACGGACCCCCCTCCCACCCTCCCTTTTTTTGTACAAATTCGGTCTAGTGCCTTTCCATGAGAACCTGGATTAAAGCGGGACAACGAGGAGAAGCCGAGACCAGCGTGCGCTGATTCAGCTGCAGGGCGGAGTTGTGGTGTGGTTGTTGTGCGAGTGGCCTCATTGTTAACACACTCACAGTCACATTCACACCGCGAGGCAATTTAGAACGCCAGTTAACCTGAACTGCATGTCTCGGGGATTTGGGAGGAAACTGGAGCACCCAGAGGACGAAAACCACACAAAGAGCCGGCAGGTTTAAAACCCTGGACCAAGTTGTTGTTCTTTCTTTTTTTAACTTAATTAGGGAATATCAAATTATTTAAATGTTTATTATTTAACAGCTAATGATACAACACCACCTTTGATGAGCTTGTGGGGTCTTCTGCTCTCCCCCAATGGGGAACACGGTTATTTTAGTATTTTGTGTGCATGTGGGTCGTAGACTGTGAAAATATGTATATATAATATAATATAATATATATAATAATATATATATATATAGTAATATATATACGTAACCTCCGTGACGTCACCCGTAGGTTTCTGAAGAGCCGCTGTGAAGCTCAAAGTGGGCGTCGCCTTAGCAGCGACGACACAGCTAGCAGCTAGCGGCCTGAGACGACACCCACCTGTAATCACTTTAAGCCTGAATATAAATTAAACAGGTGAGTTGTTTAAAAAATTCTCCCGCCGTACATTTATCATGAGCAGAGATATTAGCTAGAGACCAAAACCCTTTCTTGTACCAGCCTGTGGACATGTTTATTTCTGCTGTGAAGTTGGGCATTTCACCATAGAGGTCAACGGGGATTGACTCGTATGTGGAGCCTCAAGTGGCCGTTTGAGGAAGTGCAGTTTGTGGCGCTTCATTTCACAGCACCGGAGGTTGTCGCTTGTCGTGTATGTACAGTTTATATGTATTTATGTGCATAGGTATATGTAGGTTTGTATGTATGTTTATGTATACAGTATGCATGTTTCAGTATTTACCGCCTGAGATTGTCCCTAATATTGCTTATGTTTTAAAGTGTCCTCACCATGAGAACCCCTTTGTGCGTATGACTTGAAAAGTGCCCTATATATAAAAAATATTGTTTAATATTAAGTATTATTATTATTATAAATTATTATTATTAATTGTGCGCTAAAACTTAGAGTGAAACATGGACTTTAAAATGCAGGCTATATCTCTAGAGGTAATTATGGATGGATTAATGAAGATGAAAAACATGATTGTGACTGTAATTGTCACACTGTGTTTTTTTACGGTCCACTAATGAGACAAAAGCAGCCGGTCTTTGCTGCCGTACCGAGTTAAATATGAGGTCCTGAGCTATAAACGGTCATCAGAGACACTCACTGGGTCTGTGCGAGGCAGCCGGGGGCCAGGGTGGTCTGGGAGTGAGGGGTTCGCTGCAGACCCGTGAGCTCCAGCATGTCCACCTGTACGTCTGTCACATGACCAGGTAGAGGTTGGAGCATGGTCAGAATCTTCTCCACCAGGTTGTCGCCATGGTGACCAACCGCCCCTGAGAAAACAAAGACTTCTAGTAAGTATGTGGAAGAACTGTCCGGGGCATATAAGCATCAATAATCTGGTCGCAGAGCAGTATTTTAATAGTTTGAGCTGTGAATATATTAAAGAATAGCAGACAAATATTTAAAAAATGTACGATATGTTGAGAAAAAGGTCTTTCAGTGTTCGAGCCAGGCAGACAAAATATAAAAAAACTAAATAAATAAAATATAAATAAATAAAATATATAAGACAAAATAAATTGGATGAGGAAGATTTTATTTATTGTTTCTTGCATTATGTGAACGAAGCCGAAATGTTAAGAATAATGTTGAAATACCATTTTGAGAACAAAGTTGTTGGGAATAAATAAATATTTATAAAATAATTTATATTATATTATTATATATTTAAAAACATATATATATATAAAATTAAATAAAATAAATAAAATAAAAAATAAATGTCCTTATGCCTGGCCGTAATACTCTTCCATACATAGATACATTAACCCTTATGACAAACCCAAACAAATGAACGTACATTGTTATATTTTAAAGAATTATTCTCTGTAGCCCCAGATTAAGGTATATTGGTTTTCTATATATATTATTGTTTATCTATTATGGGTGTTTTTATTTGATTGACATCTCCTTTTCTTTACACACTGAGATCTTTAATTGTGTACGAATGTCCTTTATAATGTCAATTATAAGTGATTTGATGCAATATGGTCCTAAAGGGGGGGGGGGGTGCACCTGTGAGATCCAATGTTCGGTCCACAAAAATGATGGAGGCCTTATTCTGGGCTGTCTTCCTCCTGTTCTTGGCCTGCGGGTGGCCGGCCAGCTCCCCTGCTATGATGCGGCTCATGGGCCCCACAGCGAAGCTCTCCTCCCGGGTGCCGGTAGCCTCGAACATCGAATTCAAGGCCGAGGCCAGGGACTTGACCTCCAGCTGCAGCTCCGCGGGGAGCGCTTGCACGTCCACGTCGGCCAAGCTGGCGAACTTCTTCTTCTTCTCCGGTCGCTGCGCGTTGACGAGCTGCAGGTCGGGCGCAAGCAGAGGGAACAGGTGCGCGAAGGCGGGCGCGAGCAGTAGCTGAGGCTGCGGCTGCCGCGACACCGGGGCGAACACCACCGGCGCGTGCGCGACCTCCGCCGTGTAGTCCGCGTCGCCCATCCACTCGCGAAGCTTCTCCGCGAACTGCGCGAACACGGGGCTGCCGTCTAGCTCCGCCGCCACGCCGTTGGCGAACAGGTGCACCGAGTGCGCGACGGTGGTGAAGACGACGCAGTACTGGAAGTGGCTGAGGGACACGATGTCTCTGATGACGTCCACCGTCCTGCCTTTCAGCAGGGTGCTCACCACGAACACGGCTTTCGGCTCGTCCGCCCCGCCGGCCTCGAAGCTGGAGAACTCCCTCAAGTCCCGGGCTCCAGCCTCCAGCAGGCGGGCGGCACCTCCGCACCAGTGGAGCGCCTCCGCGCACGCGTTGTCCATGAAAACCACGGCTCTCTTCACCTTTGGCAGCACCACCTTCTCCCACACTTTGACCGGGAAGTGCGTGAAGTCCTCCGGTGTCGACATTTTGATTTTAATTGTCAGCCGTCGGCTAAATCACATCAGAACTGACAGCTCAGCCCTCCCAACAAAAACAAAACACAACGAGTCTCTTGAAGGTGACGTGGCGGCAAACGCGCGTCGCGGCATAAAGACGTCATCGAAAGCGCTGACTCGTTGCTATGGCAATGACAACCAGAACGACTCACAGGAAGCGTTAATGAGTTATCTACGAATTTAATATTATTACCGAGCCTCTATTATTCACTGACGTTACTAGAAACTACATTTTTATGGCTGAAAAGCAAAAAACAAAATATTAAAAAAATATTTTAAAAACGGGTTTAAAATATGTTTGATATCAGTTGATTGCAGTTGGTCAAAGGCACTTGTCTCCATAGAAACGCATTGAACTGACAAATTTGACAGATGCGAATGAAGCCCACCGGCTAATTAAAAGACATAATTATAATTTTTATTATTTTATTAATTCTGGTGTGTCTTTGTTTTAAACTACCTTTTCTGTGTTAAAATGTCTTCATCGGAGTCTGACTCTGAAGTTGTCCCCGAAGATGACGAGGAGGGGAAAATGTACCAATGTAAGTTTAAACAAGCCAACATTTAATTAGTTAATATGTTGTTCTCTCCATTTTTATAAATAATATTTTATATGTATATATTATTTATTTAATAAATATATATGATATAGCTTAGCGTTATATAACTATATATTATACAGTATATAATGGCTATATATCATATATATAACAGTTATATATATATATATATATATTAATAATATAAAATATATATAATATATATGTATATATATATCAATAATATAATATATATATCATATATTATATAAATATATATATATAAATCATACATATATTATTTATATGATATATATATATATTATATTATTTAAATGTATATATATATAGCACATATTTATATAATATAGTTAAATTATATATATTATATATATATATATATACATATATATATATATATATATATATATATATATATGCTGGAGTAAGTAGATGTATATAAAGTAGCATTAAATAAGAAATACTCAAGTTAAACTGTACTTTTTAATAAAGAAGTTTATTACATCCAACCACTGTGATTAATTAGAAAGATCAGAGTTGATAATGCTGTTAAATGTTGCACACTTCAGTTAAAGTGTCAAATCAGGCCAATAATGTTTATTTTATTTGGTGTGTGTGTGTGTGTGTGTGTGTGTGTGTGTGTGTGTGTGTGTGTGTGTGTGTGTGTGTGTGTGTGTGTATGTTTGTTTCAGTGATTCATGAACTGAACATCAAAGATGACAAGGAGGACAATGAGGAGGATCAAACCCCATCCAGGTGTGTGTACTCTGTGTGTATTTATTGTTGTAAAGTAACATTGTACATTTACATAAATAGTATTCTTCAGTAGCCGACAATTTAGGAGATACTTGTATTTTACTTTTTCTGCCACTTCATACTTCTAATCCATTGCGTTTCAATATACACATCAATTATAGCCCAATAATATACACTATTCTACTTTTACTTTTGGTATTTTAAGTATATTTTGATTTCAGTAAAAGTGGAACACATGACTTTTACTTGTAACAGAGTATTTCTACTGCTGTGGTATTGGTACTTTTACTTAAGTTAAACCACTGATCCGTGATGGTTCTTTCACTACTTTTAATACTCAAAAGTAACATTACACTGTGTTTGAATATAATTCGTTCTTCCCCTATGAGCTTGAGACGATATTGATATGGTGCGGAATATTTGAGACTGTTGTGTTTTATGTCGTGCTCATTGGATTCTTCAATGCCTCTCGTACTGTGTTGTGAGGATTCAGAGGTTTAAAACACACAGGTTAGACAGGCGTTAAGGAAAAAGTCAACGCAGCACGACTTAATGAAGCATTCAGACGTGAGAATACACATTTCCCCCGTACAGTAAAGACAGTGATCGTTGACAGTGAATCTCCGTAAATGTGGATTGTAATTGTTCTGATGAGGCCGGCGGTGTTTCTCTGTGAGCTGGTAGATGAGTGTGTGAGTCAGTCACGCAACCGGAGCACCGACGGCGTCTGTGCTCTGCATTCTCCGGAGTAAATGTGGCATAAAAACCTGGCAATTACAGTAAATTACCGTAAACCGAAAGCTTCAACAGTAGTCTTGTTTTTTTGTTTGTGTGAGTTTTCTTCTTTTTTTTTTTAAAGCCCAGATGCCCCGAAGATTAGAACGAGCCACCTCAACAAAACCTGACCGGTTGTTGACGAGTGTTTTTGTAAAGCTACGATTGTATTAAGTCTTGATTATCTATTTAATATAAGAAAAAAAAGATATCATCTGAATAAAAACAGGGTGTTTTAAAAGTGCAGTAAGTGATGTTTTTTTATTTTTATAATGACGTCTAAAGAGTCTGCAGGCACTTCAGTCTGTAACTGGTCTTGACAGGAAAAGTGAGAGAAGCACTCAGCTAAAAATAGCTTCAGTCTCATTATGATATCCACACAAAGCGCCTGTCAAATAAACAGCGTTTCTGATACGCAAGTGGATATTATTATTATTATTTCCATATGTTTCTCTTGGTTTGAGGGGTAATGTTTGAATACATAACAGTAATTTGAAAGCCGTGCGACATGGTGAAGACAGCGTCAGCGACAGCTCTGAGGATTTCTGTGTGACCGTGATGGAATTCAACTGTTTACTTTCCATCTTCTGACAAAACAAGATTGAATTTATTTTTTTTCAGCTTCTCAATAGTGTTCATTTGCCCGCTGGGTATAAATACGAATGTGCGTCATTTGTCAGGGACCCACTTCTGTCAAAATGTAGCTTTGAGATATTTTTCTGTGGTTCATTTTTCTTTCTTTCTTTGTGTGTGTGTGTGTGTGTGTGTGTGTGTGTGTGTGTGTGTGTGTGTGTGTGTGTGTGTGTGTGTGTGTGTGTGTGTGTGTGTGTGATGTATTATATAGTCTTGCATTTGGTGCCATGTGAAAATGAGGTTATTAGCACTGCGCCCAGACAAACGGTGTTTCTCAGAGTTTCAAGTCGGTGTCATGGTGATGGAGGTGACCTGGTTGGTAATGTTCTTGCAGCTCTGGGAACTCATCTGTGCGAGTGACAATCAACGCTGGAGGGGCCGATGCAGTTGGTAAGTTGGTGCTCAGGCCCTGTGACGGTCCTCTGGTGGGGGGTGGCATGTGGGGGGGGGGGGCTGGATCTGCTCCTATAAGGGTCTGGGTGTGACCCCAAAGCTGGATCAATCAATCACAACATCACTATTGATGTTGTGATTATTGTTGTTGTTATTGTTGTTATTGGTAGTAGCTTTGGTGGTGGTAAAGGATTATTATTTTTAAATACTTTCACAGCCATCCCCCCTAGAGGTTCCACCCTAGATTGACTATTTAGGACATACAAAAACACACAAACATGCACACACACCAACACCAACTTCAAATCAACATAACACACAACAGACACAATCTTTTTCTCTTATTCTGTATATATATAATTTTTTATTTTTATTTCTGCACGTTAACTGGCCTATATTCACAGTGTTTTGTCTTTTGTTCTGCAATAAGAATCAGAATGAGGGGACAAAATGTCCCAGAACAGAAAACACAGAGAGACAGCAGGAATTCCTCCGGCAAATAACTGATAAAGCATTCAGCCTCCAAAAAAGCACAAAGTTCATCTTTTTTTATTCTGTTAAAAAAGATAATTTTATAATACTTCATATAGAGAATACACCTTGAAATGTTGACATCACTGGTTGACCTCTCCACTGCATTGAGCTCAGTTGAATGATTCCTGAGTGATTAATAATCCTGGACATTAAAGTTGGTGATGGTGAGCTTTGCCTCCCAGTGAATGAGAACCCTCAGGCGCTGCACACGGACGACATGCAGGAAACCCCGAGGACCGACAAGCCGTGGAGGAACGTTGGTACGCAGTTCGTCTTTGAGCCTGCGGGTTTTTATTTCCACATTAAACACGTGGCAGATCGCTCCCTCACCATTTCACTTTCAGGCGCCCACATCTCAGACTACTTCAACTACGGTTTCAACGAAGAGAGCTGGAGGAACTACTGCCAGGAACAGGGGAAGCTCCGCGCGGCCAATAGAAATCCAACCAGCCACAGCACGGTGAGACAGCACCCGTGTGACCACAGCTGATACTTTGGCTCTTGGTTTAATGTTTGAGGAAGAAGTGAATGAGGAGCAGAGGAGGAGTTGTGACGTTGTTGTTGTTGTTGTTGTTGTTGTTCCACTCAGGTCCAGAAGAGGCACACTTCACACAGAGAGGAATCCTCCCGTCCTGCTACATTTGGCAGCTCGCCTCCATCAGGCCTCAGGTTGGTAGAGACGTCTTCATGTCATTGTGCCGTGTCCTCCCCCCCCCTCTTAACCCCCCCCTCCTCCATCGCTCAGAGAGCCAGAGGAGCTGGCAGCTGGTATAGCTCGTGTTTGTTTGTGCCACCACAACGATCAGCCTGGTGCCATCTGTGTTTTTACCCTGATCCTAAGACGGGCTCAGCACATTAGGGTTGTACTGGCGAGGGATCCCAAAGTGTCGAGGTAAACAGAGACTCGTGTTCGTCTGTTCCAGGCTGAAGAGGGGAGTTTCGTGGAAGGTGTTTAGAGACACCGTGAAGGGATTTGTTTCTCGATGAACAACATTTGACAGTTCACATTTTACTCAGACTTAAATACCTTTCTTTATTTATTATTATATATTCAATTCAATTCAATTCAATTTATTTTGTACGGCCCAAAATCACAATTCACAAACTCTCCTCAGAGGGCTTTACAATCTGTACACATACGACATCCTCTGACCTTTGACCCTCACATCGGTTCAGGAAAAACTCCCCCCCCAAAAAAAAAGAAAAAGGGAAGAAACCTTCGGGAGAGCAACAGAGGAGGATCCTCTCAGGATGGACAGAAGTACAACAGATGTCATGTGTACAGAAAGAACAGCATAACAGAGTCACAACACATTCAATGCACATGACAGAATGATTCATATGATGAGATTAGTAGGATGATGAAGTTACAACACATTCAATGCATATGACAGAATGATTCATATGATGAGAGTAGTAGCATGATGAAGAAGTTACAACTACCAAAAATAACAGCAGCAGGGTATATAGTAGAATAATAATGATAATAAAAGCAGTAATGGTATCGGGAATACTAATTGCAATGGAACTAGAAATAATGATGATAATAGCAGAAGGTGTTGGGCAGAACCAGGGTCCAGCTAAAACCAGGACCAGGGTCCAGATAAAACCAGGACCAGGGTCCAGATATAACCAGGACCAGGGTCCAGATAAAACCACGATCCATGTAAACCTGTGAGGAGAGAAAGCACAAAGACTCTGGAGAAGAAGCAAAGTTATAGATATATATATTTCTTTTTTTTTTTACATAAAAAAAATCGTACCACCACTTTGCACTCACAGTGACGGAGAGCACAAAGTACTTTTCCTCAAGTGCATGATTGCCATTTGGACGTACTTGTACTTTTCCTGAGTATTATCATTTGATGCTACTTGAGAATTTTACTCAACTAGAGTGAAATATTGCAGATCAAAAATTAAAATATCACAATCGACCAGAAATACTGCTCGCATGTAGTACTGAGCGATGTACTGTCACTGCGTTTCCAAGTGGGGAATTAAAGCTGGGCACGACTGCACTCCAGGAGAAGAAGTGGGAGAAGTTAGCAACACCAGTTATTAAAAATGCATGATGCTATATTTTGCAGATAGATTCCACAGACTGGAGCTGTGCAGTGTGACTGGTGTAGTGAGACATTGTCTGATGCTCCTCTCGTTGCTCTCGTCAGGGTTTTTGTCCCGCAATTAAAAATGAAACAAAATGAAATGATTTCATGAGACAGAAGTGCTAATAAACCGTTCCCTCGGTATTATGTACGTTTGTGTGCTTCGGCCCTCCGGTGGAAACGACCGACTTTGTGCATAACAGAGAGGAAATTAATCTGCAGTAATGTGGTCACAGTTACATGCGTCAGCGTGTTTTCGGTCCTCTTCCCGTGAATGTGCAGCTTTTATGGGGAACTCTGGAGCCGGCCGGGGAGACACGGCTGTTAGGCCGGGCCCACGGTGCCTTCCGGCCCCTTACGGTCTCCCATCATTCATGTGTTCGCTCACGAGCTGCAGATGCTTGTCATAATAGTAAATAGCATCCAGTATCCCAGCATGCATTTTGTGCTTATTTATGGTCCAGGTGCCTCTTGCTCACACACAGCAGCCTCCTCCCCCCTAACCCCCTCCCCTCCGTCTCGGTTGTGAGGGACGCTTCCTGGCCGGTGTTCTGGCCACTTCATTAAAGATTTGTCCCACGATGACGTCCCCCTCCGGAGAGGTCACGCTGATCTGAGCGCTATGTGGCGTCATGCGTCTCCCTGTGTCTGAGTGGGGTGGGGGTGGGAGGGGTGGGGGGTGGGGGGGGGGCGTCCTGCCGCAGCATGCAGGACACAAACACACACTCCTGCAAGACACAAACACACACTCCCTATTGTGTTTGTGATGCGTTCAATGAGGCTTTGGTAGCGCGGACGTCCCACGCTTATTTAAAGTCACTTTTTTTTGATTTTTTCTGTATTAGTTGAACTGCAATTTGTGTTGTGTGTCAGGATGTAAAAGGAAGTGTGTGTGTGTGTGTGTGTGTGTGTGTGTGTGTGTGTGTGTGTGTGTGTGTGTGTGTGTGTGTGTGTGTGTGTGTGTCTTCTCTCCCTACAAAGCTACTGTGTTGCAGTGTTTATGGGGTGTGTGTTTCAGGGATGAAGCGAGCAGAAGAGACATTAAGGAGCTCCGAGCATTTCTCTCAGTAGATGAAGTCGTTATTCCCTTTTTTCTCCTGTATGTTTCCCCTCTGCTGCTGATTAAGTCCTAGTGACAGAAAGAGGTTATTGTCCCATCTGTGTGTGTGTGTGTGTGTGTGTGGTGGTGGTGGGGGGGGGGGGCGACGACTGTAAAGGGCTGTTTTGTGAAGAATCCGAGATGACCCAGATAAGGAGCTTTAATGCGTTAATGGACCTGCAGTGAGTTGAGGGGAGTGAGATTAGGACAAAGTCCTGTTTTCTTTTTTTTTTAAATGTTATATTATATGTTATATATATAAGTGCACATCAGAAGGTGAATATATATATATATTCATATAAAATACTTTGCTTTAAAGATCTGCTATTTTTGGGCGCTGTATCAAAACTGTGTTGTCATGTGACCTGATCAGCAGACGGCCGGTGGATCCCTCTGACGGGACCGGAGCACCAGCTGGATGCAGCGGTGCAGCGGAAGGGCCCCGATGTCCCAGTGATCCGTCTCCACCCGACTTCAGCTCTCTCTTTGCATTCATCCCTCCTCCACGTGAGTCTCCGAGTCCCCGATACAAAGGATGGTGAATCCTCCATGACAAACAAAAAGGTCAAGAGAAAGGTTTTGTTTCTCCGTGGGTTCTTTCCCGTAATGCTGTCGGACGCGTTAAAGAACAAAAAGCTCTTTCAGCTCACTGACGTTGAGGAGTGATTACAGTGCGGCCTGTTTCATCCGCTGACGTCTCCATCAATACTCGACCAGTTTAAAAAAAAGAAAGAAGAAGTGTTCCCATTCGCCACTGAGACACAACAACATGGGGAAACAGGTTGAAAAACAACAAAGTTACACCTCTAACAGGAAAATATCCTCACGTATTGTCTTTCCTCATCTGGAGACTTGATCGTGAACAGATGAGTTGTCTGTTTGGGGGAGTCGATTTCAGTGGAACGTGGAGATTTCAGGTGAAGAGGGCTCTGTTAGAACCCGCCGTGCAGGGCCACATCACGCAGCTGCACAAATGACTAACGGCGATCTGACCATGTGTGTTTGTGAAGTCTGGTGATAATAAATAATCCCCTGGAGTTGAAGGACAGTGGCGAACGGAGCAGTGTGTGTGTGTGTGTGTGTGTGTGTGTGTGTGTGTTTGACTAGATATATGTCTTCCTGCAGGCAGGTGTCTGCGGTGCCATCCAGGTGCTGTCAGTCTTCTGGACTTCCTCTTGGTCTTTGTAGTGAATCAGAGAGATCCAGGAAGGCTCCACATGCCGTATCTTCATCTTCAAAGGTTCCAAAATAGATGTGCCGGGTTTAAGCCCCCTTTCTTACCCCCCTCATGCCCCCCATGTGAGCCCCACACTGCCCGGTGAACCCGTGCCAGAGCTGCTAATACAACCAAAATATCAAACATCCTGCCGACTGCGGCTTTGAACAGTCAAAGTCCAGCTTTGAAGTGTATTTCCGTGGCTTTTATGGAAGCCACTCCCCCTTTCTTTAAGTTATAGGCCCGGCCTGCTTTTGTGATGCAAATGTGTGTAAGATGATAAAAATAGCGCCTGGTATAAAAAAGAAAGTGCTGTGCCAGCATATTATGGGACAAGAAATGTGCTGAACAGACCGAGCGTGGGGAATAGGGCGGAGGGGAGGAAGGCCTTGGGTTCTCTCTCCTCACTTCGTTTGTTTGTTTGTCATTCAGCTCACTTCAGAGGCCACAACGTGTTTGATAGGTGCGGACTGTGGGCCGTGTCATTGCAGGGTTGTTCTCACGTCGTCCATCAGCGCAGCGCGGCCAAGGTGAGGCCGGCTGCCGCATGCGCGCCGCAGCGTTCTCCGGCCGGTTAGCGGGTCACTACAGCCGGTGCAGCGGCACAGCTGGTGTGTCCTTCCGTTTGGACCGAGTCCCCGAATGAAGATCACAGCCGAGCAGATGTGCAGTTCTTCAGATCACAGAACTACTGACCTCTGGAGCTTTTATCATTTAAATCCAAACGAGGAACATCTGCATGCACATAATATGTTAAAGTTACTTATCTGGTAATGAACCAGTCAGAGTTTAGTCCTGGTCCTCTATAGACCTCAGTTTAGTCCTGGTCCTCTATAGACCTCAGTTTAGTCCTGGTCCTCTATAGACCTCAGTGTAGTCCTGGTCCTCTATAGACCTCCATTAGTAACCAGACCACCAGAGAGAAGATGGTCTGGTTCTAGAGAGTTCTTCTTAAAGCTCCTCATCGGAGCCACCGGGTCGGATTCTGGTGAAACCAGATGACACCATGCAGGTTCACCAGGACCTCCTTCAGCTCAGACTCCAGCGGGGCCTCCAGCAGAGACCTGTCAGACCCTGCTGCAGTACAATGAGAGGTTCTCTAAAGGGACCCTGGTGCTCAGAGACACTACCTCTTTAGTCCACAGGGGGCACCAGAATGAACACTAAATGAAAGTTCCTCGTTGTGGCTGTGAAATAACAATAAGACTCAGGCTTTGTCATCATTTCCATTTAATTACATCAGAAGTCTGCACCCAGTATTGATTTTTGAGGTTTGCAGTTGAGAAGCTTTTGACCAGCAGCTAATGGCTCCGCTCGTCACGATGACAGGACACTGTCACTGCAAGAGGAATTGTGCACATCTGTCCACGAGAACTGCTGCGTCTCCGAGAGCCTTTTACCTCGGCAGAGGAAACTCAGAGCTCAGAGCGTCAGCATGTGGCTCAATGTGAAATATCAGCTGCATCTAAAACCCTCCAGCCTGCAGCTCTGTGAAGCATTAGCATGAGAGAGAGAAAAGCCAAGCAAGCACAATCTGCAGCAATTAGCCCTCAGCCATTAGCTCTCTCATATGCTGCCAAGCATGGAACTCCAGCCCTCATCAAACACTCACTAGAGATCGCCACAGGTAGAAACAATTACTCGCTCACGCTAGCATTGATGGCATGTGTGTGGACGAGCTGTATTTACTGGGAGCGCATGGCTGTCTGCGTATGCAATATGCACGAAGGAGAATCACTTTTTAAATAAGTAAATCTAGTATTTAATTCTCTTGCTGTTATCTCATGTAATGGTTTTCCTTTTTTTGTTGATGTTGTTTGACCCCAGTGGATAAAATCGTGTCGTAAAGATCAGCAGCTGCCAGACCTCTCGCTTTACTGCAGCAGGGTCTGTCTGTCTGCCAAGCTCAGTCCTGGTTCTGGTTCTCCCGTGCCTCCCTTCCCTCCAGCGGGCCCGGCTATACGGCCCGGGTCCCCAGCGAGCTCCAGGTCCTGCAGCTGAAGATGGAACCTTCTACCGAGGTCGACGCACAGGTGGTCCTGGACCACGTGAAAGATCCTCCCGACCACACCCCCTTTGGTGGCCGTCCTCCCGCCAGGTTGAAGGCAGCAGCCAGGTCGGATCTGGGTCACTCCGCGGCGGGCTGGTCGGAATCATCGCTAGTTCCTCACAGTAACTTTGGTCTATTCGTTGTGGATCCCTGATCACACGTTCGTGTTTGCATGCAGCACAAAGTTCCTGATGAATCATATTGTCTTCTGCTTTGTTTTCCTGAAACAAATCGCCTGAATCCGGCCCTCCAGCACGACACCTGGGGCCTTTCTCTGTCTGACTGATGGAGCTTTGTGTGTGTGTGTGTGTGTGTGTGTGTGTGTGTGTGTGTGTGTGTGTGTGTGTGTGTGTGTGTGTGTGTCTTCCCTCGGGTGTCCAGGTGTCTGAAGTATCAAAGGCCCTGCTGGGTCAGTCTTCCATAGTGAGCCGTTCAGGCCCTCTCCACTCTGTGGGACTCGTATTTGCAAAGGGAAGGAAGATGTTCTACATTTCACTTACAAAGCGGGCGAGCCTCGCGCTCCCTTTTTTTATATTCAGGCTTGAAGCTCTTATTATTCTTTCTCCTGTTTCAACCATTTCTTTTGTGGTGTGTGTGTGTGTGTGTGTGTGTGTGTTCTGTGTGCTGTTGAAAACTGCCCCGAGCCACTCTCACGTTAGGGGTCTTTATGGAAAAAAGAAGGGGATGGTATCCAGATGTGAATGTGTGTTTTTGCCTTGGCTCTTCAAAGGAATCTCTATATACATGTGTGTGTGTGTGTGTGTGTGTGTGTGTGTGTGTGTGTGCCTGTGTACTCGGGGCAGACTAAGTGTGTGATTCAGAACTGATTGTGTTGCTTGGTCATGTAAAATTGTAGCATTATTACAAGTGGACCATTAACTGTGCAGGCGAGCGTTTTATTGACGGAGGAAAAGGAGAGTAGGACTTTTGTAGCGGTGACATTTTGAGGATGATATAATGTCTCCTTTAAAAAAAGAGTCGCTCCATGAATTATTAGGTCACGTTGTAGGGGAGATTTCTGAATGTGTTGCATGCGTTCCTGGTTTTTGTTCCACTTTATTAATGCTGACACATAGGTCGTCCCACACTTAACGTGTCTCCCTAATATTTACGTTGACATCCAACTGAAATATATTTTTCTTTGTTGGACAAGAAGTTTTTGTCCATTACGTATCAAGTCAACTGAGCTCCCTCTCACTCTGAATTGCATTTAGTTTGGATTTTTTTAAAAGTGGATGATTGCAAAATTCTGCGTATTTAAAACATTATGTAACAGCGACATTTAAATATCACTAATGCAACAATACTTTTTTATTATGGGGTGCACATTTTTGCTGTTTGCTGTCCCTAATTTTAATATGTTAAAAAGTAAAACCAAGAATTGGTTGTCAATTTCTTAAAACTCAAACCTGGCAACTCTTACTGTCGGGAAGCAGACTCACTGATCATGGCCGTGTCTTTTTTCACCACGCAGCTTTCCTTTACCGAGAAGGAACCCGTCCTTCCTCCCATCTTCCTCCCCTGGACAGGTGAGTACATTAATTTAACATTTAATTGAATAATAATCTGTATCAGGCGGCAACTTCAGATGTGTCCTGCATTCTCTTTCCTGACCACCAGGGGGCGACTCCTCTGGTTGTATAGAAGTCAAAGCTTCATGTGTTAAAGCTGCATTCTCTCTCCTGACCACCAGGGGGCGACTCCTCTGGTTGTATAGAAGTCAAAGCTTCATGTGTTAAAGCTGCATTCTCTCTCCTGACCACCAGGGGGCGACTCCTCTGGTTGTATAGAAGTCTATAGAAAATGACTCTACTTCTCTCTTGATTTATTCCCTCAGTAAACATTGTAAACATGAGTTTATGTCTCAATCTCTAGTTTCAAGTCTTCTTCAATACAGCATGATGTTCATTTCGTAAATTATGGTCCATCTAGAGTCAAACAGACCATAAAGCAGGGAATGCTTTAGGGCGGGGCTACAAGGTGATTGACAGGTCGTCACTCCTCCGCCTTCCAAATATGGTAACTTCTGTTCATTGGTTGCAAAAAAACAAGACGGCGACAGCGAAATCGCTGAACTCGAGGCTTCATAACATCAGGCCACAAACCAACGGGTGACGTCACCATGACTACGTCCACTTCTTAGATACAGTCTGTGGTCTGTACTGTAGTGCTGCAGTAGATACTGTCAGGGAAACAGCACACTGATCTCTAGTCAGGGAGGTCTGACTCAGGTGCAGGCAAACAAATTCAGCAAAGCTGGGAGAAGAAAAACAAACATTAGTCAGGGACTGGAGCGGAAATCATTAATAAACGGCGCATTAGTGCTGAAGATATAAAGCGGGATGATCGCTGTTGGAAGCTGATTGCCGAGGCAGACCTAGTGGCTCTAATGTGACACCAGAGGACGACCCGTCTTCTGACATTAACGCGTTTCATTCTCAGCCGGATCACTTTGTACCGCTGTGCTCTGTTGCCGGTTCCCGCAGCCGGACCGATGGCCAAATAAGGTAGAAAGCAAGACAGCAACCTTGTTTGTGCCTGTTTATCAGTCTCCAAGGCGTAACCCCCCCCCACACACACACACACACACACACACACACACACACACACACACACACACTCCCCTCTTCCGCTCCCGTGTCACAACCTGTCTGCAAAACTCCCACATTTCAGCCGTAATTTACATCCTTGCATCACAAGTGGGCCAACATCATCCTGCATCTCCTAACTGGCCCTGAGAGCAGATCCACTCTGCTCGTTCCTGTCTCGTCTCCCATCTCTCCGTCTCTCTCTCTCTCCGTCTCTCTCGCTTCCTGTCCCTTCATCATTATTCTCTTTTCTCGGTCCTACTCTTTCCCCCTTCTACTAATTTGCCGTGTCCGTGTGTGCCTAAATTCACTCTGTCCTAAAGGATGGGTTTTCTCACATCTCGGTCCATCCGCCAAAATCCTCACATCCTTCAGGGACTTACTGTTCCTGTGAACTCTGCCAGCCATCTCCCGAACGCTTTATGAATCATTTCCTTTTAAACTTTTCTTCAACACACACACACACACGTTTAGTGTCGGCTCAGATAGTGCCTGCCTCAGCCTCTCTCCCTCGGGGATATTAGGAACAGCAGGTATTCCTGGCTTGATCTGGGCGCTGGCTCCCCACGCTGTGTGCAGGGCCAAAGGCCCAGAGGGCCCCCAGCGTCCAGATTTAGCATTTGAACGAGAGTCGTGCCAATTTCCCAACCATGTGCCTTTAAAAGGGAGATTAGTGGTACCGTGCTGATGCTGAAAATTCTGTCTGAATCTATATTTATCGAATGAAAAGAAAAATGTAATCATTGAGGAAAAAAAGCACAGCTGAACGAGTCAAACCAGAAAAAACACAAGAAATGAGCATGCTGTTTAATCACAAGCCAATAATGTACCGGTTTTTACGTAGAAACGATTCCAGGGACAATAATTGTATTTGGCTTTAGTCGTGACAAACACAGGAAGTGTTGAATGGCAGTAGAGAGGACTCAGAGGACTCAAGGCAGTTTAAAAGTCCAGATTTGGACACTTTCTTGGTGGATTGTACACAATGTGACTGGCTCGGTGAGGAGCTCCAGGCACATACAGTGAGAGAGGGACAGATCAGTTATCTAAATCTGGGTGATAACAACACGCAAGCTCTCAAGTCAAACTGTGGCGGCAGCTGGAGGGTGATCGTGAAAAACTGGTTTCTGGAGTATCTCACCACAAACTGGGAAATATGACAAAACACAGGTGGAAGAGATCAGGGCGGGGAAGACGACTGCAAAGGTGGGGAGTGAAACCATGACATGACACATAAAATAAAACAGAAAGCACTAAACATGACTAAAGGAATGAATGAAACAAGGAACAGAACAGAAAACCCAAAGCCTAGAAAGCAAACCCCTCAAGAGAAATGCTCACGGAACTAATTAAGGAAACTAAGAAAGATAAGATGCAAGGTAGTTTTTAAGTCTGAGGGTCTGCTGGACACAGAGCCAGACTCCGACACAAACCTGTCTCTGCAGAAAGGAAATAGCGGACTTACTGAATACAATTGTTAATCTTGATAAAATCGCAAGTGTATGCTTTATTTTAAAAATGATCCAATCCTAAAAACCAAGCCCAGTGTTAGTGAGCAGCACTCGCACCAAAAGTCCTCGACACTGAGAGTCTCTCGTCCACAGACTGTCTATAAGAAGTGGACGTAGTCGTCGTGACGTCACTCGTTGGTTTGTTGACTGACGTTTTGAAGCCTCGAGTTCGGCCGTCGCCATGTTGTTGTTTTTGCAGCTAATGAACAGACGTAGCAGAAAAAAATGCTAACTTCCATTTAACTTTGGTTATTGAAGAAACCGTGCTTGTGTAAAGACAATCGGACATCCGGGCATGTGGATGCTCGCTAACCCTTGCCTGGATGACGGGGGCAAAACGCCACTTTTTGTTGCAAACATGAATGTTATCGACGCCGTCGGCCGTAAACGGGGCCTATTGCCCTTCAGTGTCGTGTTACGACCCGGCCAGCAGCCCTGTGCTCACTCCATTCACAAACAAGCCTCCCTACATCTCTGTTACAGCAACATCAATAATAGTAGAGAGAGAAAGCTGGCCGGGTCAGTGCTGACGTAGCACAGCGAATGATGGACCTGCTCAATACGGCATTAATGGCTCACACCTGGTGGGAAGCGATCCCATTGGCTGAGCTTCATACACGCCTTAGGCACACTCGGAAGCTTTCAGTTGAAAGTGGGTGTTGGTCCAGGCCACGTGGACGGGTCAAGGGTCCAGATTGTAGCAGTAGTCCGCCCTCCACGCCTTCCTCACGGGTTTGGCGAGCGCACGGCGCTCTGACAATGAGCCAGTCACTTCAAACAAGCAGCGAACACAGCTGTGCATCCGAAAGTGCTTTGATCATGAAGACCGGCCCTTTGTTTTTTTCATTCATCGATTCGTCTATAAATTTCTTCTCACAATTCTTGACTGCCAAAATTTTACATTCAACAAGGAGGTTGAGCAATACTGTAAAAGATTGACATCACATGTTGCCACAAATAGAACAAACTGCGTTAACTGTTTGTCGGGTCATGGAGAGGTTTTGTGTGAGACTTGACTGTATATTCACTTTTTGTTTTCCTCTTCAGCGGACGCTCTAAAGGCTTTGATGACTCCGCACCTCCACGTTCATTAGGTACATGTCTACTTCTACAAGTACAGAGTGTATAATGTTTCATAATAATCAGTCTATGAAGTGCTTCTGCACATGCCATGCCATGATGACGACGTTTCTGCAAACCACAGATACGTCGAATGTGGACGTTTCAGAGCAAGTGACGGAGTACATCGAGCAACTGTTATTGAAAGTTACATGTAAAAATAACGGGGAAACAAGTGAGGAAGTCCTTTATGAGCAGATGGGAGGTGGACGGGTCAATCAAACCCGGGACTTTCACCCAGGAGGCCGCTGTTTGTGTCCCGTGTGAAACCAAAAGTCAACATCAACTTTACACTTGTTACATAACATTGTAACGCTACATCGTAACGCTACATCGTAACGCTACTTCGTAACGCTACTTCGTAACGCTACTTCGTAACGCTACGTCGTAACGCTACTTCGTAACGCTACTTCGTAACGCTACTTCGTAACGCTACGTCGTAACGCTACTTCGTAACGCTACGTCGTAACGCTACGTCGTAACGCTACGTCGTAACGCTACGTCGTAACGTTTCCGCTCCGTTACTTTTGTTGCTTTACTTTTGTTGCTTAAAGCTAACCAATTGTTTGACATCGTTAACCACGTGGCATTGTGAGTTTCTACAAGCGTGATACAAGGCTGATATGAAATAATTCATCAGGAGTGTTTTTGGTTCTGAAACGTCGACATTCAACATCTCCTGTGGTTTGCAGAAATGCACTATGCAAAAAAAGAATTCTGACGGCTGGATTATGACCTTCCATACAGCCTATCAATCAAAATGGAAGATGAGTGTTGCTCCTCGGCTTTTTGGCTCTGTTGATGAATACCTTGAGTCGCTGTAGGAATTTACTGACTTCACACTCTCAATCAGGTCTATGATATGTGATTTGGCTCAGAAAACCTGCAAGTCTTTTCGACAGATCAATGTACATTTAGAGCCTTTTGAAGGTTGGCTTTATTATTTTTAGGATGGCTTTTTATATATATATTTTATTTTAGTACCTGCCCTATATATATTCTGTTTGAACTATCAGTGAGTTTATGTCCTAAATATATGAAAGAAAGTTGAAGTGCTGCCATTAGAGTTAACATTAAGTATTGTTTTTGAGGAAGTTCAACAGAAAACGGTGGCAGGTGCTGCTCTGAACGCAGTAACTTGGTGAATGCTTTCGAGGATATGGAAATGGATGCAGTTACCGGCTGCTGCTGTGTTTGGTCCTGTCCAGTCAGCTGTGTGGCTCTCTGCTCCTTCTCTTAGGTGCATCATCCTCCAAGGCTGGCTGGAGTGGCACCGCCAAGGACTGGGAATGCTACTTATGGCAGGAAAGCTGCGTCAGATCCAGATCTAGAGAGCAAGCCCGTGTTGAGAGACACGCTAGAAGCAGAAATAGAAACAGGGGGAGCTGTTCCTCTTCACACGGGTGAGTCTCACTGTCTTGAAGTTAAAACCTTTGGTCAGTTCATTTAATGAAGGTCATCCTCAAGTCTGGTTTCCCTTTTGTGAACCATATTGATCAAGCACCAGACACACGTCCCTCAGCAAAGTCTGCTGAGCAGCTGTGGCCTTCTGGATCGGGCAACATACAGGGTATTGGTCCCGGTCCAGACATCCAGTCTGTTTTGGGCTCCTTCAATATGTGTGCATTTGCAGCCAGTTTCTCCATCTTTATCTGACACACACAGACACGTACATGTGTGTACAGCAAGCGAGATTTGCTGTTGAGTGATGGAAATCTTCAAAGAAAAGCCAAAAACAGAACAAAGAGTGCAGATGAGGAAACGGTCTGTTTGCCAGGTGAGGCGGGAGATGAGGGCGGAGTCTTTTGTTGGAATCAGTGCTGGGTGATGTCTAGGCACGACTGTATCGTGGTATGTGATGGCAGTTTCTGCTGGAGGCTGCATTAGGGGGAACGCTGAACCGCACGACATGTGACGGGGGGGGCAACCAATCACAGTTGGCGGATTTCATTTCTGTCTCCTGTAAACAATTCGTAGAGGTGAAGTTAATCACCTTAGTACAGGACTACTACTATCTGTCCCCAGGACTATCTGACCTGCTTCACCCCTCGCTATACAAGGCCTTCCCTACATCCGGTTTAAAGGTCAAACTGAAGATAATAAATGGAGCAGTAAAGCTACTGTGTAGCTGGAAAATCCATTAATCTTTGTTTGGACTTTGTTTAGTTTAGTCAGTGAGGCTTACTACGAAATTACCCAAACTTATCATTATCATCACAGCGTACAGGTTTCGGTTGCTTAGTAAGATGCAACATGTGAACGTCCCCTCATACCGGCTGGCAGAGAACCAAAGATGTGGACGGGGGAAAACATTGTTTGCGAAATATTTGGCTTGTACTAATTTCAGCCCGCATCGGTTTTATGAGTTTTATTTGATTATTATTGTTTTTGCTCTGGTGCAGTGAGACGGGCCCCGAGGAAGTCCAGATTAGAGAATAACTCGCTGTATTTGCCAGGAAATAATTCAGCGTATGCTCCTCTGTATGCAGCTCGAGTCCTTCCTGCCTGCGGCTGATAAGAGCCGATCTGATATCCAAACCTCACATAGTGGCCTACTACCCCACAGTCTGACAGCATGCGTGAGCCCAAACACTCACATGCATGCTCAAGCCAAATCGTGCCCTACATTTTCTCTGCACACTCAGGGTTGACCGTTTGCCAGATGTCTATTCAATTATCATCAACTCATGCAGCTGCCAACTGGAATACAGGCAGGCACGACTTCCCTCCTCCTCACATCCTCGTCAGCTGACCCGAAGCTCACACTGTATGAAAGCATGAGTGTCACATTCCTCACTAAAACAGGAACATGTTCAGCCCAGTCGCCAGGAGAAAATGGTGGCATTGAAAGTTTCTGCAACGTTTTGGGATTCGGTCAGAGCAAGTGACACAGGACAGCGACGTGGGACAATAACGAGTATGAAGAGCAAATCCACAAAGGATGATTGTTATTTATTACATTGTTACATTACTGTGTTACATTACTGTGTTACAAAGTTGCGTCACGACGTTGTGTAGTTGCATAGTTGCGTCGTGATGTTGCGATGTTGCATTGCACCGTTGCGTTGCGTTGCGCCGTTGCGTTGCACCGTTGCGTTGCATTGCGCCGTTGCGTTGCACCGTTGCGTTGCACCGTTGCGTTGTGACATATACAAACCCTCATCTTTTTTCTAACCATCACCAAAGTTTTGTTGCCTAAACCTAACCAATTGTTTCACGACGTTGACCACGTAGCATTGCGTGTTCCTGCTAGCGTGATATGAGCCGGTATTAAACGTATATTTATAAAACAGATTTTTCTGGTGTAGTTTGTAGACGCGTAACATTTGTTCGGTATCAGGGATATTCCTGCCGTTGCCATTGACCCAGACACTGGCCTCAGATCAGAAGTTGGGCTTTTCCCTAAACAGTCAAAACTCCAAACGCTCTCAGTACAGCTGATATCTTTTCAAAAGCTGCGACGCCGTTGACGACAATGAATTTGAACGTCCCGCGGGTCAAATGAGGGAAGTGGGACGTGGGGACAGCTGGGACGCTGGAGGCGAACTGCAGAAGACGGTACGCTGTGGACTCACATGTGTGAGACAGACTCACGGCCGACGCCCGGGAGAGCCGGAGAGTCATCAGACCGGTAGATGTGTTCTGTTGCTGTCGGCGACGCGCGCTGATCACACTTAGGTTGATGTGTGTCGCCCTCCATTCTGGTCACGTGATCAGGCGTCGCACTGCGCGGGTCTCTCTCACACACACACACACACACACACACACGTACAGGTTATGTGTTTTGTGTTACATTGATTTATGACTCTGCTCGGAGCTATTTTTAGACTGGAACCGGAGGGATTCATTGTTAGTGTGTGTGAAAGAGAGAAACAGATGGAGCTCTCCACTGCTTCGCTGTTATCCCTCTTATTGATTATTGGTGAGGTGGATTTCGACAACAAAGCGTCTCTGAAACACACATTGTTTTGTTTTACACACTTTGTTTTCTGCTTTCCGATGAAAAAAAAAAAAGGAAAATATCAAAATATTAAGTACACTGCAACAGCATGTTGTTCCATCTTAAATACCTTTAATTCTAATTCTCAGGAAAGAATACAGAATAACCTGGCCCTCTGAGGTGAACTAATATTAATGAGCTTTCATTCATCCATGCTGAGTCACACGGGGAGCGTGGAGGCATCAGCTACTGGTTATCAGCTGTGGCGGTGACCGCACGCCTCGTCGTTACCGCCACCACTAATAGATTCCATGAGCTGAACTCACATGTGTTCATCCACTGGGCGATAAACTGTGTTTCTGCCTCCCATGACCTTCGCCCCCTCCCTCCACTCCCCCCCTCCCCTCCGGTGGACGCTCAGCCTGGAGGGAGCCGATTGGTCCGTTTGGTCAACAACTGACGGCAGATCCCATCTCTGGATGATAAACGCCATCCTTCTCTTTAGCGGGACCACAATCTATCCACTTTCTCACACACACACACACACACACACACACACACACACACACACACACACACACACACACACGCTCCAAAAGAGGTGCATTTAATTTAAATACCCTCTGGTTAGTTCGCTCGCTGGTCGCCTTGCGCACATTAGTAAGTTCATCTGGAAGATAATGGAGTGGAGGAGCCTCGGTGTGACGAGGGAATTAAAATGATAATTGTCTCCCTGCTTAAATGTGGCCTAAAAGGCTTCATTAGAAAATGCTGTCGGGCAAATTTCAGCGTTAACAAAGAGTTTAGCTGACTGAACCGGGAACAGGAAGTGATAACTGAATAAAAAGGCAGCTGTGATACAATGCATCGGAACCAAATCAGAGCGCTGTTAATTAAAAAAGGGTTTTACGGCCTCAAAGTAATTTGCACCAGTCAATAATAACAGTCGTGTTCAATTTGCATTAAAGCACAATGGAGTGACTCCTTTTCTCAGCTGCAGACATTGGTTACATTTTCATAAGTCTGGCCTGTGGTTTTGAAGGAGAAGCCTTGTGATTTGGAGCAGCAGCTCAGGCTTTTGTTTCAGACCCAAATGGCCTCGTTCCTCCAGAGAAACGGGTCCTTTTCTTGATTCTCCTCGGATGCCTTTGTGCCTGCTGACACTTTCCATCCCGTTCTTCAGGCTCTGACTCAGGGCCGGTGTGTTCTTCCACCAGCATCTGGTTTTATCCCCCCCCTACCTCCCTCCTCCCCCCTCCCCCCAGCCATTTCTTTCCCGAGCCGATGTCGGGGTCTGAACCGGATCTGTGTTGATGTTCCTTCAGCGGCGCTTGCTCGTCCTCGCGCTCGGCGCTACTTTCTGACATTATTTATTAAACATGCAGCGTCACTTTCATACATCCGTCTGCTTCCGTTACTTCTTTTTCTCGCCACTAACATCCATTAAAACATGGCCGCCTGCTTGCTTTGTTCTGTGGTTAAAGCTCTGGTCCCGAGGGCTCCGCTCACTGGTAATCTCTTACAAAACGTGTTCCTTTTGTCGGTTTAAATGGACACGAGCTCCAAATTCTTTTCGATTTTTCCCTCACCATTCTGCGGTAATAATATATCTTCTGTCTGGAACAAACTGATTGGCGCTGGTGTCTTTGCTCAATCACGGTTCTGTCAATAAGCTGATTAAATGGAGGTCCATTTGGCCGAATCTAACAATCCTCACAAACCCGGGAGGCTGGCTGGTCGCTGTCCAAGGACAAACCGGGTCTGAGTACCTGTGACCCCCTGACCCTGAAGCTCTGTCTGTATTTGGTGCCATGCCGCTATTGATACGGCCAATTATTCAAAAACAAAGCCTCGTGGTTCCGAAATTACTAACTCTCTGTGCAACAAACAGAATAACACGGCTAATTGTTACTCAAGATGACGTCATCGTTTTCCCACCATGGCGAAGGCACGAGCCGCCCTACTCTGCCCCTGGTCGGCTCACCCTGATACCCTGATACCCTGGATACCCTGATACCCTGATACCCTGGATACCCTGATACCCTGATACCCTGGATACCCTGATACCCTGGATACCCTGATACCCTGATACCCTGGATACCCTGATACCCTGACACCCTGAGCCTAACTAGACGAGTGGGTCAGGCTTTGATGACGTCTTTCTGCATAATCATTTTACGTAACAAACATAATTATTTGTTATGTTTTGTTCCCCAAAACCATACCACGTAGTTTTTCTGCTTGAAACTGCAACAAACTCATTCATTGCATTTGATCTCTTCAACAAACAACACGGCGTCTTTACAAACGTCTGATGTACATGTAGAGAAACACAGGGTTGTCCAAGTGGGACTAACTGTGCCGTTTAGACACAATGCATCATGGGACGTGTCCGAGTTACCAAACAAGGTATCATTTGTAGAATCTGCATATTAATTGGCTGTAATATGTTAATGTGAAGTATGATTATCACAGATTAGGAACCGGAGATAGAACGTAAAGCTAGTTAAGTTATGAGGTTTTGGTCTTAAAACGTTTATTAAATAATCTTTGAGAGAACAAACTGGACAGAAAACGCTGACCCTGAAGTTCTGCCTCACTGGCCCCGTTGTGTTTCTCCTGGCGTCTCCACGGCGACGAAGCTGAAACAACATCGTCATCCCGCCCCTCCGGTCGTCAGACTGTTCGCTTCTTTCATGTTAATTGTGCCGATCATAGATTACGTTTCATATCCGCAGCGCGGCTCCACGTAGCTGACTGCAGGGCTGGAGCAGACGGAATTACACCGCGACGGGCGTTTTCATAAAATCTGTGATCTATCCCCCCCCCCTATACCCCTGCCCCCCTCCCTATCCCCCTCCCTATCCCCCTCCCCGCCGCTGCTGTCGAATAAAAACCCTAAAATGTGAAAACAAATCCCGAGGCTTCCCGTTCTGCTCCTCCTCCTCGGCCTCCGTGGGAAGCGTCTGCCCGTGTTGTCGGCGTTACGCGAGGTGCCGTTAAAGCTAATGGCTCCGAGCAAGAACAAATGTGGGCCTTGGGTCCTAATCCCCCCCGCAGCTAACACAAGAGCTCGTCTCCAAATATTGAATCTATTCAGCTTTGTACTTGCAAACTGCTCTGGCCCTGAAGCTCTCCCTCTCTCCTTCCCCACGCCGAGCGAGTGGATGGTAATAATTACTGCAGCCTTCGCTGTGCAGTTTCTCTCCTTTTCCTGTGAAGTCTTTGGAGCCAGATGATACTTTTTTTTTTTTTTATGGCGGCAGAAAGAGAAATGTATTCAGCATGAAGGCTCTTTGAAAGGTCAGGGTGATTATTCTAAAGCTGCAAGCTGTGCCAAGGTGGAAATGTAAATGTGTAGGAGACACTAGAGATTCCCCTTCAGCACGCGTTACGGTTTTTCTCTGTAATCCTAAAGAAACAGTGTCGTCTGTATTCTGTGTTCCTCTCCGTGTGTGTGTGGACTCTCGGACTTGTTACGACCAGACAATCTGACTGAGCAGAACACTGCTGCTGGCTTTGAATCAAACCGGAACTAACGCGGAGGGAGAAAGATCTCCGGGACAAACAAACACACTTTGTTGAGCAGGTTAACGCTCCGCTCGCGGTTTCTTCTCTTTTGTAGGTTTAAATTGACCCGAGCCCCCAATTTTGTTTCGATTTTTACGCATGAAGGCTATAATATATCTTTGTTGTGTCCGGAGCGAACCGATCGGCGCCGGTGTCTTTACACAATCACGCTTCCATCAGCAACCTGATTACATGGAGGCCGCGTGGCCGACGGAGACGGGGAACTCCAAATCCATCAACAGACTCTGTGTTCACACGGAGGGTCTGAGGGGACGAGACCTCTGCTATCAGAAGCGTTCGGCTTCCGGTTGAAGTCCGAGTAGTTTTGATAAGTCTTTGATTTGAACGCCAGTAAACCGCGTGGGCCAAATACAATCTGATCGTACAAGACGTACTAGCCTTTCATCGGTTTAACATTCGCTTGTAAACAAGACGTCTCTCAACTCCAGTCTCGTGTCTCAAGTCGCTCATCGGACCGCTGGATACCCAAAAGCCCTGAGAAATATAGACCCTTCACCCCCTAGACCCCGACCGCCGGGAGACTGGCAGGTTCAGAGATCAGTGGGACTCTGATTGTGACTAAAATAAAGATTTAGCTTGAACATCTAGAGAAACATAAACAAGACGAGTGTTAACAAGTTTGTTTTTGTCATGTTTGAGGACGTAATCTAAAGATGTAGTTCATGTGGAACCCGCCCCGTTCTCGTATGCGGTGGAACGTTTGCATAAACGTGGCGTGACGAGGTTGAAGTTAATCCCGGGGCATCTTTGGACCGTCCTTCAGGCCCCCGGGGTGCTGATGCTCCGCCTGCACCGGAGCTGACACCGTGTTTGAACTTGTTCAGTAAATCGCCGCCGATGGCCAACATTTCAGCGACGAGGCCCCTCCCCCTCTACATGAATGTGTTTGTGAATGAAAATGTTTTCAGAGGTCACATGAGAGAGAAGAGCGGTGAACTAATGACTGATGGGTGTTGTAGTCTCCCAGGACAGCAGCTCCTACAGGGAATAATGGATTTATTTTAGCTTAGAGGATACTGCAGCACGCCTGTTTGAGTTTAATGTACAGTAAAGGGCAAGCTGTGTCACGAGAGGCTCTTTGTTACTCTAGGACAAAGGGGGAGGGGGGGTAGGACTATAAGCTCCTTCTCATCTTCGTATTATTCCCCCATGAAAAAGCCTCCAGTTTCATCAGCAGCAAAATGAATGTGATATTTTTCAGCGTGGAGGAGCGAGGACACAAACGTGGCGGTTTCGACCGATTGGCCGGAGAAAGAGAAGAACGCCACGGAGAGAGGAGGCCGAGAGGCAACGGAGAAGAGAGGCAGAAACCATCCTGCAGGTTCAACAGAGACACAAACACACTATACTCTTCATATGCACACAGGTCCACCCATGACATATGACCTCAGTGACCATCCCAAGCAGCTAAAGGACACTTCCACACAAACAGTAGAAGCCAAGGATCCAACAGCAAACCGACCCCTGAGTCTCTTTGTGGTCGTTCTGAGTCTCTTTGTGGTCGTTCTGAGTCTCTTTGTGGTCGTTCTGAGTCTCTTTGTGGTCGTTCTGAGTCTCTTTGTGGTCGTTCTGAGTCTCTACATAGCTGTTTTGTGTCTCTTTGTAATAATTTGTCTTTTTGTGGTCATTTTTGTCTGTGGTTGTTTTGAGCCTCTGTAGATGTGTTGTGTCTCCTTGTAAATGTTTTGTTTTTCTATGTAGTTGTTTTGTGTCTCTTTGTAGTAGTTTTGTGTCTCTTTGTAGTTCTTTTGTTTTTCTATGTAGTCATTTTGTGTTCTTTTGTGTCTCTTTGTATTTGTTGTGTCTCTTCGTAGTCATTTTGTTTCTTTGAGGTTATTCTGAGTCTCTTTGTAGTTGTTTTATGTTACTTTGTCGTCATTTTGTGTCTCTTCCTGGTCGGTTCGTGTCTCTTTGAGTGACGTTGTGCAGACCCAGAGGGCTCCTGACACTTTGTGCCCAGTTGCCCCGTTCAGTAATCCATCCATGCACACACTCACAGTCCTCATGAAGGACAGAATGAAAGACGACAGAATGATCACTTTGATTGTCTTCTATGTCCTCAACAGCAGCAGCAGGAGGAGGAGCAGGAGGAGGAGGATGAGGAGCAGGAGTTGTAGGGGCGGTGCTGAGGACAGGGACAGTCAGCGTAGATACAAAAAGCCTCAAAGAAACAGGAAGGAGCCCAACGAGACCTTCTGTGTTGACAAGGAGGGGAAGTTAAACTAAGACTCACTGTCAGTCTCTCAATCCATTTAATGAGAAGATCTGTGGCATCTTCTGTGTGTTTCATCAGAAAATGTGAGTTTATTAAAGGAGCTAAGGAGAACATGTTTATGTTGCATCACTTTTAGTGTTTTAAAGTAAGAGTTTCCTCCCACAACTCTCTTTTTCAAATGACTTTATTGATCATTTAACCAAATGTACCGTCAGATATACTACACAGGCCGAAGCGTGACAGATAGAACCACAGCAGACGGGCCTCAGACCGTCCGCCGACACACAGAAACCAAGTCAGTTTTTTTTTCTTCTTAAAAGTAAGAAAATTAGTAAGGCCTCCACAATGTCACCTAATTAAATATTTTTTTAACATGTTATGAACACATTGATCCATTATTTTTCTTTAATATACTTTATTGACAGTGGTTGGGTAATTTAGCCATTGCTTCTGAAATCAAAGAGAAACCTCAACACAGACGACTACTTGGCAACGTGTCCTCGGGACGAAGACGACAACCACTGTCAGTACAAACAGAATGGAGCCTACGTTTAAAGGCCGAACCACGAACAAACAAAAAGAAACGTATTACAAGTGCTTGGATCAGTACTTTTTTTTCTTTTTTTTTTCTCTTTTTTTTAGACACCCAACATTTACAGTAAAGAAATGTGAGTCCAACTTAACGCATACCCTAATATATAACTACTGGAATTGGCAACGTGTTGTGTCTCCTCTCGATCCACCGGCTCCACTCGCTGGATGCTGTGCCAGAGAATGACCTCCAAACCGATAACAACATCCTGGTCAGAAGTGGCTCAGGCCCGGATCCTCCCCGCTCAGCGTTCTCGGAGGGGCAAGTTAACCTCTGGTAACAATCCAGTCTCATGTTTGTCCCTCTCCGAGCTCCCGGCTAAAGTCCGCCCGTCTGTCCGTACAGATAGCACTATTCTACGCTCCTCCCACACAGCGAGCTCGGGGTGGTCAGCCGGTCTAAAAGCTCCGCCTCCCACATTCCTTGGTCAGTGTCGCCGAGGCGGCGCTACAGCAGGCTGCCCGGCCAGGAGACGATGGTCAGGGTGATTCTGCCCCGGAGCTCCTTTAGAAGGCGCACCAGCGCCGTGTGGGTCATCCCCCATGTGCTCGTCCCGTTCACCTCGAGCAGGATGTCCCCACACCTACACAGGGCGAGACGGCCATGGAAAAAAAAAAAAAAAAAGCATTGTTAACCTCTCGTCTAGTTTTGCTAACCGGTAACTAACTGCTTTTTTTTAAAAAAGGTACAGAGTGTGTGATCTGCCGGCATCTAGTGGTGAGGTTGCAGAACGCAACCAACTGAAACTTCTACTCTACAAAACAGGAAGACGATCCACTGCGTGTGTAGACAAAAAACATACCTCATTCTAAGGTAACAGAAATGACTTGTTCTCAGGGGATTGTAAACAAAACAACAACGACAACAACTTAATAATACTATGTTACATTTCTGCCGATAGATCTCCCTAAATGCTACACACTGTACCTTTAAGAAAAGAAACTCAGCTCCATTTGACTTTAGAGCTACATCCATCCAATAATATCACTTTGCTGGAGTTTATTACCGCATTTTGATCCGTCCTAATTTGATATTTGTTCTAAACAGTTTGATCGTGGTTCACACAACAGATACATGTTGAATGGGCCCCTTTGTATTTTCTGTTGCAGCGTTTATTAATGCAGCAGCAGACAGGAAGTGAACTGGGACCAAAGCTGTTGCCCCGGCAGGTCGAATAATAATAAAAAAAAGAAAAACGGCATGTGTAACCAGTCAAAATTGACCTTGGTGGTTAAATGATCACAAACGTGATTAATGGGAACCATGAAAGGTTTGCTCACGGGCGGTCTGAACGCCGCGTACCTTATCCTGCCGTCGTTGTAGGCCGGCGTCCCCTCCACGATGGAGCGGATGAAAAAGGATTGATTGCAGTTGACCTCCTCCTGACCCCCGACGATGCTGAAGCCCAGGCTGCCCGAGGTGCTCCGCCGCAGGACGATGTCTTTGCAGCAGTAGAGGTGCCTGCACGAGCCGAGAGAGAGAGATTAAAAACACTAATCTCTCCGCTGCGTCTTTAAATTGTATAAACTGGACGTCTACACGGGTCGGACGGCTGGAACCCAACAGAAAACAAAGGCCTCTTTCAATGAAGGTGGGACTCTTCCTCCCAGCAGATGAGAAACAATGAGAATATATGTAGATATATATATATATATATATAGGGCATATTCAAAGCTGCACTGCTGGTCTGGACTACATCCCCATGGTGACTCAGAGCTTTGTTCTGACTCCTAATCAATTCGCTGCTTGGTAGAGAAACACGTTTTAATTTCCCTTACAGCGGGAGCAGCGGTTGTTTACCGCTGTCAGCGCGCCGCCGTTCCTCCCGACAAAACATTCTATTAAGATCAATTTAGCTTTTTTTCACTCTCAGAAGTTCTGCTGATAAAATAGCACCTGAATATTTAAGCGGAAAAGTTAGAAAGTATAATGAGCTTTTCTCTCCCCTGCTGGCTCTGTCAGAGTTTCGGTTGGCGACCAGCTGGCGGAGGTCAAAAGGGGGGGCGGGGTGGGGGGGGTGAGGTTGTCAATTATACTGGGCTAAAGTAGCAAAATGTAAATGCAGTGGAAACTTTGTCGCTCACCTGGGCAGCTGCAGCCATGACACCCACAGCGGCGAGTAGTCGTCGCTGGGCAGCGGGCTCTTGGTGCTGTCCGAGGGCGACGGCGCCAGGCAGGGCGGCAGCACGCACTCCTGCAGGCTCTCCTCCGGAGGACGCATCTCCAGGACCTTCAGCACCACGGGAGAGGAGGTGTTCTTCAGGTTGGCCACGGCCTCGCCTCGCGTCACCCCCGTCAAGTCTACTCCGTTCACGTTTAGCAGGATGTCGCCTGCAGGGGGGGGGTGAGAGGACAGCCAACTCATCCTCTGTCCTGATTAATGCTTTTCAAAAGACCTCACGGGGGCCTCTGGGCTCATCAGCTGCCTGTTTAATATTCAACAACCTCTCCCGCTACAGCACCAACACAAAGGGGTGGGAACAGAGCGCCACCTGTGCTTTAAGAAGCCTCGCGGCGATGAAAGTGGTGCAGAGGAGAGACAGACGGTGCGGGCCGGCCGGTGAGCGACGGTGAGCCCGGGGCGGATATGCAAATGACCGGTCTTGTTTTTAAAACACAAACATGTTTCATGAGCACACAAACGGAGACAGCTGTATAAATACTGTAACGTGCACCGCGGACCATCCAGAACGTCTTTCTGCTGCCCTTATTCTCTCTCTCTGAATATGCTGGAATCAGCAGCTACAACCCCCCCCCCCCCCGCCCCCCCCCCCCTGTTCTCAGAGCTGACTGATTTCATCTAACGAAATAATTAAGCGTTCCACAAACGGAACAGAAGAAGTCCCGAGCACCGCTATGCTGATGTTTGTTTGTGGTTGTTTTTTTGTTTTGTTTAAGTGCATCGGAGCCAATTTGCGGGGCGCTGAACCACCGCGTCTTTCTGCTGGATGAATACACTTCATAATGAAACACCAATCATCAATCACCGCCGTCTGTAATACACAAAGTGTTCATCGCCAAAGCCAGATCCGTGTCTGCCAGCTCAAAGCTAGACAACAACCTCATTAAAAAAAAGAAAGCTCATTCTCCCTCCGACTAATGACTAATTATCTGCAAAAAAAAAAGAAAAAGAAAAGCGGACGCTCTCCTGTACCTTTGCGGATGGAGCCCTCCTGTCCCACCACTCCGTCAGAGTCCACGTTCGTGACGTAGATGGGGAGGTCCCACCCTCGGCTGGACATGCCGCCGGCCACCGTCATCCCCAGGGAGTCGTACGGCTCCTTCGTCAGAGTGACGGTCTTCTCGTAGCACGCGGGCTTCTGACAGGAGTCCTTCAGCGGGGGGCAGAGGGCGGAGAGGGGGTCACGTCACATCATCCGTCAGCTCAGTTACACCACACAGATCCACACGTCCTGCCTGAGCGCTACTGAGCATGTGCAGATCAGCGCTCCACACCTGTGGTTTAATCTGCGTTTGAATGAGCTGGTTAACGTTAGCTGCGGGCTGCACGGCACTGCCTGGTTAGATAGTTATGATTATTATTATTAATATTAATATGACGCGTTCACGCTCCATTCGGTAAAAATGGGTATTTTTGGTGAATTACAACGTTATCATGATGTGTTCAAACTGAATCTTGTCAAATTTAGTTTTGGTGAGAAACGTGAATGAATCTATTTGTTTGAAGGATATGTTTTCATAGAAATATAAAATAGACCGAACTTTTTTGTTGTGAACACACTGGTGTCGGACCGGATTCTCATAAACACTGAGACCAAACATGATATGAACTTATTTTTTACACCAAGGGCACCTTCTATAGACGACATCACCTAATTAGTTTGTGGAGCCGCTCATTTGCATATTAATAAAGGGCTGTTTTCTCTGGGACTTGCGATTTGCCTTTAATGGGAGGAAGACGTCGTACGAGTACCACCCTTGGTGCGCAATGGGAGCAAGAGTCCTATGACACAGACATAGCTGCTAATTAATGAGTGACCTCATTAGCATAACCGGTCATGTATAATATATGGTGGTTATTAGGACGGGGCATCAGGCAGCTCAAGTGCCTCTTCAGTTCGTCTTCATGTTCGATACGGAGCGACGGATTTATTCATGGGAGTTTTTTTGGTTTGGCGAGTGAGGCTGTGCGCGCGTGTGTGTGTGTGTGTGTGTGTGTGTGTGTGTGTGTGTGGGACGAAGCCATTTTTATTTATGTGTGTTTCGAGTGTCAGTCGACGAGAGAGAGAGCGGTAATGAATAACACATGGACACATCGGGGTTGATGGGATGCGGCCCGTGCTGCTTCGCTAACGTGCTGCTTCGCTAACGTGCTGCGTTCACACGCTTGTGCTGCGCTCACGGGGGAAGATCGCTCGCGGTCACGTGGATGACCTCGGGGCACGGCGCCGACTGGAGCTGTGTGAACGCTCGCTGCCAACCTACACAATACGCGGCTGAGTGGTGTGCAGTGGGCGGAAATATGTACACTCATGAGAAGCGAAGAGAAAAGAAACAAAAAGGGGATTTTCAATGGCGGTGGGGACTGTTTTCTTTTCTGACATGGCAAAAAAAAAAGAGAGTCAGTCGTAAACCAACCAAACAATGACTATTTTTAAAGGAATAAATAGACATTTTGTGAAACATGCTTCATGTCTTTCTTCCACTTTCCACTCTCATGACTGTACGATAAATGTGAAGCTGCAGTCAGTTAGCTTAGCTTAGCATAAAACCTAGAAGTAGGGGGAGACAGCTAGTTTGGTTCAGACCAGGAGGCTTCTGCCGAGTAAAGCCGATGCGGAAGCATCTTAAAACCTGCATTCTCTCTCCTGACCACCAGGGGGCGACTCCTCTGGTTGTATAGAAGTCAAAGCTTCATGTGTTAAAGCTGCATTCTCTCTCCTGACCACCAGGGGGCGACTCCTCTGGTTGTATAGAAGTCAAACTTCATGTTTAAAGCTGCATTCTCTCTCCTGACCACCAGGGGGCGACTCCTCTGGTTGTATAGAAGTCAAAGCTCATGTATTAAAGCTGCATTCTCTCTCCTGACCACCAGGGGCGACTCCCTGATAAAGTCAAAGCTTCATGTGTTAAGCTGCATCTCTCTCCTGACCACCAGGGCGACTCCTCTGGTTGTATAGAAGTCAAAGCTTCATGTGTTAAAGCTGCATTCTCTCTCCTGACCACCAGGGGGCGACTCCTCTGGTTGTATAGAAGTCTATAGAAAATGACTCTACTTCTCTCTTGATTTATTCCCTCAGTAAACATTGTAAACATGAGTTTATGTCTCAATCTCTAGTTTCAAGTCTTCTTCAATACACCATAAAGCAGGGGATGCTTTAGGGCGGGGCTACCACGTGATTGACAGGTAGCTATACTACGGTCTCACTACGTCACTCCTCCACATTCCAAATATGGTAACTTCCATGCATCGGTTGCCAAAAAAAAAAAACATGGCGACGGCCGTAATCCAAGATGGCGACGCCGAAATTGCAGACCTCGAGGCTTCATAACATCAGTCCAGTTATTTAGCTCAAAATGTGTGTTTTTTTTAAAGGAGATATGATGCTTTTTAAGGATAATTGAACCACAGAAGCCTACTTTTCTGTCTACTTTTAAATCAAATTTAAAATCATGCATTTTTTTTGCTTGATAAAGTGACTAAAAATCAATATTAGAACAAGAGACATCACCAGGTTCAGTTCTGGGGACAGTTTGTCAGGGACGGATGGTGGAAGATGAAAAAAAGAAAAGATGGCTGATATGGATGCGACGATTCTCTGCTCGCGGTGCCGCTTGATTGACACCCTCAGTTTTGATGGGAGAATAATACCTGCATGGATCATTTGCACCTGAAAGGGAGTATTTATCTCTGGCAGTGGAGACGGAGGAACAGAGCTCCTCTCCGTGTCTGTGTGTGCTGCTCACCAGCAGTGTTTGCTCGATATCCACGGGGGAATATGGCGGAGGGCCGTCCATGCCCCACGGAGCCTCTTGTAAGATGTCCGGCGTGGGCAGGCAGATCTGACGAGACACGATGAAGTGGACGCCCTCCTCGGATGCCTGGAGAACATTGAGACACAGCAGAGTTCAGACAATGAGGCAAAGATAAAGATTGAGAAAATCGATACCACTCTGTCCAACAGCCGGGTAGCTTAGCTTAGCCACAGCTAGCCTTCTATTTGACATGTTAAATCCATTGATGGATGAAGAGAACCGGAGAACTGCTGAACTGCATCGAAACGTGTTGTAACCACGGACGTATAATATCCAGTTCTCTTTATACGTCCATGTTACATCTCCTTAGTTTAAATAAAAACACTAAGTGTAACAGAAACAATGAGCAAGATGTCCGACAACCAGCAGAGAAAGACCTTTAATTTTAACCTTTAACCTTTATTTTGGGTTCCGTACAAACAAGATATAACGTGTTCTTTACGCGCGTTAGAGGTGCTGGATTTTGTTTCCTTCAGACGGAGCCTGGCTAGTTTTTTCGCCCTGTTTCCAGTCTATATGCTAAGCTAAGCTAAGCTAAGCTAAGCTAACTGGCTGCAGCCCAATGTTTAACAGACAGATATGAGAGCAGCATCAATCTACTCTTCGAACTCTCTACCGGGAAATAAATCAAGCACATTCCCCAAAGTGTTGAACTATTAAAACTGGTCATAAAATAATGGCTGATTCATTCACATTAAAACATAAATTTAATTCAAGATGCTCACTGAATTGAAATATGAATTGAAATATTACATTTGAAAAATCCCGTTTAAAATGTGTTTTGTATTTGTATTTTGGTGAACCAGCCCTTTGGGGAGAATGGAGTATGGTCTGTCTTATTTTAAATGAACTGCCACCTGGAAGTAACCTAGACCTCCAGACCATCCACACTCATTCACATTCAAGTGGTCCGACAGACAGACAGACAGACAGACAGACAGACAGACAGAGAGACGGGCAGACAGACAGGCAGGCAGGCAGACAGACAGACAGACAGACAGACAGACAGACAGAGAGAGAGAGAGAGAGAGAGACAGACAGACAGACAGACAGAGAGAGAGAGAGAGAGAGACAGACAGACAGACAGACAGACAGACAGACAGACGGGCAGACAGACAGACAGACAGACAGACAGACAGACAGAGAGAGAGAGAGAGAGACAGACAGACAGACAGACAGACAGACAGACGGGCAGACAGATGGGCAGACAGACGGGCAGACAGAGAGAGAGAGAGAGAGACAGACAGACAGACAGATGGGCAGACAGAGAGACAGACGGACAGACAGACAGACAGACAGACAGGCGGGCGAAGAAGAACAAACAGACAGACAGACGACAGACAGATGGGCAGACAGACAGAACAGACAAACAAACGAACAGACAGATGGGCAGACAGACAAACAGACAGACAGACAGATGGGCAGACAGACAGACAGACAGACAGACAGACAGATGGGCAGACAGACAGACAGACAGACAAACAGACAGACAAACCAGACAAACAGACAGACAGACAGACGGGCAGACAGGCAGACAGACAGACAGACAGACAGCCCTGGGCTCTCTGCCCCGGTCTCTATGGCACAGAGCTGCCTCCTGAATCAGCCGGTCCAGCCCATTATTGCCTTAACTGGACTAATTTAATTTCTTCCCTGGCAGTTAATCTCCGACAGAAAGCTCCGCTCCGAGAGGCCATGCTGGCTCCGCAGAGACCCAGAAGGGGCCGGTCAGACAGGAACTGCAAAGGGGCCCGGAGACCCTGCACAGACCGGCGCTGACACACGGCAATTAACCAGCGATTAACCACAAACACACCGCCATTGACTGGCACCGACCAGGAACCAGAGGTGGCCGCATGGCCCGGTCCATGAGGGAATCGCCACAATTAAGTACCATTAACTGCAGCGAGTGCAGACACAACAGCACAATTAGCCCTGAATCACCACAATTATCTCCGACACCCCGGGGACTCTGGGTAAGAACAGCACACATGTGGGCTAGTTTGACTCAACTGTGAACTTTCTATCGATTCGTTTTTTTTTTTTTTTTTTTTTTAAGAGGAGGACCGGCCGACCGACCTGGATCAGCAGAGCGGCGTGTTCCGGCGCTCCGTAGCGCAGGTCGTGCCCGTTGATGGCCAGCACGCGGTCGCCGATGCACAGCTGCCCGTCGCGCGCCGCCAGGCCGCCCTCCAGCAGGTGGAAGATGTAGACGCCGTGCTCCTCCGGCCGCCTCACCAGCTTGATGCCCAGCTGCTCCTCCGGATTGGATTTATTCAGCACCACGTGGATGCTGTCGTCCCTCAAGGGGTGGTGGGGCAGCCCGTGGGACGGGTGGCCCCCGGCGACGTCGTGGCCGTGGCCGTGGCCGTGCGAGCGGTAGCGGTGGCGCTGCTCTCTGAGCACGGTCAGCCGGAGGAGCTGGCAGGGCTGTTTGAGGGTCACCAGGGCGTAGCAGTGGGGGACGTTGCTGATGTCGATGCCGTTCACCTGAGAGGGCAACGGAGACGGCGCTTTAAAAAAAAAAAAAAAAAAAAACGTGACTTTGTTCGGTTTGGAATGATGCATCGTGAAACACATTTCACCTTCAGGATCATGTCCCCAGGCAACAGGCGTCCATCCCGAGCGATGACGCCTTCTCTGTAGATGTCCTGGATGAGGATGCGAACCAGCGGGGTCTCGTTGCCGCCGACGATGCTGATGGCCAGCGGCTCCGAGGGATCCGCCCGCGTGATCTTGATACTGGTGAGTTCGCCGTCGGGGATCAGGTGATGCAGCTGAGGAAGGGGCAGCACTGGGGGAGGGAACAGAGACGTTCTGAATGTTACTGTGCAACGACATGAGAAACCAAGTGAGACAAAGAGACAAATATAACGGGGGAGAGGAAGTGAGAGAAAACGAGTGGAGAGGTTCTGCAGTGGAACCAGCTGTCTCCACTCCCTCAGGTTACTAAAACAAACTTGTACAAGCCAAGAGGGAAAATGTACTTGGCTGGTTATCCTGCTCGATGTTTGTATCATTAGTCACATACATCTGTAGCAAGTCCGCATGGGAAAACCCTCAATTTCAAAATTTCCACAAAGTTATTGCTTTGGGCGGGAGGGGGGGTGGAGGGGGTGCGAGTACAGATATAACAAGCACAAAGCTCTGCACATATTCCAACCACTGCACAGTGAAAATGTTTTGCATTCATCCGTTTATGTTAAAGTACAACTTCAAGAATTAAAATGAGCATTTTTCTTCACTTGTTTTCACATCAGGACTCGATCCACTCAGCCAACATACATGATTCTGCCCCCACGATGGACGCGAGATGTTACTCAACCAAATAATGCTATTAAGCCTTATTGTAAAACGTCATATTTCTGAAGGATTTGTACGTTACTGCCAGTTATTTAAATTTGTTTTATCTCATTTAATTGTGCAAACTGCTCTTCCCTCATGCCCAGTGGTGAATTCCACTGAACAGAATGACACATCCTAAACTGGACCATGTGGAGGTGGGTGGGGATCTTTCGGGACTATTCTGGCCGACAGCGTTCGCCAATAAACGACAGAGAAGACCGTATTTAATTTTCTTTGGCGATGAAGAATGTCTCTCTCTCTCTCTCCCCCCTCAGTGGGCTGTCTCTCCCCCTGTGTCTCCAGCTCCATTCGCCTCAGTCAGTTTCGTTCTAACTCACGCTGCACTTTCTCCAATCCAAAGTCAATATTTTGTCTTTATCGCAGCAGATTGCTTTCAGGGTGGAGACCACATTAACACAGAGACCTGCAGCTATTATGTAACCCTTCCTCCTCTCCATCACACAACCTCTCGTCTTTCTCCATCCCGTCCTTTCTCGGCGTGGGGACATTGCTATGCCTTTATTTGTTTCCTTATCTCCACTGTCTTTTTTTTTCCCCTTCCTGTATCCGCTCTTCCTTCCATTTGTTCTGTATGGATCTCTCTTTACTTCAACCTTCCATCCTCTCTACTCGTCTATCTTTGTCTCTCCAGCGGCAGGCAATGAATATTTAATCTATCCTCTCAGCCTCCTCAGTGATGCCCTCAGAGAATAATCTAGTCCCTGATCGTTCGTCATCCTTCATTCTTACGCAACACCACATTCCTTCTTCCCGTCACGCTGCAGCTCTACTTCCAACATCTTGCTCTCTGTATTTCCTCCACTTTACCATCAAGAGGCTCTGGGTGAGGATATTACATTAGATATCTCCAGAGCACATTTTCTCTACTACGTAACATCTTATGGATCGACCATGGCGCTCCCTGAGGACCACTCCATCAAGTTGGTGCAAACCTGTTGACCCTGGATGTGTTGGAGAGGAGAGGAGGAGGAGAGGAGGATGAGGAGGAAGAGAAGGAAGGGGAGAAGAAGAAGGAGATAGAGGAGAAGGACTGGAGTGGAGAAGAGAAGGTCATCAGCCTCGTCTCCAGTGACCTCCCGTATCCCATCCCTGTCTAAAGCGCCTCAGGCTACCACTCTCCCTCCTGATCCGTCTCTATTAATGCACCAGCGGACTTGTGCAATCTGCGCCTGAATTATTTAACAAACATATGCTACTGTTACACCGAGGGCTCCCAGCTGGTTCACCCTCCTCCTACAGCTGAGCGAACATCGCAAAACACACACACATTTGGAAACATGCACACAGGCGGCTGCCTTTGGACAAGGGAGATGATCATCACCTTCCCGTGGCACGTTGGAATTCCTGACGTTGTCCCTCTCCTCCAACGTCTCGTTGCTCACCGCGTTGCCGCTCTTTGTCCTCCGCAGGACGCTGAAAGCCCGGTTCAACCTCCGGAAGGAGCGGCTCCTCACTGAGGAACGATCAAAGTTTCTGACTGCAGAAAACACAGGGGAGAAAGAGAGGCCCTTTATAGATTACGGCACACTCAACATGCCCGGACATGTCTGAATCGGCCTCCTCAGGGCCAATCAAATGCTTCCCCCTTTAGTGACTTCTGGGGATAGGATGAAGTACCTGTGTGGTCCAGGAGGACCCGTTTAAAAAATACAGACACGAGTTTCCAGTCTTACCAGATGCAAAAAGTTAAGTTAAGTTTAACTTAAGTTAAGTTAAGTTTAAGTTAAGATAGTAACATAAAGTATTTGATTGGCCGTTGAATTTGCATTGAAAGTAAAGTACCCTTTAGAGTATTTGACCTCTAGCCACAGAGCAATGCTAATGCTAATGCGTTGCACATTCCCGCGATCATTTGAACACTACTTTTCTGATTGACAGTTTGTGGCCACAAAGCAAAAGCAATGCAACCACAGAGGCAGAAAAGACTGTCAGCAAGAACACATTAAACAAACCCAACATTGACATACAGCCATCTTTCAAATCGAGATGGCAAACTTGTTCGCAAACAGTTGCCTATTTACAAATCCAGCAGTAATGGAGCGACTTTATCTGCTAATAAATGCTCACTGTGTTCACCAGCTAGTCGTTAACTGTCACCAGCTAGTCGCTAACTGTGTTCCAGCTAGTCGCTAACTGTGTTGCCAGCTAGTCGCTAACTGTGTTTACCAGCTAGTCGCTAACTGTGTTCGCCAGCTAGTCGCTAACTGTGTTCGCCAGCTAGTCGTTAACTGTGTTTATCAGCTAGTCGTTAACTGTGTTCACCAGCTAGTCGCTAACTGTGTTCACCAGCTAGTCGTTAACTGTGTTCACCAGCTAGTCGCTAACTGTGTTCACCAGCTAGTCGCTAACTGTGTTCGCCAGCTAGTCGCTAACTGTGTTTACCAGCTAGTCGCTAACTGTGTTCGCCAGCTAGTCGCTAACTGTGTTCGCCAGCTAGTCGTTAACTGTGTTTATCAGCTAGTCGTTAACTGTGTTCACCAGCTAGTCGCTAACTGTGTTCACCAGCTAGTCGTTAACTGTGTTCACCAGCTAGTCGCTAACTGTGTTCACCAGCTAGTCGCTAACTGTGTTCGCCAGCTAGTCGCTAACTGTGTTTACCAGCTAGTCGCTAACTGTGTTCGCCAGCTAGTCGCTAACTGTGTTCGCCAGCTAGTCGTTAACTGTGTTTATCAGCTAGTCGTTAACTGTGTTCACCAGCTAGTCGCTAACTGTGTTCACCAGCTAGTCGTTAACTGTGTTCACCAGCTAGTCGTTAACTGTGTTCACCAGCTAGTCGTTAACTGTGTTCACCAGCTAGTCGTTAACTGTGTTCACCAGCTAGTCGTTAACTGTGTTCACCAGCTAGTCGTTAACTGTGTTTATCAGCTAGTCGTTAACTGTGTTCACCAGCTAGTCGTTAACTGTGTTCACCAGCTAGTCGCTAACTGTGTTGACCAGCTAGTCGCTCCAGGTGCCTAGAGATTCAAACCCCTACAAACAATGCAGGATTTGAAATATTGTAAAAGAAAATGGTCCTTGCTATTTGTTAGAATGTAAAGTGCGTTTTGGTGAGAAACACTACTTAAAACTCGGAGCACTTTGAAGGCAAAAGCTCCTTTTATTTGTGTGGATGAAGGAGCTGCTTTCAACCAGTGGCTCTTTAATTAATGAAGCCAATCCGTGCTGAGCATAGTTACACGGTTGCGTAACGACAGCAGCGATGTAACACACGTCGGATTCTAGTGACCACATCCAAAAGGAGACCCTCCCAGTGAGACCGCTATCTGGTACTTTGCTTTTCTTGGAAACAGGACAGACGGGCTACAGGAGGCTGCAGTGGAGAGGCAGCAGCCCCAGCCCGGCCTCTGCAGCGCCCCTCCCTCCCTCTGCGGGCTCTGGGAGATGCGAGAGCTCCTGACAGCCACATTATTCTTTAAAAGCGCCAGCCGCTTCTGGAGCTGTCAGCTTGTTCAGCAGTAGTGGCGCTTACGGTGGTTGTGGGTGCTCAGCCGGCCTGCGGCCTAAAGTGCTGGTGCAGCGTCATTTGGTGTCCCCACTGCATGCACGCCGCAGAGAGGAACACTCGTGACTGCTTCCTGGTTTCACAGGCGGGAGAAATGGAGGGAGAGGGCCGATCACGTCACACGATCATCAGGCTAAATTTAACCCAACTCTCCTTCCATTTCTCCTTGACTGCATAATGTACCTGCCCTCTCAGTGACTTTCATTTTCTTTCTGTGTTTCCCTGCTGTTTTTCCCAAAGAGAAATTGTATGGATTGGTGGGGGTGGGGGGAAAGAACAACAAGGCAGTGGAGCTAATTGGCTGATAGGATTTCTATCAGAGACCATTAGAAAGAACAAAGACTGTATTTGAGGTTGAGCGAGCGCCTGGGTTTTACCGTTGTAAGTCTGCAGGTGTAGCTGTATGTTTGGGCGTGGATCACGTGCATCTGGTTTGGACTGGGAGACTGTAACTGTGACTAGAAAGCTCTCTACTCGCTATTGATTTTCAATCTGTCACACAGGCAAACGAACACTCCCTGTAGCTCGCGCTCGCCTCTCTCAACGGATAACTACGGGTTAGCGTGACCGCACACAGACACCCGCTCGCCCACTCACACTCACTCTTCTTGCTGCTGCTGCGGGCCGCCAGGCTGGTCGTGCTGCCCGACTGGCTGTTGTCCTCCATGCTGGGGTCGAAGGCGGGGTTGACCAGGCCGGGCTCGTCCGACAGGAGCGCCACGGCGGCGGAGGCGGGGCCGTCGCTGGGCAGCGTGGCGATGGTGAGCTCGGACGTGCTGTCGGTGCACTCGCCCTCCTGCGAGCGCCGCTTCCTGTCCGCCGAGAGCCCATAGTGAGAGGCCCCTTTGCACCTGTACACAAAAAGGGGGTCAAAAGGTCAGCCTCAAGACTCAGATGACGCAGCTAATACCGGACGCGATGGTGAAATGATGAAACGTTGATGATCTGACACGGGACGCTCACACTCCGTAATGAGCTTCATGCCGAACATGCAGCAATAAAAGGCACTTATAAGAGTCGAGTGAAGGTCAATAAGTCACGTTGACATCTAAAGAGAAAGGTCACGTTCTAAAGACTAATGTGAGCAGATCTCAGTGCCTCCTCCCGCCCGAGGCCTTCTGCGCACCGACCTCCATCTTCTGCTCGCACAAAGGCCGCTTATCTGACCACCACGCTCAACACAGCACCTCCAAGATACCACACAGCCTGCGTCATAATGTTGTGGCTGAATATATTAGAAAATTAGAATTTATGAGCCACCTCTTAGAGACATTCACTCTAATAAGTAAAAAAAAAAAAAACATAAACGAATTTCTGTCGGTTTCTTTTGGCAGAATCTGTTATCACATGTCGGATGGATTTCTCTCTGCGGCTTTGAGTGTGAGCATCAGTGACAGATGATTGAATACAAATGTAAGAAAACACCCAGTAGACAGGAGGAGGGCGGGGGTTGGGGGGAGTAACTGACACAGCATTAGAATATAAAACAGAGATTGCCTGAATGTTGTTTTTCCCCTAAACAACATTCCTAAATTCCAGATGTCTTCTCCCTGTCAGCACAACCGCAACACATTTACAACCTCTCAAACACACACACACACACGCACGCACACACACACACATTATGCTGCACGCCATAACAGGCTTTTCACACTGACAATATTAAATTGGGAATGTTTGTGTGCGTATGAAATACATCCCTATTGTATTGCATTGTTGGAGAATGTCCCTCCATCTGTGAGCCGTAAAGGCTTTGAGCTGATGCTTCATCAGAGGCAGGAATAACACCGGCCTGCCTCTCCGGCTGTCTCTGCGGAGCCATCAGCGCGAACATTAACTGGGTTTTAATGAGCTGGATCAAACCCGGGCACCACTCCAACAGTAGCTCGGATAAGAAAAACAAAGGGAGTGGCTTCCATCCTAAGACGGGTTCCGTTCCACGGGACTTTACATCGAGCCAGAAAAGGGAAAAGCAAGGTGAAAAAAAAAAAAAAAAAAAAAGAAAATGTTGCGAAATCGCTGAAGAAACAGGATTACATGGTGGTGAGCCACTAGAGCCCAGGGAGGCCACTGGTCCCCCTCGGGGGCGCCGCATCAGTAGAAGCAGCATTTTGTCTCAATAACAGAGCTGTCACAGCGGGTCACGCTCTCCGTCCGTACCTCACAGGGAAAATCACTCCGTCCTGAAGTGGGTTCTATATCTCACTTGTAGCCACGGGTCAAGATCCCGGAGCCGAAAAGGAGCCGCCGAGCCCTGTGACACAGCGCCGTGTACCTGTGTGTGAGTTACTCTTCTCTCAGTCAGTTAGCAAAGTGATTGCCATCCAGCATGTCTGCGCGGCAACACACCACTTAACTGAGTGAAGTGGTGGAACGGAGCAATATTTCAATGGGCGGCGGAGGAGAGGGCAGCGCTGCAGTCTCGAGGAGGCGGAAGCCTTCCTCGCGTGTCACTCACTTTCAATTAGAAGAATTAAAGCCGGCCGCAGCGACTGGCATAACCGTCTCCGAGTGGCCCAAATATAGTCTTCTGTGCGTAAGTGTGCACAGATGAATGTGTGTGCGGGCTCATGTGCACTTTTAACGACAGTAAAGATGACAGGGCACTTCCTAAGCTGCTTTCAGTCATTCTTAAACAGGGAAAATATCATTTCCGCCATCACATTGCAGGGCCGGCGGCCTTAAGTTGACCCCCGGGCCAAAGCATTATGTATTTTTAGGAGTCTTTTTTTAAACTGATACGTCTTTTTCGAGTAGGAATAACTGCAGGCTGTTCTCATCCGAATGACAAACAACGACAAACCCAGCAGGCCACTGTTCGTTATTTTAACCCAAACAACGACCGTTTCCTAAACCTAACTAAGTTGTTTTGTTGCCTAAACCTAATTAAGTTGTTTTGTTGCCTAAACCTAATTAAGTTGTTTTGTTGCCTAAACCTAATTAAGTTGTTTTGTTGCCTAAACCTAATTAAGTTGTTTTGTTGCCTAAACCTAATTAAGTTGTTTTGTTGCCTAAAGCTAAACAAGTTATTTTGTTGCCTAAAGCTAAACAAGTTATTTTGTTGCCTAAACCCAACTAAGATGTTTTGTTGCCTAAACCTAACTTGTTTTGTTGCCTAAACCTAACCAAATTGTTTTGTTGCCTAAACCTAACCAAATTGTTTTGTTGCCTAAACCTAACCAAGTTGTTTTGTTGCCTAAACCTAACCAAATTGTTTTGTTGCCTAAACCTAACCAAGTTGTTTTGTTGCCTAAACCTAACCAACTACTTTAGTATTCTCAAAAAAGTGAATTGTTCAGATTGGAGGTTTTGCTCTTCGGCCATCGATATTTAATTCAGAAAAAGATGATGAAAATAAAACATGCTATTCTTAGACCAGTAATGGTATTATTAAGTACTCATATCGGTACTCTGTATCGGAGAGTACTAAAATGTAATTACTTGTACTTAGTATTAAAAAAATAATTGGTATCTGTGCATTGCTAGATTCCAATTGTCCTAATTGTTACACAGCTGTGACCATTACTCATTTCCACTAATTTATCCCAGCTGGTGTCATCATCTATAGATTAGACACACACACACACACACACTTTAAAGTCTTGTTGAGGACTGACTATATGGAACTGAGGACTTGGACAACGTCCCCCTGTTTCAGCTGCGTCGGTGGAAAATGGAAAAAACCACGAGTCAGTCAGCGGCGATGGTTAAACACCGCTGAACACAGGTTCACTCAGTTCCCCTACAGCTTACAGACCACCCAAATCATAGCAACATGTCTGTCCAGGTACTACTGAATGCACACTACACACTGAATCTGAGTGAGGAGGATCTTCAGGGGTTCGTTTCTCAAGCCGAGACATCGGAGCTCAGACAGAGGATGGAAACCACAGAAGCAGAATATTTAGAGCCGTCACGGGGAACCAAACATTTTTATTTAAGTTCCCAGAAACACAAGAGGCCATCTGACCGCGGTCTTCTCTTGTTGAGCGCGCCTCTGGTTCACCGGAGGCTTCTGTCTCCTGTTAATTAAGAGCTCCCTTCCTCCGGGGGATAAGAGTTGCATCGTAAAGCGTCGCTGTATCTCCGCCTGCGGAGGAGGTTCAGGTCCGCAGTCCACGGCGTCTTGAGGTCAAAGGCAGGGAAGCGTGACAGAGACCCCCTTGTCTCCCCCACCAGGGTGGTCCCTTACGGGGGTCTTACAGCCAAGGTGAGCGAGCCAATTAAACTGCACACTGGAGACGTGCAGCCCGACAAAGACATCCACACACACATATACACATATACAGTGTACACACTCTCCCTCCTTATTTCTTTTATTCTTGTTTTTCTCTGGTAAACAAACATCCCTTTGTGTATAATCTCCTACGGCATTATTTTCCTGGAGTGGGGGTGTGGAGGGGAGAGGGGGGGAGGGGGGGGTTGATCACCGAGCTCAGAGGATCCTCATTAGCGCTGCAGTATCCGTGTCTCGGGTCCGCACGGCCTCAGTTATCACATCATCGCTCTAAAACCCCGGATCTGTGGCGAGATAAGGAGCGAAGACACCAAACCCCCCCCCCCCTCCCTCCCCCCTCTCTCTTATCCTCCTCCTCCCCCGCTCCTCCTAATATACCCACGATGCTTTGGGTCGTGCCGAGGCTCCCTGGCTGGGACACAAACAGCCCCACGTTCCCGTGATGTGAAATAAACACCGGCTCACGGCTCATCAAAGCCTGAGAGAGGCTCCAATCCTCTTTAGGGGTGAGTGGATTATCCTCCCTAACCCAAATACTCTCTCCGCTCCCGGACTGCCGCGGACAATCGTGTTGGGCCCACACTCTGCGTACGGCTCACATGATCTCCGCCGAGGTGACGGCTGCAGGTCAGGCAGCGACACACACACACACACACACACACACACACACACACACACACACACACACACACACACGTACACACACACATGTGGTCATGCATACGGCTTAGAAATCTGTAGTCACCATACCACGGCTCACCTGTATGGGACACAGCTTGACTAAGAGCTCCTCTCCCTCCATCGTTCAGCAGGGTGAGGCCTGCTGCTGAGTTTTGACTCTAATGAGGCACCTGACATGTAAGACGACGGTCTGTGTGTGTGTGTGTCTGTGTGTGTGTGTGTGTGTGTGTGTGTGTGATATATGGGAGGCTTCCTTGTGTGACGGAGACAAAGAGAAGCTCCAAAGTGACAGCATGTGATGTGTGAGAGTTTATTTTTGGACTACTAATGAGTATGGGCAACGTGTACACATACAGCTGCTCTTGCTAAAGGTTTTTGTTTTTTCAAATCTTTCCTGTCGAGCAACACGAGGGACAAGAACGTTTACTTGGTTACGTTTCGACAAACTAAACTACTTTCCTTTTTAATTACATCCAAACTTTATTAGGAGCCAGCAGCACTTTTATGATTTTTGAAGCGTGAATACAATCGGCAGAAGGTAAAAAAGCTGACGTTAGTCTATAGAGGAACTCCACCACGGTCACATGACTTCATGTTAGTCTATAGAGGAACTCCACCACGGTCACATGACTTCATGTTAGTCTATAGAGGAACTCCACCACGGTCACATGACTTCATGTTAGTCTATAGAGGAACTCCACCACGGTCACATGACTTCACGTTAGTCTATAGAGGAACTCCACCACGGTCACATGACTTCACGTTAGTCCATAGAGGAACTCCACCACGGTCACATGACTTCACGTTAGTCTATAGAGGAACTCCACCACGGTCACATGACTTCACGTTAGTCTATAGAGGAACTCCACCACGGTCACATGACTTCACGTCACCACTAAGCTGAAGGAGGACTAGTGTTCTAGTGAGGACGTTTAGTCGTCTCATTTAATCTCTTTTTTTTAAAGACACATAAAAGCTTTTTTTTCATAGAACAAAATGTTATAATCTCTTCCGAGCGGAACCAGAAGTGCAAAAACGCTGACTCATTCCCCACTGCGCGTTACTACAATCCAGTAGTATTAGGAGGTATAAGTACAAACAGTGAGTGAGAACAGCCTGTTCATCTCATCTCTGCCATATTTGAGCAACAATTTTCCTTTTTTATCTTACAAATCTGAGGAAAAGCCAGGAACTCACTCGCGCCTCTTTATCTACCAAATTTCCCATCATGCTCATTCTGTGTGTCAAGATAAACAATGCTGAGAAAACAGTCATTAAAGTCCCGAAGTGTTTTACGAACCCCCGGCACCGCTCCACATCTAATCCAGCCGACTCAGGGACGCAGCTCCTGAGAGCCGGTCCATAACAGCTTCTGGCAAACACACGGCGAGCTCGCTGTCCACCAGTGAGCAGAGTAAACAAACACACAGCGCTCTGGGGAAGCACCTGAAGCACACACACACACACACACACACACACACACACACACACACACACACACACACACGCAGACACACACTAATTGAATTTATGGAAATAAAGGCTTGAATTAAACATTTTTCCTAGATTGGATTAGTATATCAATTAGCCCTTTATCACACACTCGGGCCAAATGCCAAAGACATAAAGAGTAAAGTTTGATTGGGAGGGAATGGACAGAGTGATAGATACAAAGAGAGAGAGAGAGAGAGAGACTTAAAGACAGACAGAGTAATCCAGTTAATGATGAACTAGAGGGGTGTTAGTCAGAGGATGCGCTGATGTGTTGATTGGATCCGCCTGCTGTGAGGGGTAATCCCATCTGCTGCGCGGGGAGGGGGGGGGGGGCTGGAGGGGACAGTCCTCTCCACGACCCGTCGGCCGAGGCTCGTTTCTAAAAACAGACTTGCTGCGAGGCGAGGTTGTAGCTGGGTGCGACTTCCTAGCAGCCGTTGGAGGCAACAGTAGCAAAAGTGTCAACTCATGACTCATAATCCCGTCCTTTGTGTTAGAAACCTTTCCGTTGTGCTCGAGCAGCGAGCGGCCCGACCGGTTCCAGCTTCACCAGCTAGTCCAAACTCTGAGTCATGGGTTTCTTTTTTTCTTCTTCTTCTTCTTCAGCCAATCGATATGTACGATCATCAGCGGGGCCCCGACCTCGTGATCGGGCCTGAAGGACATCTGAGCAGCAGCCACCGGGTCAGAGTCTGGTTTCAGCCGAGTGGACAGATGGACCTCCAGACCTCCGCTCTCATAGGTTCACCTCGATGAGACCCTCGACCGTAATCCCCTCCGCACTATATACGATGACGGAGAATCCCCACCAGGCTGCTGTGCCACTTTGCTCTTGGCACCTTCACAGTCTATATATTTCTCACTCCGTGTTGGTGGTGTCCTGGTTTCCTCCACCTCCACGTGCCGCGGTGCAACCGGGTAAAAAAAAAAAAAAAACACACACAGCCACTGTTGGACAGTCTAAAAAAAACCCAACAACCCCAAAGGCCCCGGCGGCTCACGTGACAGATTAACTCTACGCTGCTCTGCTCTCTGCTGTCAGTCACTCTGCAGGCCCGGATGGATCCGCCTCCTACAGATCAGCCGCTGCAGGCCGGAGGAAATACTCCACGTTTAACAAGTCGCACCTCGAGGAAGCCCCGATGGAGGCGACGGCTTTACAGTCACCTGTTTTCACAACAGTAAGAAGGTTGCCAGGTCGTCATTGGCCATTGCCATCAGTGTCAACCACTTTTAAACAAAAAAATATAGTTAATTAAAATAATATGTACATTATAGGTGCTTCGGTGCCACAGACTGTAGAGAAGAAGGACGTAGTCGTCTTGACGTCCCCCGTTGGGTTTGTGGGTTTGAAGTCTCGAATTCAGCATTTTCGGCCGTCGCCATCTTGGTTTTTTGCAACCAGTGAACAGGAAGTGACCATATCTGGACTGCGGAGGACGTAGAGACGCCGTGTACAGCTCTGGTAGCGACCTGTCAATCACCTTGTAGCCCCGCCCTAAAGCATACCTAGCATTCAAGACACTTCAGCATTGGCTTCACTAATCATTAAATCGTCTACGTCTCAAACTAATGTGCAAATTCAGCCAACTGACAAAGAACCAGATGAACCTCAACTAAAAACAAAACGCTAATTTGTGAAGTACGGGGAGGCAAAGTATCAAAGTAAATCTGCCAGCTAGACATAAAATTATACTTCAAAGCGTCTACAATACACACGACATGTAAACATGTACCTGACGTATACCTGCAGAGTATCTGCAGCAATTACTAAATATACACAGTGACAAAAAATGGCCACCGTATTTTCAACTTCGGCAACCAGAAGCCGACGCCCACTTGTAGAAGTTTCTGTTGAGCCCTGACGCAACTTCAGCGATGTGGCTCAGGAAGTAGGGCACTTGATGTAAATTATTCACACACGAGATTATAAATATTGTACATTTAAGTTTAATAAAATGCTTTTGTTATAAAAGCTCAGCCCCGTCTTTAAAGCCACTCTGCTCGTGATCGCGTTGGAACGGAGGCTCCGCACAAGCGAACACATTCACCCGCTACTCACTTCTCGTCATGAATAAATTAACGCGTACATAATTCATCGGGCCTCTTATGTACTGCGTATCCACACGTGTGTTGTGCGCTCTTCAATTAAACATAGTCCAATGTGTGTTTTCACACGTATATTTGTTTCATTTGAAGCGTAATGTGAGGTTCACACGTCGGTCTGTTTGTTTGTGGATGACCTCGCTGCGTGTCCTCTACTCGCGTCCTCGCGTTTCCTTTCATGCTCGATCGTGTGGTTCGTAGATTCCCCATGCATATGAAATGCTCCCATGACAGACCGCTTCATATTGTAAATCCCATGCGGAGAAATAACTAAGCTGATTTAGATTTAAGTTATCTGCTCTCGGAGAAGACGTGTTCGGGAAGGGAGGAAGGAGGCTGATTTGTATCTCCCCTCCCTTCCTCCTCCGTATTTCTGGGCTGCTAGATACAATGAGAGAGAGAGAGAGAGAGAGAAAGAGAGAGAGAGAGAGACAGAGACAGAGAGAGAGAGAGAGAGAGAGACAGAGGCAGAGGCCTCACCACAGCACGGGGATTAATATTTCATCCAAACAAAAAGTCTAATTAGCGAAGCCGGCCCTCGCGCTTGAAACCGCCACGAGGCCGGAGAGGGCGCGGCGCTGCCTTTGACTCCGGGCGGACCGACGTAAACAGATGACTCGTGCTGTCGGCTGGTTAATCCTGTTAGAACGCGTCCATGCCGAAGAGATGTCTGGAGCTCCGGGAGCGAGCGCGGCTCTCGGTGATCAAACACCTCCGAGATGAGGGCTGAGAGGGGACGCAAGCCAAGCTAATCACGGCGTTTAAGACGTCTCAGCTAAAGGCCCGAACGCGAACACGGGCTAATCGCTGATGCTCAGCAGCGCTGCTCAGGGGAGGTCGCGAGGCTCCGACGAGAGAAATGTTCTATATTCATATGTATTTATGATTAAAAAAAACGTCACTTTCGTTTGATAAAAAAATCTATTTAACGTAGTTCAAGCTGATTGAGGAATAATTCAGTAGCAGAGAGACGCCGTGTTCGAACAGAACGCACAAAGGCGTTTACGCTCTACGCCTTGCATTTATATCGTATATAGGACGTACAGAGAAAATATACTGAGAAGAAGCAAGAAGTCCACGAGCGTTAACAGAAATAAACCAACCGAGGAGCCATGTTATTAACTGTAAACTCACTAAAGGGAGTAAAGGGAGGAAGAAGTCAAGAACTAAATGTAATATGAAGAAATGAAGGTTGATGGAAACGATTCGATTCGGCTGGTAGAATATATATCGCCGAGTTACAAAAAGTCAGAGGTGGCGACCAAGCGATGCTAAAGCCGCGATGCTAAAGCCGCGATGCTAAAGCCTCGATGCTAAAGCCGCGATGCTAAAGCCGCGATGCTAAAGCCTCGATGCTAAAGCCGCGATGCCGTCATGTTCTGGCGCTCGCATCTGGAGTACAAACCGCTTTACGCTACATCGTGTAAACCAGTACAAAAGCTAGAGTTGTTCATTTTGATAAAATAGCAAGAGTACGCTACATCTTCTGGAAATGACACGCAACATAACCAACAGCAAAAGTAGAAAACTTTCAGGCGATCTCCCTCCAGCCAGCTGCCTCCTCGTCGAGGGTCTCTGTGGTGAAACGAGGAGGAATCGTGGGTAACGCCACCACACCTTCCTCGTCGCTCCAGTTACGACGTGGAGATAATGCTCAAAAATACATATTCAAATCGTTCCAACCCTTTGTTTTTATACTCATCCCTCGATGTGCAGGTGTGTGTGTGTGTGTGCGTGTGTGTGTGTGTGTGTGTGTGTGTGTGTGTGTGCCGCTGCCCTTTTATTGGCCTGTGCTGACAAGACTAGAACTGCAGTCACCACATTCAGCACTTCATCACGGAGGAACATCCACCCATGTACCGCCTGCATACAGCCTGCGTTCCGCCTGCATACAGCCGGCGTACAGCCTGCGTACCGCCTGCGTTCCGCCTGCGTTCCGCCTGCGTACCGCCTGCGTACCGCCTGCATACCGCCTGCGTTCCGCCTGCGTACAGCCTGCGTTCCGCCTGCGTACCGCCTGCGTACAGCCTGCGTTCCGCCTGCGTACGCCCGTACCGCCTGCTTCAGCCTGCTCGCGTACCGCCTGCGTACAGCCTGCATACAGCCTGCGTACCGCCTGCGTACAGCCTGCGTACAGCCTGCGTACAGCCTGCGTACCGCCTGCGTACCGCTTGCGTACCGCCTGCACAGCCTGCCCGCCTGCATACAGCCTGCGTACAGCCCTGCACAGCCTGCTCCGCCTGCATACAGCCTGCGTACCGCCTACCGGCATACAGCCTGCGTACAGCCTGCATACAGCCTGCATACAGCCTGCATACCGCCTGCGTACAGCCTGCATACAGCTCATGCAGCCTGCGTACGCCTGCGTACAGCCTGCATACAGCCTGCATACAGCCTGCATACAGCCTGCCTACAGCCTGCATACAGCCTGCGTACAGCCTGCCTGCAGCCTGCGTACAGCCTGCACACAGCCTGCGTGCAGCCTGCGTACAGCCTGCATACAGCCTGCGTACAGCCTGCATACAGCCTGCGCACAGCCTGCATACAGCCTGCGCACAGCCTGCGCGCAGCCTGCGCACAGCCTGCATACAGCCTGCGTACAGCCTGCATACAGCCTGCGTACAGCCTGCATACAGCCTGCGCACAGCCTGCGTGCAGCCTGCGTACAGCCTGCGCACAGCCTGCATACAGCCTGCGTACAGCCTGCATACAGCCTGCATACATCCTGCGTACCGCCTGCATACAGCGTGCGTACAGCCTGCATACAGCCGGTAACGTCCGTATACAAGCCTCCGGATTGCAGACGCTCTTGTTTTGTTTTGCCCCCCCCCCACGCGGTATGAGCCCACTGTAGTAATCACATTAAAGTGGTAGAACTCAGGACTAGAGAGGAGGGGGGGCAGAAAGGGGGAGGAGAGGGGAGGGGGGGGGGGAGGGGGGGCAGAAAGGGGAGCCGGGGCGGTGTTAAACGCCGGAGGCGGCTCCTGTCAGCAGAGAGGAGAAAGACAAATGGTTGCCGCTGCTCTCCAGCCGGGCAGAAAAACACCGCGTCCGCGTCCGCCCCTCGCCCCCCGCCCCTCGCCCCCCGCCCCCCGCCCCCCGCTTCCTGCCTGTCACCATCAGCAGAAACACTCACTGTCACACGCACAGGGGCGTCCTCACGGAATCAACAAAAACCCGACGGTTTGATTTCCAAACAACCGCCGACCCCGTCGAGATGACCCACATAACCGGGCGCTCATCGCCACGGCAGCCGTATGCGCGACCAGATGGGAGGCAGGAGCAGGAAGTGACCTCCTAGCCTCCTGTCTCCTCTCATCTCCTCTCATCTCCTCTCCTCTCTGCTGCACTTCCCCCGTCCTTCCCAGTCTGCCCAGTACACGTCTCCTCTCTCCTCTCTCCTCTCTCCTCTCTCCTCTCCCTGGCATCCTCCGCTGTCCAACACGGGCCCTCGCAGCTAAAGCCCCACTCGGCGGAGGGAGCCACACAATGAAATGAGGGGATTTGCGCGGCGCTCCATTGTTCCGCGTATTCATGCAGCATAATGGGACATTTCCTGGAGAAAGAGGGGCTCGGGGGGATCGGGGCGACCCGGCTTCACACGGCGCCGCTGAATGTAGTCGACATTAACTCCCGCACAAAAGAGCCTCGGAGGGCCGACGCGGAGCAGGAAGAGGAAGAACAAAGACGTGACGGGACGGTTACAGGGCGTCACGCTGCGTTACGGCTCGTCTCCCACTCGGTGTCCTGCACCTCGCTGCCGCCCGCGTGAGGAACTGCTTTTGTTTTGCTTTCCTACAACGGGCCATGAAGGCCGTAGAGACGCAAGCTGCCTCCCGTTTCGCCCCGGGAGGCGAAAGTGAGTTACGCAATCACGTTCTCAGTGGAAGGGATTCCAAACTTTTTGGACGCTGCTCGATTATTTTATTAAAAACACGCGAGATTTTAAAAACGGGATTACGGATCGTTTGAGCATTTGTTTTAAATCTGTCGTCTCTGATGTGACTTTTCTTTTTTTAAGATGTTTTTTAGCATGCTTTTTTTGAATTTTGTGGTCTGTTATTTGTGTTTTTATGTTGTAAAACGGTTACTTTTTTTCATAAATAAAGGTTAAATAAAAAATTTGATGAATAGAAAATAATGTACATGGATGATCTTTTGTGTGCTGTTTTGTCGATCTGTCATTTATTCAATAACTTGACTTTGATGAGCTTCTAAAATGTGAGGATTTGCTGCTGTACTGCTTTTACTTCACTATAAACTGAACATATTTGTTGGCGGGGCAAAACAAGCAAGACAAAGATGTCGCCTTGAGCTCTGTGAGCACGCGATGGAGACTTCTCCCCGTCTTCAACACCTTTTAATTGATTTCCAATCGCAAACGTCGTCCACAGACCGGCCGAAAAGGTGACGAGGACGAGGACGAGGAGCCGTAGTAGCAGCTCTCGTGTTGACGCGCTCCACGAGAGGTTCGTTTCCATGGTGTCGGGGAAAAAAACACTCAACAACATCAGCGCGCTAACGGTGATGTAACCGCTGATGAAACAACAAATGGCAAAAAGGAAAAGGCTGCGAAAACGAGCGGCGGACAGGTGTGTGTGTGTGTGTGTGTGTGCGTGTGTGTGTGTGTGTGTTTTTGTGGTAGATGTACACACAGAAATGCTCGAACGGACCCGATTGGCAGTCGCAGAGCAGCTGGCTTTGAATTTTTAATGCTGAGGTGAAAGTCTACTCCACAAGCAAAACACAGCGTGGTACAAGCTGAACGGGACGCGTGCGCACACACACACACACACACACACACACACACGCATACACAACTTGTGTAGAGAGAGAGAGAGAGAGAGAGAGAGAGAGCTGCAGTGCTGGAGCATCCAAACTGTCCTGGACGCCACACAAAGCCCTACCTGCTGGCTCTACTGCGTTCCAGTGACACAACAACCAATGAGCAAGGCATCGGGAGGAGGTTCTATTTCACACCTCTCTTGAAGTGGTGACGGAGACGTAAACGTTAGACGAAGCCGCACAAACAGACGGGCGATGAAAGAAGAAGACACAATGCACAATGACACATAAACGGCTGCATGGACCGGGGGACGGATGAGGGGAGGAGGGGAGAGAGGAGGGGGGAGGGGAGGGGTAGGGGGAGGATGCTGATGATAGAAAGAAAACAAGGGGGATGCATGAGGAGGCTGAGTGCCGTACTCACAGCTCCGAGTAGAGGATGTGCAGGTTGCCCAAATTGTCTGTGTAGTTGGCCGGGCTGAGCCAGGGCAGCACCAGCAGCAGCAGAGCCTTCATGGTCAGCGCTCGCCTCCTCTCCCCCACTCGACTCTGCGCCGCCGACGCTCTCGCTCCTCTTCTCTTCCCCCCTCCTCCCCCTCCTCCCCCTCCACCTCCAATTCTCCGAACCTGGCCGTTCTGACCCCCTCCCCACCCCCGGCCCCCCCCACCCCTCTCCTCTCCTCTCCTCTCCTCTCCTCTCCTCTCCTCTCCTGCCTTCCTTTCTGCCAGAGGCGGCTCTCAGAGCAGAATTAATCCTTCACTTCCCACCTCTTTTCTTTCCCGCTGGTTCCCCTCTCCCTCGCTCCCTCGCTCCTTCTCTCTCTCTCTCTACCTCCGTGTCTGCCTGAGCTCGGCGGTTTCCTCCTCCTCTTCCTCAGGCCGGCTGCCCGCTCATCTCAGCTGCAGAGGCAAACGGGCCGGCTGCCAGAGGTTGAAGACGGAGCGGAGCGGGAGGAGGAGGAAGAGGAGGAGGAGGAGGAGGAAGAGGAAGAAGAAGAAGAAGAAGAAGCGGCGGTGGCGGCGGAAGAAGCAGGTGCAGAGCAGAAGTCCGTTGTGGCACACGGGAGGAAGAGGAAGAAGTGCAAGAAGAAGAAGAAGAGGAGGAGGAGGAAGGAGGACCCGTGCAAAGGTGGCACATTTGGAATACAATTTGAGATGTGCAGCCCCTTAATCTGCTCCGGGCTCGGGCTAGTTGTAAGAGGATTTGCGCTCGTGTGTGTGCATGTCCGTCTCCGTCGGTGTGTGTGTGTGCTGTGTGTGCGTTTGTGTGTGTCAGAGAGAAGAGCGCAGGCTGTGACTTATACTGCAGCAGAAACCACTGAGGGGGGGTTGGGGGGGTGGTGGAGCAGACCAAACAGAAACAGAAAAAGGGGAGTGGGGGGGTGGGGGGGTGGGAAGCTACCTGGTGCTGCTCTGATTGGCTCACACGCGTACACACACTCAGACACACACACACACACACACACACACACACACACACACACACACACGTGTGTGCAACCTCTGCATTCACCTCCCTCCCCCCTCCGCCCACAATATGTTGGTCCACGGAGGGGGGAGGATAGAGAGGAGGGGGAGGGGGAGGGGGTGGGGGGGGGGTTTGTTGCCTCCGAGCCCTCACCCCTCCTCTCTAACGATGGACTGCTCCCTGTGCAGCAGATTGGTCTGATCGCTCACAGGAATCTGCCTCCATGTGGGAAAATAAATGACCAAAACACACAAATCAATATTCTCTGCGGTGACGGAGGCTTGTTAGTGATATGAAAGAGACGGCCGGGGGGGTGGGGGGGGGAGTAATTATTTAAAGAAGATCCGTCCATGTGAGCATTTCATTCATACATTCATTCATTCAGTTATTCAATCATTCAGGTTCAGAGTACAAAGAGAGGGAGAGATGGAGGAGGACAGCTGATGCACAACAACAAAAGGTTTTAAGGTGGAATCAAACCAAACGCAAACAAATTGAAAAATAAATTGTATACAAACGCATGTTTATACCACAGACGCTCCGTGGTGTAAACAATGACGTCACCGCTGTAGTTATGTAGTGAGTGTTGATGGAGCAGCTACAGTGTTAGCGTAGCGTAGCGCCGATCGATCCAAACTGCTTTCAGAAAACAAACATTTTAGAAGCCGTTTGCTTTCCACCCGACAAAACAACAATTCAGACTTTTTACAAATCGTCATCGTTATGAACTTATTTCCTGGCAAGGCAAGTTTATTTGTACAGCACATTTCAACAACAAAACAATTCAAAGTGCTTCACATAAAACCGTATAAAACCATAAAAGCATCAAAACATAATGCAAAAGAAAAGAAGATTTAAAAACAATTAAGAAACATTCATTTAAACATTAAAAACATTGAAAAGCTAAAAAGTTGAATAAAAGTTGCAGTGCAGTTTAAGAAATAAAATACAGTAATGAGATGCAGAATTTTATGAAGATCCTTGAATCTGGTTCAATTAAAGGCAACAGCAAACAGAAGAGTCTTCCATCTGGATTTAAAGGAGTTGAGGGTCATGCAGACCTGTTTCAGCCCCCTTCTGATCTGTTTATGACAATCAAATCACAGCAAAACCACGTAAACGTTGACGGCTTAGTTAGTTAGTTAGTTAGTTTTCATCTTGGTGAAACGCCGTCGGTGTGTATACGCGGAGGACATCACGAGGACATCACCAGGACACCATCATCATCAGGACACCGCCAGGACATCATCAGGACATCACCAGGACACCATCAGGACATCATCAGGACATCACCAGGACATCATCAGGACATCACCAGGACACCATCAGGACATCACCAGGACACCATCAGGACATCATCAGGACATCACCAGGACATCATCAGGACATCACATCAGGACATCATCAGGACATCATCAGGACATCACATCACCAGGACATCACCAAGACATTACCAGGACATCATCAGGACATCACCAGGACATCACCAGGACATCATCAGGACATCACATCACCAGGACATCACCAGGACATCATCAGGACATCACCAGGACATCATCAGGACATCATCAGGACATCATCAGGACATCACCAGGACATCACCAGGACATCATCAGGACATCACATCACCAGGACATCATCAGGACATCACCAGGACATCACCAGGACACCATCAGGACATCACCAGGACATCTTCAGGACATCTTCAGGACATCACCAGGACATCACCAGGACATCTTCAGGACATCATCATCACCAGGACATCATCAGGACATCACCAGGACATCACCAGGACACCATCAGGACATCACCAGGACATCCAGGACATCTTCAGGACATCACCAGGACATCACCAGGACATCATCAGGACATCATCATCACCAGGACATCTTCAGGACATCACCAAGACATCACCAGGACATCATCAGGACATCATCAGGACATCACCAAGACATCACCAGGACATCACCAGGACATCACCAGGACATCACCAGAACATCACCAGGACACCATCAGGACATCACCACACCTGATTCAGGAGTTGACGCGGGGGTCTCGAGAAGCCCTCTGGGCGGGGAGGCGTGCGGTGACGGACTGTGACCGGCGTTCACCTGAAGGTGCTGAACACAAACAGCTCGATGCTTTTTAAAAGGCCGCTCTGTGCTTCACCCTTCCTGTTTCAGCACCTCTGGTCTCTGCCCGCCTCCGTCGTGAACACAAAGAGGCGGAGCAGCTTTGAAGGTGAAACACTGTCGATAATCTCATTTTCATGGAGCCGTTTTATTCTCAGTAGAGACGTGTCAATTTTATTTATAAAGCGAATATTTTAATCCTGCTACTTTTCCTCCCCCTCTTTCCCTTTCCTTGTTTTCTCTCTTCTTACCTTTTTTTTTTCCACCGTTATCCGATTTTCATAGCGCTCAGCTGCCTGCTACCCTCGAGAAAGACACTTAGCTGCTGTAAATACCCTGTCTGACTGAATATTTCAGGCTGAATCTACTGTGTGTGTGTGTGTGTGCGCGTTAATGCATGCGTGTGTGCATACTGGGGCACAAGTTATCCCGCGGTACTTGAGCGGCGCGCACACAGCGACAAGACCACAGGGCACGCAGGAAATGGAAATGTAATTGGATTGTGACAGGATGCAGTTTGTGAACAGAAACCAGTTCTAAACCCCCACAGGAGTCGTTTCATACACTCACCAAGAACACCATCGACACACACACACACACACACACACACACACACACACACACACACACACACACACACACACACACACGCTCCATTATTCCTCTTGATAGCAGCGGCCAATACTTTCTACTGATGGTAGAAACCAATCTGGGACCAATCTGTGTGCACATTCGTGTAACAGTGACTCAAGAAAAGGAGGCCTTTGATGCTTTGGACGTGGCCAGGTGCATCATGGTACTTCACAGACATGACTGCCCATAAGAACAGCGTTGAAACTTATCGCTCCAGGGGCTTCAAAAGGAGCTTCCACGCGTGTCATAACCAGGATAAATCGGGCATAAATGTGTGATTTCGTACATATTTAAACGACTACATGGCCAACAGCCTGGTGTTACGAAACTCATCTACGAGACAGGAGGGTGAGAGAACGCCAGCCGCACTCGTGAGTCACGTTTGAATCAACGCCAGAGCCGACACCGAGCACGATGGACTGGAAAAATGAAATAACACAAGGTTTTCCTTTTATTAGTCCCACAGCGGGGGACATTTGCAGCAAGGTCACACACACACACACACACACACACACACACACACACACACACACACACACACACACACACACACACACACACAGACAGAAGTAGCTGCCACGCAGAATACGATTATGGCAATTGCCAGGAATTCTGCCAAGTACACTTAAAAAAAACAAGTATTTTCACACACAAAAACAAAACGAGCTGGAAGAAAGAAAAAAAAAGAAAAGAAACGGCATCACGCTCAAGGCGGAACATCAGTAAAACATACACATGGAACTCTGGGTAAATTCACTTGACTAATACAAAAAGTAAGAGAGCGAGAGGCGTTCAGAGAGAAAGAAGCGGCGCATGTAGCGAAAGGTTTGTCTCAGCAAGCCCTCACAGGACGGAGGAGCGCAGCAGAAACACCGACCATCAACTGGGTTGGAGATGCTGTTCTTGATTGAGCTGGTTGTGACCAGAATGACAACTCCTCCGACCAAAGGCCAATAAAAAGGTCAGGGATGATTACATGAGTATGAAATCAGCTCGGACCAGATGGCGCGGCCGTCTCAGTCATTACAACTCCTGACCCTCTGCCAGGTTCTGGAGTGCAGGCCAGAGACGGTGCCGTCGCTGCCATCGCCCACGGAGAGATGTAATCAGGGAACACAGCTTCCCCGGAGCTGGACCATAACGGTATCAAAAATGCCTTTAATACAGACTAAAATGCACCAATACGATATCACGTTATCAGATCTTTTATCAGCTCAGGAACAACAACTCGCGTCACTTGCTGCTAATCTGTGAATTCGTTAGCTCCGTCCATCGTCAGCTCCGGGAAAAAAAACACCGCTGCATCCGAGATGGATGATGGAAGTATAGCCGCTAACGCCATCTCGCTTCTGAGAGTCGCACAAATGTGGCAATTTCGTAATATTTGAGAGTGGAAAAATCCCACCATTAAAGCAGCAAAGTGTTTTTAATGCACCGGAATCGGATCGGTACCCGGTACTCGGTAACGGCCGATACGCCAGTTCAGGTATCAGGGTGGAGAAAAGGTATCAGAACGTCTCTAGACGAAATATCATGTCACAAATGTCACGACAACTGTAGAAAGCATTTTAAAATCACGTGCATAAAAATGAGAACATGGTTCAGGTTTGGTTGATTCAGGTACAAAGTGAGTTGGTTAGTAGGTCGAGGCTAAACTTCTCCAGTCAAACAATAACGCCAATCGATCCCTTTGGGGTCCAGATCGTTCTTAGATTCAATGCGACATGTGATTGGCCCGCTAACGTAGCGGCTACAACATATATAGCCAGGATGGCCTGCATGTCTGAGCCGGCGGCTAGCGGCTAACAGTGCTAACAGCATGTAGGCGCTGACAACCACTTAATTTTTAGGTTTAATTACACAACAGGTTTCGGCAACAAAACAGGTGCTGACAACCACTTAATTTTTAGGTTTAATTACACAACAGGTTTCGGCAACAAAACAGGCGCTGACAACCACTTAATTTTTAGGTTTAATTACACAACAGGTTTCGGCAACAAAACGTGGGCTTTGGAAAAGGGTGTGGTTTGAGTTTGTTACATAACTGACGTAAGCAAAGTAGGTAAAATATGTCAAAGTTGACTTGGTTTCACACAGGACACAGACATCGGTCTCCTGAGTGAAAGTCTTGCATTTGTTTGACCCGTCCAACCTTCCCTCCCACCAGTGTATTCGGACTATTCTGGCTCTGGTTGTATGGAAGTCAAAGCTTCATGTGTTAAAGCTGCATTCTCTCTCCTGACCACCAGGGGGCGACTCCTCTGGTTGTATAGAAGTCAAAGCTTCATGTGTTAAAGCTGCATTCTCTCTCCTGACCACCAGGGGGCGACTCCTCTGGTTGTATAGAAGTCCGTTCACATGTCAACTCAGTCTTTCGACCAAATACACGTAAATCTTTTTTTTTTTTATTTGATCTCGGCTGTATTTTAACATCAAAATCAAAACAACCATGCGAATTATGAATAACAAAACAAAAAAATGACTTGTACATGTATGTATGTATATTTTTTGAAGGTCATTTTTGAAGATGATTTTAAGAACTTATAATGTGGAATTATTATTTTTTTAAATGCGGTACGGTTCACAATCATTGCGGGAGGATGAAAAAAGGTGAATTGAGAGTCCTGTTTTCAACTCTGATTCATGAACTACTCACTGAGATATTCACAGACAGAACCTTTTTGAGCAAAAATAACAGTATCCACAGCAGTGCTGCCATTTCCAGAGCCGTCAATGAAGCGATCTCTTCACACGAACACGACAATGTGGTCAATTAGTGAGTCACAGCAGGCGGAGAGGTTCAGGTTCTTAGTCACCGCTCAGGTGTGAGAGCCGGAAAAGAGAAGAGAAAGGAGAAAAGTTCTGTTTTGAACGTGTATAGATGCACAAGTCTTGGAGAAGTAATGTCTCGTGTACCGTAACATCATGAATCTACTAACTTAAGGTCACAACACACAGTCTTTGAGTAGCTGGAGCAGAAGACCAGTGTTTCTGTTCACAGCCCAAATAGAAAGAAGTCCATTAATAATAATCAAAATCATTCTGAGAGTTAATTACTGAATGAAAACGCAGAGAATGACGATTGCCAACAATAAACACCGGCTAAAATGAGGTTTTGATCTCCAAAGAATCTTAAAGGATGATAACTTTTGAGGACTATTTTAAAAGACATTCATATAAATGAATGAATCCAAAAACTAACAACTGGATTTCATCCTTAATCGCCATATTTTGTCTCTTTGGCTGAAGCCCCCTAATGACGCCGACGTTTTGCACGCGGTTAACGTGAAATGGTCACGGTTAGCGTTGTTGCACACGGTTAGCGTTGTTGCACACGGTTAGCGTTGCACACGGTTAGCGTTGTTGCACACGGTTAACGTTGTTGCACACAGTTAGCATTGTTGCACACGGTTAACGTGAAATGGTCACGGTTAACGTTGTTGCACACGGTTAGCATTGTTGCACACGGTTAACGTGAAATGGTCACGGTTAACGTTGTTGCACATGGTTAGCGTTGTTGCACACGGTTAACGTTGCACACGGTTAGCGTTGTTGCACACGGTTAGCATTGTTGCACACGGTTAGCGTTGTTGCACATGGTTAGCGTTGCCAAACGGTGGCGGTTAGCTGGCGGTTAGCTTTGTAACGTAGCGTTAGCTACAGACGTAACGCCGCGTGACTCCGCGGCTCGGCGCCACGTGACAGAACGTCATCAGTAAAAATCAGCTTTTGGTTTTCACCGCTTCGTCCTCCCGCCCGAAGAGGACTTCTCTCTATTCACACCGCTTCTGTTGCTCTGAGCATCTGAGCGTCCATGTGCTCGAGGAGCCCGCCCGTTGTGGACATGACGTGTCCGCTGGCACGCTCGCGTTGCTGATGTAAAACCTGCGAAAAAACAACAACAACAACAACAAAAGAACCCAGTTTGAAATCATGTCAGACCCCTCAGCCGTGATGTGTGTTTGTAATGCAGCGAGCGCCCGACACTCTTCTGTGTCTCTCCGTCGCTACGCTTGAGTAATATTGATGTCGCTGCATCGAGAGGATAAATCTCGGTGGTTCGATACCTCGTCTCTGTGCCAGCAGAGGAAATCAAAGATACATTTAAAAAAAAGTTTGCTTTCAGCTGCTCTCATCATGTGCTGCTGATTTGTGAAAGCGAAGCTCTGCTTATGAATATTTTCACACCCTGTTTACGTGACATAAAAGACCATAAAGCAGGGGATGCTTTAGGGCGGGGCTACAAGCTGATTGACAGGTCTCTACCAGAGACGTATACAGTGTCTCTACCTCCTCTGCATTCTGTTAGGTTCAATTCCTAATATGTTCACTTCCGCTCATCAGACGCAAAAAAGCCAAGATGCCGAACTCGAGGATTCATGACGGCAGTCCACAAACCAATGGGCGACGTCACGACAAACAGCAAATACTAAAACAACAATAATAACCAGCTTTATCAATCGAACACGGTCACAACCACTGGACCGTAGTGAAATAAGATGATGATAACAGAAATGTTAAAACGGGTGTTTCAATCTCTTTTTCAATTCCTCCCACACAGCGTGTAGAGTCGGCCTCTCACCTCCACCGATAACACCCTCTAACTATGGGAGAGCAGCCGAGTCCTTCTGGGAGTCGGCCTCAGAGCTCCACACCTCATCCCCACACTCGCACTACATGAAGGAAAAAGACAATGGAGCCATGTGGAGAAAAAGACAGAAGGGAAGGAATGAGAAGGGAAGGGAAGGAGAAACAGGAAGTGGGTGCATGTGGGTGGCGGGAAAAATAAGACGGGAGAGAGATTGGGCAGAAAAAATAGTTTTTAGAGTTTTATGAAGTGCAAATGAATCGGAAACACTCATTTGTGTGTGTGATGTGTGGTGAGATTAATTATCCCAGAGGCCTTTGGGCTGAGGGAGCGTTAATGAGCATTAATGAAAACGGATCCAGACGCAGAGAAACCAAAGCTCTGTCTTTTAATGATACATAAACAGAGGCCTGCTTCAGATGAAAGCCTGGTTGGAGGAAGAGCTCTCTCCTTCGGGAGCAGAGCTGTGGGTTAATGACGATGGGCGGAGGAGGTGTTTACTGCAGGTCACTGTTGTTTTTTACCAGATAGAAAGTGTAAATAGGAGAGAAATGCTAATCAAATAAGACCATATCTGACTTTCTTTAAAGGAAAATAGAGTTAGAGGAAGGGATGCCCCCGAAACTCGGTTCTAAAGGAGAAAAACCCGGAGTTAACGGTTCTGATATCGGTACTTTAGAGACGTCCTCGTCTCAAACCTCCTCTCTCTGTCTCTCTGTCCTCTCTGTCTCTTCTCTGTCTCTTTGCCTCTCTTTGTCTCTCTCTCTCTCTCTCTGTCTCTTTGTCTCTTTGTGTCTCTGTCTCTGTCTATTTCTCTCTTTGTCTCTCTGTCTCTGCCTCTCTTCCTTTGTTCTCTGTCTCTTTGTATCTTTGTCTCTGTCTCTCTGTCTCTTTGTCTCTTTGTCTCTGTCTCTCTTTCTCTGTCTCTTTGCCTCTCTGTCTGTCTCTCTCTCTCTCTCTCTGTCTCTTTGTCTCTTTGTGTCTCTGTCTCTCTGTCTATTTCTCTCTTTGTCTCTCTGTCTCTGTCTCCGTCCAGCGTGAGACTCACATGACGTCAGAGAGGAGACAAAGATCACGGAGTCTGATCACAAGATGAGGGATCATCACTGAGATCATTGATGATCTGAGAATAGAGTCTAAAGATTACACAACTTCTTGTGTTGCTGCTCAAGAAATACTTTTTGTTTACCTCCAAGAATAATAAAGCACTCTGGATTATTCTCTTATCATCAAAAGGAACCGATAAGAGTATTGATAAGAGTACTAGTGTTGTTAAAATGCTGTTGCTACCCGCCCCCTAGCTGCAGGCCGCTACATTCGGAGTCCTACCTGCTCTTGATGTGGTCCTGCAGATCTCCTCGTGCCAGCGTCTGGTCGCAGTGGTCGGTGAAGGGGCAGGCCACGGTCAGCTTGTCCAGCAGCTTGTGCACCAGCAGGCTGGGCTTCCTGCAGCTCTGCAGCATGAGGGCCGCGCGGCACACGGGGCAGAAGTCGCTCTCCAGCAGGAAGCTGGTGAGGCACTCCTGGCAGTAGGTGTGTCCGCAGGGCGTGTCCAGGGGCCGGAGGAGCGCCTGCAGGCAGATGTGGCACACGAGGTCGTCGTCCACCTCGTCCGTGTAGAGGTACTCGTGGTTCTCCTCCAGCAGGTGGCGGTGGCCGCACGTGGCGCACAGGTCCGAGGGCGGAGACGAGACTTCGTAGTCTGACGGGGAAAGGGGCGGAGCCGACGCTCCGGCCATCGCCGCGGCGGTGGCGCCTCCGGGCTGAGCTCTCTCCTCCTGGATGCTCATCTGGACTCCAGAGACGAGGTCATGAGCAGCAGAGGTCTGTGAGAGGAAGAGGAACAGTAAGAGGGGCAGTAGAGGAGGAAGCACCACCTGCTTTACTTGAGGAAAGGTATTTATACAACAGTAAATACTGCAAAATCTTACCAAATATTATTTGTCTTATTTCTAGTACACTTAATATAAGATACAAATCACCTTACAAGTATCCCTCCAGTGAGCTATAGGGAGCTTTTTTACCCTTAGTTCTACCAGTGAATCTAAATGTTTTGGTGTTGAAGAGTTTGAGATGTCGGCCTTCTCTCCATTATAATGGAACTAGATGTCATTCTGCTTGTGGTGCTCAAAGCTAAACTCATGACCCCGTTGCTGAGGATAATCCACAGACCTCGTTGTGAGTAATGTTTTATGTTGGAACTATGGTTGAATGAAAAAGTGTTTGATGTAAATAGTCAAATATAACTCATTTCAGAGACGGTTCGAGGCATAACTGATGTTGGGTTTTGTCACGCAAAGAAAACATTCCAGGCTTTTCATAGGTAAGTCAGGAGGATTCCCTTCTCTACGAAGACCTGGCAAGGATGGAAAAGAAGTCCTTGACTGCAGCCCGTGTTTAATTCCAGCCTGCAACCCTTTTCTACATGTCAACCTCAGACTGGATATAAGAAGTGGACGTAGTCGTCGTGACGTGGACTGATGTTATGAAGACTCGAGTTCGACATTTTGGCCGTCGCCATCTTGTTTGTTTACAACCAGTAAACAGGAAGTGACCATATTTGGACTGAGGAGGACGTAGAGACGTCGAATAGATTTCTTGTAGAGACCTGTCAATCACCTTGTAGCCCCGCCCTAAAGCATCCCCTGCTTTATGGTCTGTTTGACTCTAAATGGACCATAATTTACTAAATGAACATCATGCTGTATTGAAGAAGACTTGAAACTAGAGATTGAGACATAAACTCATGTTTACAATGCTTACTGAGGGAATAAATCAAGAGAGAAGTAGAGTCATTTTCTATAGACTTCTATACAACCAGAGGAGTCGCCCCCTGGTGGTCAGGAGAGAGAATGCAGCTTTAACACATGAAGCTTTGACTTCTATACAACCAGAGGAGTCGCCCCCTGGTGGTCAGGAGAGAGACAACAAGCCGAAGAACCCTATGTGGTTTACGAGAACAAATGTACTTTCCATCACTGAAGAAAGGGAGACAGCACTTGTCATGTCACGTAAACAGGGTGTGAAAATATTCATAAGCAGAGCAGAGAAGTGAACATATTAGGAATTGAACCTAACAGAATGCAGAGGACGTAGAGACACCGTATACGTCTCTGGTAGAGACCTGTCAATCAGCTTGTAGCCCCGCCCTAAAGCATCCCCTGCTTTATGGTCTTTTATGTCACGTAAACAGGGTGTGAAAATATTCATAAGCAGAGCTTCTCTTTCACAAAACAGCAGCACATGATGAGAGCAGCTGAAAGCAAACTTTTTTTTTAAATGTATCTTTGATTTCCTCTGCTGGCACAGAGACGAGGTATCGAACCACCGAGATTTATCCTCTCGATGCAGCGACATCAATATTACTCAAGCGTAGCGACGGAGAGACACAGAAGAGTGTCGGGCGCTCGCTGCATTACAAACACACATCACGGCTGAGGGGTGTGACATGATTTCAAACTGGGTTCTTTTGTTGTTGTTGTTGTTGTTGTTTTTTTGCAGGTTTTACATCAGCAACGCGAGCGTGCCAGCGGACACGTCATGTCCACAACGGGCGGGCTCCTCGAGCACATGGACACGAGCAGATGGGCTCAGTCAGACACACGTCACCTTGGCAACAGCCGTCTCGTTGGCGCTCCGCAAGGGACCCACTGTTGGGTCTCGGCTGCTTAATGAGACATAGATCTTACTAAAAAAAAAAAAAAAACACAAAAAAATACACAAACAGGGAGTAATATCAATGTAAGAATGTACTCCAAGTGGTAGCTGCCTCTTGACTCCTACACCCGTCGGCGGGATTGAAAAGCATGTTTTCTTCAAACTACATCGTTTATCAAAGCCAGAAGCTGTAAAATAAAAACGTCATTTTCTTAAGATTTTCCCGCTTTCTGACGGTCCTTGAACACATCGTGTGTGTGTGTGTGACGAACGCCTTTGTTATAAAAAGCAGCCAAAAGGAAGCTGAAAAGGTGATATTTCATAAAACAATTATTATTCTGCGTGTCATATTTAAAATCTCGCCCCGATTAAATTTTCTTTAACAAGATTCTTAAAAAAACATTAAATTCTGAGCTCCTCAGCGCAACTATGAAGCTATGGTTAATTTATCTGAGAGCAACAGTCATGTGACAACAAATCTGTGAAACTTGGACTGAACTTCGGGCTGCTGAACACGTTAAAATGATAATAGTTGAATAAATAAAGCACGTGGAGCCTCCATTTTCCCCCCAACACGACACTTGTTTCCCCCCAACAAGTGTCCACAAGTTTTATGGACACTTTAAACAATGTTGTATATATAGATTCCATTTTCCGATTATTTGTAAAAAAGAAATTCTCAAAGAAATTAAACTTGCGTTTTTTTTCTCTTTAGTGATTCGTTGTAACGGTGTTATTCTGCACTAAAGACCTTTTTGAGTTCCCTCTGCTTCTACCCACGACTGTTGTTTCCACAGAGGTGCAGGACTTTTAAATATTGCCGTGAAAAAAAACAAGAGCCACGAAAGACTAAAATAAAGAAAATGCCCCCAAACTGCTCGTGGTTCAGAGTTAACGGGACACGTTGCCGTGCCCTCAATACAGATCCCGAAACACTCTTTGATGTGTACGTCCCCGAAATGCGAGACAGCTACGACCGCGGACGCACAAGCGCAAACAAATCTGCAGAGCAACCCGCCGAGTTGTCAAAACAAACAGGCCGTCCTGGTTTTATTTTTACATAAGCGCAGCGAGGACGGCGCGCGGCGACTTGTGACAGCCGCCTAAGCCTCGTGTCTTCGGGGCGAGGAGAACGCGGCGAGGCTGAGCCGTCTTAACAACCTCCCCACTGAGAGCTGCCGGCAACGCGGCCGACTCATCACAGACGGCGGCACCTGCTGCTGCGTCTGAAGCCTGTACCTGGGCTTTCATCTCCACACGGGGGGGGGGGGGCGGAAGAGGAAGGAGAAGGGGAAGAAAAAAAACAGACGAAAAGTTAAAGAAAATGAAAAATGAAGGCGGTTTTTGATATTCTCCCTCTAAATTCCTGATCTGAACCGATAACATAATCTCCTTTGAGCTTGTTCTCTCGGCTCTCGCTGGGAAACTTTTGGTGTTGAGAAGAGAAGCGATAACAGACGCACACTAGCCGAGAGGAGAACACAGGGATCTGAAACAAAATGGACGACAGTCTACCAGCCTGACTGGAACCAATTAGCAATAATAATAAATCCCCCGCTCGGAACGAAGCTCGCACGACCGCAGTCAAACTTTCACCCGCTCACCGACACAGGCAGCGGCATGCAGAGACATGTGGCCCCGACACACCCACACACAGACTTTCACACGGAGGACACTCCCACGCCTCGAGAGCATCGGCCCTGGTGAGGCTTCAGAGAGGTGAAGCTTCAGAGAGGTGAAGCTTCAGAGAGGTGAGGCTTCAGAGAGGTGAAGCTTCAGAGCTGTGAAGCTTCAGAGAGGTGAGGCTTCAGAGAGGTGAAGCTTCAGAGAGGTGAGGCTTCAGAGAGGTGAGGCTTCAGAGAGGTGAAGCTTCAGAGAGGTGAGGCTTCAGAGAGGTGAAGCTTCAGAGAGGTGAGGCTTCAGAGAGGTGAGGCTTCAGAGAGGTGAAGCTTCAGAGAGGTGAAGCTTCAGAGAGGTGAAGCTTCAGAGAGGTGAGGATTCAGAGAGGTGAAGCTTCAGAGCTGTGAAGCTTCAGAGAGGTGAGGCTTCAGAGCTGTGAGGCTTCAGAGATGTGAGGCTTCAGAGAGGTGAGGCTTCAGAGCTGTGAGGCTTCAGAGAGGTGAGGCTTCAGAGAGGTGAGGCTTCAGAGAGGTGAGGCTTCAGAGCTGTGAGGCTTCAGAGAGGTGAGGCTTCAGAGCTGTGAGGCTTCAGAGAGGTGAGGCTTCAGAGCTGTGAGGCTTCAGAGAGGTGAGGCTTCAGAGAGGTGAGGCTTCAGAGAGGTGAAGCTTCAGAGAGGTGAGGCTTCAGAGAGGTGAAGCTTCAGAGAGGTGAGGCTTCAGAGAGGTGAGTCTTCAGAGCTGTGAGGCTTCAGAGAGGTGAGGCTTCAGAGAGGTGAGTCTTCAGAGCTGTGAGGCTTCAGAGAGGTGAGGCTTCAGAGAGGTGAGGCTTCAGAGCTGTGAGGCTCAGAGCTGTGACCACGTAAATAAGGCCGTTGATCCACTCTCACGGTACTCTACCGTGATCTGGGACGGCTTGACGAGTTAATAATGACACAAGGCCGCGCCGCGCCGAGTCAGCTCCTTTTTCTCTTCCTCCCCTAACGACAGAGAAAAACGACCCCCGACGACGACGAGGCGAATGTGTCTGCGTCGGCACTCTCAGGCTGTCCACGCTGAACTGTGTACATATCCACCACTCCTTTTATTCAACACACACACACACACACACACACACACACAAACACACAAACACACACACACACAAACACACAAACACACACACACACACAAAAGAAATCATATCTATATCAATCAAACAAACACGCCCTCGGAGCAAAAGGCGCAGTCAGCCAGAATCAGACATGTGAGAACGCTTTGCTTCTGCGCAACTAGTTTGTTAATCATTGCAGATTTAATTTCATGTGCTGCAACAAACTAACGTTCACACAGCTGGTCGGGGGCAGGTGTGTGAACGTCGTCGGGACGGTCGTGTGAAAGGAAAAAAACCACGGGGGGTCGGGGGTCGGGGGGGGGGTCTGGAGAGAGGCTGCTCTCCAACGCATCGCTTCATCATCGGATCATTGGAGGAAATAGTGGCTTGTGTTCCAAGAAGCTCGATAAACAGCGGCCCTGAGCACAAGGAGTGTGTGTGTGTGTGTGTGTGTGTGTGTGTGTGTGTGTGTGTGTGTGTGTCACGTAACACAACAGCATAGTCTGTCGCGTTCAGACATGTTGCGGAAAATTCCAGGAAACCTTTTCTTTTTTCTTCTTTCTCTTCACTTTCTGTAGAAATCTGATTCATAACGACACATTAAAGTGGAAATCAATCAGGACGAAAGGAATAACAAACTTCTGTGTGTTGATGATTAATTAAATGACGAGAATTCAAACTAATTCCCTCCTCTGCGTGATAGTTTTCTACTATCGCCTCCCGTTCCTTTGTGAATGGACACACGGGACGAGGCTCCTGCCCCCGTGGATGACCTCCACATGAGGATCCTATGCGTGTGCCGGTCCCCCCTCTACACGAGGATCCTATGGTGTGCCGGTCCCCCGTCCCCGGTCCCCCTCTAGGATCAACCATGGTGTGCCGGTCCCCCACACGAGGATCCTATGCGTGTGCCGGTTCCCCCTCTGGGCTCTCCGGTCTGAGCCGGACCGGAGACCTCGGTCTGGGAGAACAGCTGCAGGCAGATGTGGAGCTCCGTGAAGTGTCTCTGATATCAGAACGGCCAACTGGACGAGCCCAAAACGCCCCGAACACGATGTGAGATTTAAACGTACGACGTCACACACACTCACACACACTCACACACACACTCACTCACTCACACACACTCACACACACACACACACACTCACACGGGGGGCGGGGGGGTCAATGCAGAGGAATTCCATCCAAACCACACAAACCAGCAACAGACACTGGAACAATGTTTTCTAACTGCTGACAGATGTTGTTTCTGTTACTAATGCAGCGTTTAAGAGAAGCAGCACACTTCTAATTTAAAAGTCCACTCGGAGACGGGAAGGTTTACTTACATGTCTTCATGAGCGACGTTCACTTTCAGCTGAGCCGTTCACCTGGACAGGTAGAGCCTCGCAGAGGGTGTAACGTTAAACCTCTCAGAGAGGAGGTGGAGGTGGAGGAGGTGGTGGGGGGGGGGTGTGGGAGGGTGGGGGAGCAGGGGAGAGTTAAATGACTCAGGAGAGGACTTTGTCCCCGGTCACGGAGTCTGACGATTGGCTGGCGGTCTTCAAGAGGAGAAATTGTATCCGACTGCCGGTCCTCGGGGAATTTCTTTGCACGACCCGGAGCGGTGGGGAGAGACTGCCGACTGTGTGAGCTCAGAACCTGCTCACCTCGAGCAGGCCAAGGTGATCAGGAAGTGGCAGAGCAGAGGGGGCGGGGCCAGAGGAAAAAGGTAAACAAGAGAACCGCCCAAACCTGCTCTGGGATTTCAGGGGAAACAGGAATTTCCTACGAAGTGGAGTAGAGACAGGAAGAGATGGAGGGGTGTACAAATAAAAAAAATTAAAAAACAGTTTTCAATGTGCACCAGTAACGCTATAACAAACTTCTTTTTTTGTAATGAAATTTTAAATGTCAGCAGCCTCTGACAGGACCTCTTCTACAACCCAATAAAAACGTAATGAGCTACAAAGTGTTTAACATGATTGATTTCCTGTAGACCGGTTTTGCTCTGCGGCCTTTCAACAGGAAGCCCGTAATCTGAGTAACGACAACATGCCTCACGCTGAGATAATGCTCCCAAATATTTTAAACCTGTGTACAATACACACACTGTAACAGGTGTTGTATCGGGACTTCTTCTTTGCTGTGGTTTGGCTTCCCTGAGAACAATAGCTGCTTTTGTAAAGCCGTGCGTGCGACTCCGGCTTTGGACAAAAACAGTCGTTATCCTGCTTCTTGTTCAGATGTGGTTTCGCTCTCGGCTCTGAAACTCCAGGACGGTGAGCTGCAGGTGCTCCAGACACAGAATGACGTTTCTCCATGAGTCACTCTGAGATCACGATGGGTATGAATACAGCATGCAGACTGTTTATTGTCGTGTTTGTGCGTCAGTTTAGAAGGAGCCCTTCATGTCTACACAGGTCCTCTGTTTCTACAGGAGCCCAGAATGGACAAACCAAACACCGGCGCTGGAGCCTTGGACACTTTTAGTTACCTGAAGGCCACCGTAGTTCTCCGACACTCTTGTGAAAGGGAGAAGTCAGCTGGCTGCAATCTGCCACCTCACCACTAGATGCCACTAAATCCTACACACGTGTTTTGTATGACATCGTCTCTACACGCTAGCGGCGTGGCAACATGGCAAATATCTCAACAACTATTGGATGATTGCCAGACGTTCATGTTCCCCTCGGAAATAATAATACTATCCAAAACTAATGACATTCCCATCAACCCTCAGCTTTACTCTGTGTTCAGCGCTCGTTAGCTAATGTAATGTGAACTTTAATACATGATAATTATTAAGTAATGTCAGTTTATTTATTTATTAATTGTTATTGTGAACATTAGCAACAACACGTTAAAAGACGATGACGGAAGAGGAGCGGCGAGTTTTCCGTAAAACAGGAGGTGAGCAGCTTTGACTATTACTAAGGTGTGTGTGTGTGTGTGTGTGTGTGAAGGGGTGTGGGGGGGAGCTTTCACTTAAGCGCTCTGGACGGGATTAAAATCAGCAAAGGTAACGTTAAAATCATCCCTCCCATAAATACATACAACGTGTTTTGTTGAAACAAAGGGGATTAAAATGAGCAGGAGTTGTATTCAAGGCAACATTCAAAGGCAATGTGTTTAATGTCATCAGAGCTCATGCGGCCTTTAGGTGGTGTTTTGTTTGGTGCCTCTTCATTTACAACTAAATTCTATTTTACTTTCACTTTACATATCACTAACAAGCCTCCTGCAACGAGTGTGTCGTTTACCGGAACAGGAACTCTCCATCGTCCTCGTGATATTTCTTTCAGATTCGGAGAGTTGAAGCTTTTTGCCGTTTGCGTTCACAGTCGGTGAGCAATCAGGTGGTGAGGAGTAGACGGTCTCCTCACTGGATGAGTGACGGCTGATGAACAAGTGGAGCAGTTCCTGGTGACCTTTACAGGTGTCATATCACTCCCACTTCCTTTCCACATGACCTCTCTTCTGTCTCCTCTCCTCTGATGAACAGCATCATATAGCAGGAAGTGCTAACTGGTGGGACAACTCCCATGAGAGAATTATTTTTGATACATTTTATGGTGTGTGTGTGTTCACGAGCATGATTTCTGAACCAAAAATACTTTTCATGTCAGCTTCGTGTCACGCACAACTTCAGGGGATTAACAACAAACTACTTGGTTATGGTTAGAAAAAAATATGGTTTGTGTTTAAATAATAACGTAACAACGTAAAAATAACAACCTAATGTAACAAAGTAGCACAACAACTTAGCTTAAAAACGTAGCACAACAACGTAACACAACAATTTAGCTTAAAAACGTAACACAACGTAACACAACAATTTAGCTTAAAAACGTAACACAACAACTTAGCTTAAAAACGTAGCACAACAACGTAACACAACATCTTAGCTTAAAAACATAACACAACAACGTAGCACAACAACTTAGCTTAAAAACATAGCACAACAACGTAGCACAACAACTTAGCTTAAAAACGTAGCACAACAACGTAACACAGCAGCTTAGCTTAAAAATGTAACAACAACTTAGCTTAAAAAAGTAGCACAACAACGTAACACAACAACTTAGCTTAAAAACGTAGCACAACTTAGCTTAAAAACGTAGCACAACAACTCGGCTTAAAAACGTAACACAACAGCGTAACACAACAACTTAGCTGTACCTCTGCAGTACCTCTGATGGCCACTTGAGGCTCCAGTAGCGAGTCAATCCCCACAGTCCTCAACCGTACAGCAGAAATAAACATGTTTACAGCCGGGTACAAAAAACAGATTTTTACCACCGTTTATGAAAACTGTATGTGGGCTGAATTTTTATTTTATTTGATAAAACTCACCCGTTTCAATTATATTAAGGTTTAAAGTTAGGCATAATTAAGGGTGTGGCCTCTTTGAGTGACAGTTGGGTGTCGTCTCAGTTCGCTAACTGCTAACTGCTAGCCGTCACCCGTCACGGAGACTCCGTCCACAGTTTACAGCCGATGGTTAACCCCCGAATGCCCAAAACATCCACATTCAATGTAATGGTGGTTTGCAGAAGCGTACAATGCCAATATGTTGTTGTTGTTTTTTCTGGCCACTGGGCTGTTTTGCTACAGAGACTCAAATATTTGGAGTTTCTTCAACTCTTAAGTTCTCTTTGAAGTGCTGAGTTGAACCTGCATCCTGTTTCATTTCTGCTGAGTCCTCAGCTCCCTGCCGCTGGAGTTTATCTAAACACTGTGGTGCAGGTGAAACCAATCTCCCCCTGTCTCTTTAGGACACTTTCTCTGATTCCTCACACACACACACACACACACACACTTTCCTGCCCCCCCTCCCCCGGCCCCCCACCCCCTCTCTTCTTCTTCCCAGCTTAGCTGTGCTTCACATTCCTCTGACAAACTTTCCTCTAAATCCCCGGCGATGATTTGAATTCAGATGGCAGACGAGAAAGTAAAAAGAAGTGGCTGATACAAAGACGGGGAATATCACCATTTGAACTCACTTTCTGACACGCCCTTCATCGGTTTCTCTTTCCGTCTGTTCTTCACGTGGCCCGTGGAATTTCTCTCTTCCTTCCACACAGCATCCATATTTCATGGCGGTGACGCAAACGCTCGCCGTAGCTTGAATATTGAAGAGAGGAAACGGCAGGCGGAAGGTCATCAAACAGAGGCGACCCCTAGGGGTGTGTGGGGGGGGGGGGGGGCGGCGCCACCATCGCCACGGAGACGGCCTCCTTCTTGTCCTTCTGATGTGATCGTTCAACGAGGACGTGGACGGGGGTGCAGGTGTGGGTCTGTGGAGACGCGTCAGCATGTGGAACATTTTGAGGGTCAGTGTGACAGAAAGGAGAGTTTGTCGAACACAAAGAATTCACGCTCAAGCTTTTTAAAGCGGTTTTAAAAGGGAAGTAAAAACACAAAACACAGAGCTGCACTCAATAATCGCATGAACCTCAGGTACAGTATGAATGCAGCCACGTTTATAATACATTTCATCTTTAGAATCCATTTTCCGTCATCATTTCTGCCGTTTTCCCGCAACAATGATTTGTAATTCCGATAATCCGTTAATCTGAAGACTGCATGACGGTGCAGGCCAGGATGAAAGGGGAGTTCCAGTGCCTGTACACCTGAGTGTTACTGCCATACCTTTGTGATGATTAGTCATGAGAACCAGTCACTCGTCACCTCCGTCATAAAGACACACGTTGCTCAGGGCTTTCTAAAAGAAACAACAACGATTTACTGTAATTAAAACGTATCAATCTCGACCGCTTCGTCTTGGAGTCCGCCCGAATGAAAGCCAAGTGGAGATCTGTGGAGCTGTTGAAGCAAACTGCATAGCGGCCACTCGATCTACCTGCTGGATCGATGCACTTTTTCAAATTGGAACAGTTCCGTAATGTGTGAATTAGTTTTCTCCAGGCTACTGTGGCACTGAAATATCTCTTTTATGGATTAGCACGACATTGTGCACAGACATGCACGGTGCCCAGAAGATAGAGTACCACAGTGCAGAGCTCCGCTGTATCTTTACACAGACAACAGTTGTATTAATGATCTGAATGTTACATATGTCGGACCCTCGATGCTGCGCTGTGATTGGCCAGTCTGCGTACGAGGGGCGGGACTTGGCGAAGGGTCAATCGCTGTGCTACGACATGGACTTTTTTATAAGAGTTGATTTCTCTTCTCCAGCCCGTCGCCCGATCGAGGATCAACGAGTCTTCACATCGGAAGTGATGGAGTAAAATATCATCACGACCAATAAGAAGATCGGGAAGCGATGTAAGAACACCATCCTGGTGAACAAACACCAGATTTCCTCCCTCTGTGCCGGTCGAACTCGATTCATTATTCAGCACCTTGTTGGGTTCCGACTTTCTTCATCATCTACGTGACAGGACGTGGCTATCTTTAGCCGGAGTTTGTTGCTCCCCCGACTGACTTGGTACAGTAAGCAAACAAAGGTAATGCTTTTAGACTTGGCCCCTGTGTAATTATTCAACAGCCTGAATGAAAAGCATTCTTTCGCACTGCAGGCAAATGACGCACATTCATGCCGGCTGAAAAAAGGAAAACAGTCCTCTCTCTCTCTCCTGCAATCCCACTTCGCCATCTATCTGGTGGAGCACTTTTGATTTATCCTTTTTTTTTTTTTACACCGTCCTGTCTTTCTATTGTACCTCTTCTCATTTTAGCCAATCTCAGGAGAGAGAGAAGGGAAAAAATGCTGCTGTTTCACCTTAGCTGTTTTTTCTTCTTTTCTTCTCATGAATACATTTTCTGTGCTTTCAATTTCTCCTGGTAATCTCCGGCTACTTAATTCAAGGTGGCACCTGAAACACACAAGCGTTCCCGTCTCATATTGTTTTCTCTCGCTCTTCCACGCGGTGATAGAAGGAGGCTTTCCATCGCTTCCCCAGCGACACGCACACAACCTTCACTTTCACATGTAACGCGCAGAAGGAAGCAACCCAGCGCTCGTCAGGCAGGAGCTCATCCAATAGCGCCGGCCATGACACCCCGGACCCCGACCCGGACCCCGACCCGGACCCGGACCCGGACCCCACCCCTCCCTCTGGAGACGAGACACGAGAGAGGACCAGACTCATTTTCATCCAGGAGTTGGTCAGTGCTGGTCTCATTTGCACAACAAGGCGTGGTGATAAAGTAGGGCGGTCGATTTTAATTTCCACGGCTCTGACAAAATAATACGGGGGAATAATGACGTATTCAATAAGTCATTAGTCTGGTGTCCACTTTTTGACACACGGGGAGAAGAGCCTCCCGACAGCGGTGATCACCGGCGTGAACATCATCATTCAAAGTTGCACGGGGGACGGATGGTGTTGTTTGTTATGCCGTTTGTCAAACGTCATGGCAACACCGAGCCGGATCGCAACAAAGGAGGGAGACGGTCAGGACGAGGGACGGGAGGGACAGACGAAAGAGATGTGAAGGCTCAGTCTGTTGAATCGGTGGTCTGAGTCTCGAGGGGGGGATGGGTGGGGGGGGGGGGGGGGGGGTGTTTCTGTTCCAGCAGGTAACACAGAGCACACGCCAGCCGGCAAATGAAGATGAATGCACTTAATCGCTTCTGCTGCCAGAACTACACTTTAGCTCTGAGACGCTCACTCACAAGCAAGACACCTAAAGGCCCTCTCTCACACACACACACACACACACACACACACACACACACACACACACACACACACGCAGACACACACAAAACATTATGCTGCACGCCATAACAGGCTTTTCACACTGACAATCACACATCAATCTAAAGCCGGCTTCAAGTGTTTATATTTTATATTCATTTTAATATTACTGCCTATGAGTGAATGTGTGACTCCATATATAGATCTATATCTAAATCTAGATATAGATCTATATCTATATATATAGATATAGATCTATATAAAGATATGGATATATCTATATATAGCAAGCTTTAAACATTTAATTGAAACTGTTAAATTAAAATGTCAATGTTCGGTTGTCAGGATCACAAACGTTTCAGAGCTGCAGGGTGTTTCAGTTTAAAGAGTGACCGTGTTGACTGGTGACTTTCCGTGGTTGCTCGCAGTAACTTAGCGGTGAGGGCAGATAATTATGTCTATAAAACACCAATAATTATGTCTATAAAACACCAATAATTATGTCTATAAAACAGATCGAAAGCTTTTGACGAGGAAGCCTAAATGTTCTGTTGGCGTTTTTTAACGGCGACCGTCACTACGAGCAACCACGACGCGTTGAGTCACCAGTTAACACGGTCACTTGTTAGACTGAAACACTATTAAACGCGTTAACAACTGGACTGCTTGTAGCTCCTCTTCTGAAGCTGAATGAAGTCAGAAGTCTCTTCAGGGTCTGACGTTGTGTTCATGAACACAGAACAGAGTCGATCATCAGGAGACTCGGAGCTCGTGACGTCTCTCTGGTGTCACGTTTCTCCACCAGATACACGTTTATACCTGGACACTAAATACTGAGCCACTTGTTAATGTTCCGCACTAACAGCACTCGGATCTGTAAAGACACTTTGTTTAGTTTGCGCTCTCCATCTGTGGGGGCTAATGTCCCAACATAGCTTAATAAGCTTTTGCACTTCTGTTGCCAAACTTCCGAACGTCATCATTGTTCACAAAAAGATCCAACAAACCCTGAAAGTGTGTGTGTGTGTGTGTGTGTGTGTGTGTGTGTGTGTGTGTGTGTGTGTGTGTGTGTGTGTGCGTGTGTGTGTGTGCACTGTCGAAGGAAAACTAGATCAGGGCCACAGATGCTCGACAGCGGGACAGTCTCATTATCCTGCTCCACCCCGAGAGGCTGGCAGTGACCCCTGCCGACCCCGTCTGTCACTCAGGAGTCGCCTTAGGTGGCGGCAGGCGGCCTGATTGGCTACAGGTGCTGCGGCAGATCAAAATGTCTTGGAATAACAAACGGATCCAATGCAATTAAACAGAAAGAGGTTTTTGGATTTTATAGACTGTAAGTGGGTGAACATCCAGCATTTCAACGCATTTCAACTTTCCAGGTTTTTTAACAACTGTAACGTCTAAGATCCGTCACTCCATTGTTAACCCCCCCCTCCCCATATCCGAGGACACATCCTCGGTCTCCCAGCAGGACCTCCTCCCCTCCGAGGGGCCGTGAAAACGCTCTGAGAATAGACGTTGGAGTGGAGCTCGCCCACGGTCTAATTTACCGTGATGTTTAATTCCGTCGGGAAAACTCTCGCCTGAAAAATGTAATTTCATCCGCGTCCGATTCCCGTCCATCTTTCATAATGTCAGTCGTGGTTATGTAAAAGTCGGGTCAGGTTTTCGGGCGTACAGTAAAAAAAGAGGCCTGTTAGAACCCGTGTTGGTCTCGCTCCAATCATTTCATAGCGTTTTGGAGTGATTAAATTGGGCTTATGATGCAACAGTCCAGATGACCAGGACTTACAAGAATGCGAACAGACGGAGTCATTCATCACAGCCGTAATCCTCTCATCCTTTTATTAGACGGTCCCTCCGCTCAGGCCGCCGTGCCGCCCCGCGTCAGCGTGCATGAGCGCGGAAACAACAACAAAAGCACAAAGCGAGGCCGAGAGGGTGCGAAGGCCGAGGGCCCGTTTCTGTCTCGAGTCTCTGAAAGCAAACATCTTATTTTTGTGGGAGGGGGGGGGGGGGGGGGGGGGGGGGGGGGGGGGGGGGGGGGGGGGGGGGGGGGGGGGGGGGGGGGTGCGGGGGGGCTGTTGAGTGCTGAATGAATTAAGCATTATGAATATTCACAAATCTCTCCTCCTCTCGCTCTAACCCAACTGTGATCGCTTAGCAGCATGCTCCAAATATAAATGTAAAAAAAAAAAGAAAAAAAAAAAAGGGCCTCAGATCTTTGCCGGCGTTAACTTCCCGAAGGGGCTCTAAAAACTTATTAGCGCAGCGAAAGCCAACGTGTTTATTTGTCGGAGAAAAAAAAAATGATTCACCAGCTCAGAAATCGAGACATGAAAACTCGGCAGGGTACACGCCTCACCAAATCACATTAATCTGAAATCATAATTATGAGATGGGTGTAATTGTTCCGCGTGGGTGTTCTGACATCCATTTGTGACGGCCATTATTTCTGTCCGTCTGTTGCCATGGAAATAGGTTTCTAATTTCACACCTCTTGACACACTGATCTGCGTGCTCGTGGTTCTGCCTGGTGCAGGTTCCTGGTGGTTTTGCATGAAAGCGAAGCCTCCGGCTCCCCGCCGCAGCATTTCTGTGTTGTATTGATTTCCCCTGCACACTCCTCATCTCCCCCGCGTGTCTGTAGTGGAGTCTGAGGTTCAGACACTGCAGCTGCTCTTCAGCTGCTCACACCGGTGGGTAACCCGGCATCTCGATGGCCCTCGTTCAGCTTCGGGGGGGGGGGGGGGCTTCGCCTCAAAGCTTCACACTGACCCGGACAACAGCCGTGTGAAAGAGAGACTGCAGGAGTGACATCATACCTGTGTGTGGGTTAGTATCTGTACCTGTATTACTACACTAAAACTGCTTCCTGTATGAGCGCCGCTGTTATTAATAGATCTCGCTGACACACGATTATGCTCCAACATTTAAAAAACAGATATGCTGATATTATATGATGACGGCCGTTACACACCTGGGGGCGTGACAAATAAACGAAAAGAAAATGTAAAATACGCGTCTGTGAATATATGTATATATATTTTATTGTGAAAGGTAAGCAGATCTGGTCTGCTTGGCCGTCTTTTGTATTTGTTACTTTTAATCCTCGTTAATTAACACTTTAAATCTTATTTGTTAAATCTGTACAAAAACTGAAGTGTAAAAACTATACATTGTGGTTTTGGGGTTTTGTGCCGTCCACAACAATTTGTGGGTAACCATCTGGACCACGGACTGTATATAAGAAGTGGACGTAGTTGTCGTGACGTCACCGATTGGCTTGTGAACTGCAATTTTGAAGCCTCGAGTTCGGAATTTTGGTCGTCGCCATCTTGTTTTTTTGCAACCAGAAGTGAGAGGGTGGAGCTAAGACTTTTTTTTGGCCACCAAAATGTTACAATTAACTTTCATGAACTGTGAAAGGTTTAAAGTTGTAAGATGAAAATACAGACAACCGTGGTAGCGGCGAAGACTTGAAACTAGAGATTGAGACATAAACTCATGTTTACAATGTTTACTGAGGGAATAAATCAAGAGAGAAGTAGAGTCATTTTCTATAGACTTCTATACAACCAGAGGAGTCGCCCCCTGGTGGTCAGGAGAGAGAATGCAGCTTTGCTGCAGAATAGCTGTTCAGTTGTACCTTAGCACACCACTTGAGTAAAGGTCCTTAGTTACATTCCACCATTGCATCTTGTAATGTATTAATCCTTAATAAAGAAATTAGCATATATATGAATCAACACCTTTCTGACATACGTAGTAAAAAAATGAATCGGGGGACTTTTTATTTACTTGCAAAGTACAGTAGTAGTGTAGGTGTCATAATATTGTGTCGACCCACTCGAGCAACATTCGCCCCATCTGAGTAATAATCTATAAACAACATAACTGAATGTTTGATCCAGCTTCCGTGTGAAAGTCTTGCCCTCGTCTTTGTTTTCCAGGCTTCGGCACCATTGTGTCTTTGTCCTCCTCGTGTGTCCTACCCAGCGTGTGCAGTGTCACCCATATCTGCAAGGCGCACGCGGCGGATATGTTTTTTTCCTTCTTCCCCACAACCTAAAGGGTGACATAAGATGCTCAAGCAGCGCTGCCCGAGCTTCTGAGAAGAGCTTAGCCGGAAACAGGGTCAGAGTCAGATAAAGAATAACAGTATTTGAATGTGAAGTTATTATGATGCGGGGGAGGGAGAGCGGCCGTGTGAAAGAAGAGAGAGAGAGAGCTTTCACGTCGCAAAGCGGCGAGAGAGCCGACATGGCTAATAAAAGGGAGGCGGGGGAGGAGGACGGGGAGAGCTGACGGCTTTTAAGGTAAATGACTTGTAGAGGAGGGAGATGGTCGTGAGGAGCCAGAGATTACATGGATGTGTGTAAAAAGAGCAGGAGGAGGCCAGTGACTGACACTCAGGTCACACTTGGAGCTTTGCTTCTCTCGCTCTCTTTCCATCACCAGCGTCTTTTTCATCCCCCTCCTCATCCTCCTCTTCCTCCTTCCTCCCCCGACCTCCCCTGCGGCTGTCCTGTGACGTTGAGCAGACGTGGAGGTTAGCGTCACAGCGAGGATGGAGGAGGAGGAGGAGGTGGTGTGTGTGTGTGGGGAGGGGGGGGGGTCGGACATAAATAGAACCTGACCTATCATGAACACACGCTGGCAGTAACATTAACGCACCGGCAGACGGAATCTAACACACACATATCTGCGTTTAGCAAAGGTTACAAGCTGCATCAACATAATCGCTCTTTCTGTGTATTTCTGTTTGGAGGATTAAAACATGCCCACTGTAGTCCTGCCCTCGGCCGGCCACAGTCTCACATCTCAGGTGCGCTTCGCCCGCCAGCGGCCACCGTGCCGCACAGGCACGGAGCAAGGTTGGTACAGAACAAAGCCAATTAGCCAAATCACTGGCTGACGAGACCACAGAGACACGCACACACACACACACACACACACACACACACACACACACACACACACACACACACACACACACAGACACGCATCAGAGACTGTGCGATGGATCGACAGGGAGCAGGATTAAGGGCCATTTGGGTGCTGAATCACTCGTCTTGGCGCCAAACGTGCAATTATTTAGTTGATGACATTTGCTGGTTTGTTTATGTGGAAGTTTGTTATTTCTATTTTTCATGTTCGAAACTTTTACGCTGACATCTAAGCCAGGACCAGGGATGCCTCCTGAAACCCGGTTCTAAAGGGGAACCGGTTCTAAATTGATGAGGTCCGGAGTTAACGGTTCTGCTGTCGGTACTTTCCGGAAGTGAGACGTCCTCATCTTAAACCTCTTCTAACGTTAGTGATGTCACACATCGGGTAACGTTAGTGATGTCACACATCGGGTAACGTTAGTGATGTCACACATCATCAATGAGAGATAATCACTGAGATCATTGATGATCTGAGAACGGAGTTTAAAGACTATAGAACTTCTTCTGTTACTGCTCAAGAAAGATTATTTGTGTTGTATTTGTTTACTTACAAGAATAATAAAGAAATGTTCTTTTTCTGATAAAATTGTTTCACAAAATAATCAAAAAGAACCGATAAGAGTATCGATAACATCCTGTGGATCCCGAGCCAGGTTCTCATTGTAAATGAGATTCAAAATCTCAGCGAGATTATCCTGACAAAATAAAAGGTTAAAAACAAGAAGAATGTTGCCATTTCGTATGTTTAAAGCCACCTCATGCCCAATTGGAATTTGGCCTCTTAATCGCAGAGTCAATACCAAAAGGGGTCCATGCACTGGTGGTAATCCCATTTAGGTGGGCCCTAATCCTGGGGTATAGATGGCCTGAGCTGGGGTAGACTGTACTGGATGCTAATGACGGAGCGCAGCGACTGTGGCCTATTTATAAACCGACGTTGTTACATAATTAAGAGCCGATCGATAAGTCAATTGAAGGAGAAAGAAGAAGAGTGATACACCCCGCCACCCCCACCTCCCCATGCATGTGCTCTCTCTTCATCACCATAAACACACTGGTGAGGTAGGAGATTATGTACGGATAGAATTAATTTCATTCTCTTTTGTCATTTTTTTGTGAAAAGAAAAAAATAAACATCTGCGTTTAATCATCATGCAAAATTATTCAAATGAAAGCAAATGAGCGGCTCCGGTTTGTGATGTGCAGTGTTCGCTTTCACATTACAGGCAGTCGCAACACAGCGTGTTAGCTGGAGGTGCACGGTCTCGTTCCCCCTGCTATTGATCCGATGTGCGCCGCTGTAAGCAAAGCGTTTGCATGGGTTTCTAGTGCACCCAGTTTTATGTACGCTGTAAATATGGATTTGAGTCTCTATGAGCCTAATGATGCAGCCTGGGTGACAATATCCATTAAGCTAATACACTGCAGGGCCTTTACCGTGTTCACAAAGGTTGAACATGTGATTAGCTTAGCACAAAGACTGGAAACAGGGGGAAACAGCTAGCCTGACTGCTGTAACCTTATAATTAAAAGGATAAAATAGTAGAGCATAGTCTGTAAATAAAGCTGGACGACATGGCAGCTCCCCCCAAAAAAAGAAGCTAACACATCTTAACCCTACATGTTAGTGGACGGGACATGGGTCAAACTAAAAAGTACACATCAAATACACTGTTCCCAAGATGGTTTCTGTCATTTCATGTAGTCGTCATCACGCTGATACATTCAGGTGTTCATTTTTCTAATTAGATATTTGTTGCGGAGCACGTCTTGTGTGTTCGTATCAGTGTCAGCAGACGCGCTAATGAGGTTTCCGAAACAGGAAGCGTGAGTTTGTGTGATAGAACATCACAAATGTTTTCAAGGAGATAATATGGTGAGTCGCTGTGTCGTTCTAGCCAAACAGCTAACTTGGTGCTAACGTGATGCTAACAAGCCGAGGCCATGCTCGGCTCGCCATTGGCTCAGGCGGGTGTGTGGGTGGGACCTCAATACCAGAGGCTCCGCCTCTCCCCTCGATCACTAATGCAGAGACTCTAGCTCCAAATTACGGCAAAAGCGCAAGATAGGGTGTTACCGTATCCGGGATATTATTGGTTTCAATTTTTGGTTTCAATTTACAGTGTGGAGGATTGGCCACGCGTCATCCTTCCGTATACAGTATATGACGTTATATACGTTTACATGCACTCTAATATTCTACTATTAGTCAGAATCTGATACAGGTCATGGAAAGTGTATATATCTTTTAAGATATTCCAATTTAGGTCATATTCCAAATGGAGCATTTTTCGATTAAGACGTGTGGGATATGCCAATAATATTCTGGTTTGAGGAGCATGCTTTGGAAATATATACATCGCATTCTGAATATGTCTCGATTGGGGGTTTTGTTTGTTGCACACATGGTTTTATACTGGTTGTACACAAAATAGCGAGCTAACACTTTGCAGAGATGGGATGCCCAAAAGAAGAGCCCCACATTTCTAGTCTGAAGGAGAAACCCACCGACTTCTAAACATTATGAAAGACTTGGGCGTCAACAGGTTCTTTGGATATGCGCAAATAAAAAACAACAACCTGAACATCTGGATACATGCAGATCATCCATGGTGCTTTGAGTGCATACATATAACAGCTGTATGGTCTTAATTCCTCAGCAAAGTGTGATCTGAAAATAGCGACATAAACAGCAGCCACAGTTGAAACTTAACAGGTCGAGCGAGGATTAGCTCGCAGGCGGCATACTGTATGTTTGACTCCGCCTCGGCACGTTTAATATCTTAAACCTAATCATATGTGCATGTTAAATGAGCCAGCTGGTGAATCTTTGATAACACGTGTGCAGGTTTCCTGGTGGAACTGAAGAATAACAACCATGTCTGTCAGAGGCCCTCCATCCCTTCATGGTGATGGAGTCGGGACGGAGTGGCAGCGCTCTGCTGCTGGAGTCGCCGAGATGCAACTTCAGCCAGCGTGCAGTATTTAGCTCTAATGAGCCTCTGACTTTGAGGCACATCAATGAGGCGCCTCATTCATAATAAAGAGCTCTCGGGTCCCGCGGGCGGCAGCTAAATGAACTGGGACCGAATGCAGGCAAACAGATTAGGCTGCTCCCTCAGCTCCGTGAGCATCGGCTGAGATAATTAACAAAAAGAAACCCTGATCACACTGACACCGGAGATACGCATGGACCGGCACCACGAGAACATCCGAAGGGGTCAAATCAGGTTAGGAGGGGACGATTGTGTCCATCTCCCGTTACGACCAGAGTCAAAAAAGGGTAGGCAGAGTTAGGTCGTCATAAGGGGGGAAGATGTAGAAGGTATACCGACTGTACCCTGCAGCCTAGCGATGCACCAAATCGATAAGACCCGTGACCAGATCACATTTGCGCTAGTTTAGCGTCGCCGTTTGATTACTTTCACACGGCGGCTCAGACAGTAGCGTCGCAGACACTCACATGTCGGGGAGTGAAGAAGACTTAAAGTTCACAATTCGTCACAACTGCAAAGTCCTTAAAAAACATTTGGAACAACTAACTTCATCAGACACTTTATTATGTAGAGGTTTATTGCCAACATGCTGCTCAGAGTAGTCTGTGAGCGGCTCATCTTCCGAAAGCACAGAGCTAACAGCTAACAGCTAACGGCTAACAGCTAACGATAGCGGAGGTTGCGTTGACTGACACGGTGCGTTCAAGCTCTCCTCAGTAAAATCAACATTGGACGAAGGTAATTATAACTTCATCATGATGCGTTCAAATGTAATCTTGTAAAATGTACTTTTTAAGATCTTTTCATATCAATATAAAATAAATATTAGAGAGTGAATTATGACCTGTATAACTTCCTAACATTATGATACATAATAAAACTACTAATATCAATTTTTTTTTATTTTTTTTTTACACCAAGATAATATTTAAATACAAATACAACCCTTTATTTCCTATTTTTCTGGAAAAAAAAACCCAGTATAAATGACAATAACAAAGTAAAAAGATAACTAAGGTGTTTGAAATGATGCCACACTAGTGCTCGACCCCTTCAGGAGCATTTATATTGACTTATATTGAATGTTAGGAAAGACCAATACACCGTGATACATAGTGTTACCGTCCATGCTTCAAATTATACCGTGGTATGAATTTAAGAACACATGCCGAGGTGGCCTGGCTCACATTATGTTAGGATCACAGTCAAATGTGGAATACATGTGGGCTTAATCTAGACAATTTATCAAACATAGGTCTCCATCATCACCCCCCGCCCCCCCCAAAAGGGAAGAGAGGAGGAGGAGTGGGGATGGAGCACAGTCAACATTTTCTGATTTTGCCGCTACGAAATAAAAGCTTTGGAATAACCAATGAAACAACTTTCATTGTTTCATTGTCAGAAAATGTGTTTTGAAATGTGAATTAGCAGAGATTTGTTCGTGGCTATTCTTGGCAGGAAGATTAAGCAGCAAAAATAATGGGTCTTTTACTACGAAGAATTCAAAGGAGTTTAAATGCTTTTATCCACCGTTTCTCAGCCGCTCCTTCTACAAAACGTATCCGATCACCATCCAATCGGGCAGGTCGCATTAGAGTGTCACGTGTTGACACGCAACTGTGGGACAACCGATCACAGAAGTTGCACTGAAAAGAAAAGTGTCACCCCGGCCTCAGATTAAAAGAAATAAATCTTTCCTTTCCGTGTCTGTGAGTAATAAACGACTGATTGCATCTCACCGTCGAGCTGAGGATTCAACCCTCAAGACCCAAGAAATAATAATTTAACAGAAGACTTGAGGGAGACAAAGTCGGGATTAATTAAACACTGAGCAATTAAAGAAAAAAAAATTATCTTACACAACAGACAACTTCTATTCAATGCCCCGTGGATCCCTAAAATAAATTCAGTGTTTTGTCGCGCACTCTCTCTCCAAATCCCCTGACAAATGATCAATGGATCAACTCTGCAATTCTAATACCCAGAACAAAGCACACAGGGGGATTAGCGATGTTTACCGTCATTATCCTAACAGTCCCCATCCAAATGAAATGGATTCTGGGAAACTTGTTCCTGCCTCCCAGAGTTTTGAATATCAGCACCGAGGAGGCCGCCGCCAACGCCTCAGACGCACGCGGGCCTGATGGATGGCGTTTGTACAGGTCAGCGGTGACGCTGATTGATCTGACGAGGAGTGTGTGTGTGTGTGTGTGTGTGTGTGTGTGTGTGTGTGTGTGGGAAGGGGGGGAAGGGGGCATACGGGGACAGAGCATTCATCACACGACAGTCGCGAGGACGATGTGGGCTCTGCGTTTCTGTTCCGGCTCTGTCTTCTGTTTCTCTCGTGTAACGGGGACGATGCCGCAGTTTTTTATAGTTTTATAGTTTTTTATAGGGTTCTTTATAGCAAGAACTCTCTTTAAAATTAGATTTTCGATTGCAGGAGAACGTCTGGATTAAACGGAGGTCAAAAAAAGGAGACAATTCAACAAATGCACGACAACAACAACAACCAAAAAAAGCTACGCCGATTACTCCGCTTATACTCGACCGCGAGCAGCACAAAGATTGTCCGAGCCTTCTTTTCCAAATGCACCTCATTACATCACAGTACTTACTTCTGTACCTCATTACATCACAGTACTTACTTCTGTACCTCATTACATCACAGTACTTACTTCTGTACCTCATTACATCACAGTACTTACTTCTGTACCTCATTACATCACAGTACTTACTTCTGTACCTCATTACATCACAGTACTTACTTCTGTACCTCATTACATCACAGTATTTACCTCTGTACCTCATTGCATCACAGTAATTACTTCTGTACCTCATTGCATCACAGTACTTACCTCTGTTGTAAGCCGGGCTGTCCAGGAGACATTTCCCAGCGTCTGGCCGGAGCAGATTGCATTGCTCCGGGGCCGCAATGCTGCTGAATAAACAACCAAAATGCTACTCTGCCAAAGTCACTAAGTTGCAGAAAAAAAACGAGGCACATGCTGCCCCCGTAAAATGTGATAAGGTCGTAGCATTCAGCTAGCGCTGATCGGTGGGGAAACTTCAGACACCCGTGACGGAAATGTCAGCGGCCTTGGCTTCTGTTGACAGCAGTTTGAAAAAGGAGTGGAGTTGCAGTAACGCCAGTTTACGTCACGCCTGAGCAGCACCCGGCACCCTCAGTGTCCCAACCGGTGTCTATGTACCAGTGTTTCCAAGTAACGCTAACGTGAACACCAGCGTCACCGCGAAGACGCTCAGAGCAACAGAAGCGGTGTGAATAGAGAGAAGTCCTCTTCGGGCGGGAGGAGGAAGCGGTGAAAACCAAAAGCTGATTTTTAATGATGACGCTCTGTCACGTGGCGCCGAGCCGCGGAGTCACGCGGCGTTACGTCTGCAGCTAACGCTACGTTACAAAGCTAACCGCCACCGTTTGGCAACGCTAACCGTGTGCAACAACGTTAACTGTGTGCAACAACGTTAACCGTGTGCAACAACGCTAACCGTGTGCAACAACGCTAACCGTGACCATTTCACGTTAACCGCGTGCAAAACTTCGGCATCATTAGGGGGCTTCAGCCAAAGAGACAAAATATGGCGATTAAGGATGAAATCCAGTTGTTAGTTTTTGGATTCATTCATTTATATGAATGTCTTTTAAAATAGTCCTCAAAAGTTATCATCCTTTAAGATTCTTTGGAGATCAAAACCTCATTTTAGCCGGTGTTTATTGTTGGCAATCGTCATTCTCTGCGTTTTCATTCAGTAATTAACTCTCAGAATGATTTTGATTATTATTAATGGACTTCTTTCTATTTGGGCTGTGAACAGAAACACTGGTCTTCTGCTCCAGCTACTCAAAGACTGTGTGTTGTGACCTTAAGTTAGTAGATTCATGATGTTACGGTACACGAGACATTACTTCTCCAAGACTTGTGCATCTATACACGTTCAAAACAGAACTTTTCTCCTTTCTCTTCTCTTTTCCGGCTCTCACACCTGAGCGGTGACTAAGAACCTGAACCTCTCCGCCTGCTGTGACTCACTAATTGACCACATTGTCATTGTCGTGTTCGTGTTCGTGTGAAGAGATCGCTTCATTGACGGCTCTGGAAATGGCAGCACTGCTGTGGATACTGTTATTTTTGCTCAAAAAGCTCTCTCAAGGTTCTGTCTTTTTTCATCCTCCCGCAATGATTGTGAACCGTACCGCATTTAAAAAAAAATAATTCCACATTATTAGTTCTTAAAATCATCTAAAGTGACCTTCAAAAAATATACATTTATTTTTTAAAGTCATTTTTTTGTTTTGTTATTCATAATTCGCATGGTTGTTTTGATTTTGATGTTAAAATAAAGCTGAGATCAAATAAAATAAAAAATGTGTATTTGGTCGAAAGACTGAATTGACATGTGAACGGACTTCTATACAACCAGAGGAGTCGCCCCCTGGTGGTCAGGCGAGAGAATGCAGCTTTAACACATGAAGCGTTGACTTCTATACAACCAGAGGAGTCGCCCCCTGGTGGTCAGGAGAGAGAATGCAGCTTTAACACATGAAGCTTTGACTTCTATACAACCAGAGGAGTCGCCCCCTGGTGGTCAGGAGAGAGAATGCAGCTTTAACACATGAAGCATCAGCTTCACTTTTCAGAACCGGCCGTCAAATGATTCTTTGCACAGTTTTGATTAGATAATGCAATAGGATAATGTCTCTACGCTGGTAAATTACAAGGAAGGAACCTCAGAGGAGTCAAAAAAGAAGAAGAGCAGCCGACTTGATGTGCTTGATTTAGGTTTCTCTGCCCAGGGCCAGTTTAACCCATCAGGGGGCCCTGAGGCATATCACAGATAAGGGTGGATGTCCACTACACTACTGTTCTGGTCTTGTAAACTGATCTGCTCTCCTGAAACACACCAGCCAAGTCCTCGTCACTCTGAAACCCACATCTTTTTCCCTCCAGCATTGATCCCACACATCTCCCTCACGTCACAACTCGCACGCATGTGCCGTGCGGATGACATGTGCAAGTGTGAGCCCCTCCCACTTCCTCTGCATGGCTGCACCAGCGATTCATTATCACATAATTATCATGACATTTAAGCTGAAGCACAAGGGGCCTCTCTCTGCTTCACAGTCATAAATAACACTTAAGCGTATTACTGTAATAACTTCATGGATGGATGAGACGGCCTCCGTGTATTCCCCCCTCCCTCTTTTCGTCCTCCAACGCAAAACGCTCGCAGTGATTCACTTGATTAACCCTGAGTGGAGGACACAGTGCCGTATAAATATAGACTTATACGGAGGGAGCGCACGATTACCGTCCGGTCTGTCGCGCCTCGGACCTGAAATAACACGAACTGGGCCGCAGTGGGAGATTAATGGAGCCCAGAGTCCTCACCTTACTCGAGGCCAGGATCCCAGCAAAAGGGCCCGGTGCGGGGTTCGATACTCGCTCGGGCCAGAGGGACCATTACGCATCAACAGGGATACCAGGGTTCTTGGTTGCCCAGGCAATTATCATCATATATATATATATATATATATATATATATATATATACATTTATAGCCTTTCTTTTACACTACATGTCATTGACATAAGAAGATGCCATCTGCTTATCAGGACCATTCACGCAACATCCACACAGTTTAAGTGTCTTGCTCAAGGACACACAGCGACATGGAGGAGCCAGGGGTTGAACCGCCAATCTTCTGACTGAAGGACTCTAAATGGACCATAATTTACTAAATGAACATCATGCTGTATTGAAGAAGACTTGAAACTAGAGATTGAGACATAAACTCATGTTTACAATGTTTACTGAGGGAATAAATCAAGAGAGAAGTAGAATCATTTGCTGCAGCTTTAACACATGAAGCTTTGACTTCTATACAACCAGAGGAGTCGCCCCCTGGTGGTCAGGAGAGAGAATGCAGCTTGAACACATGAAGCTTTGACTTCTATACAACCAGAGGAGTCGCCCCCTGGTGGTCAGGAGAGAGAATGCAGCTTTAACACATGAAGCTTTGACTTCTATACAACCAGAGGAGTCGCCCCCTGGTGGTCAGGAGAGAGAATGCAGCTTTAACACATGAAGCTTTAACTTCTATACAACCAGAGGAGTCGCCCCCTTGTGGTCAGGAGAGAGAATGCAGCTTTAACACATGAAGCTTTGACTTCTATACAACCAGAGGAGTCGCCCCCTGGTGTTCAGGAGAGAGAATGCAACGGCTAACGTTAGCTCTACTTTCGCTGATTTAAACGTATTTCTTTATGGTTTAGCATCTTCAGGGAACTGTGACTAGAAAGCGTTAACGCCGATTCTTTCTGAATATCGGGCCCCGAATAAAGATCCCACTTATTTTTCACTTCCCCCGATCTGAGAACTGCACGAGGCACGCAGCATCGATCCTAATCCAGCTACTCACATGGAAGCTGGGTGCAGAGAGGGATGCACACACACACTCTCACACACACAAAGCTGCGTTTTACTGTATTTTTAAAAGTAAAGTTTGTGCTGCCGCTCTGATGCCCCCGTATGAATAATTCTATTTATCCGTCTGGCTTTTATCTCAGTGAGACGTATGAATCACCCTGCCCTCCAAGCGAGTGTGTGTTTTTTTTATCTGCCGGTTGTTCTTACTTTCCACCAAAATGTCCTCCTCTCTCCAGTGCACTCTAATCGCCCTCATCAGCGCTCTCGCTCTCTTTCTTCTTCCCTGCAACCAACCCCCTTAAGTCTGAGCACCGCTGGTAGCTGTAGGTATGTTTTTGTGTTGGGGGGGGGGGGGCCTTCTCCCCGCCTTCTTCAAATGTCATCCTCTCATGTTGTCACGTGGCATTTGGAGCGAGTTCTCCAGGGGGGAGGAGGGGGGTTGGGTGGGGGGCGTTTGAAGTATTGATTGAAGTGCCCTCGTCCCCCGAGTGCCATTACGTAACGGGCATGTAAAAATCCACAAAGTCACCGCGAGGGAGGGGCAGAGGGAGTGTGAGGGGAGGAGGAGGGAGGAGGAAGGAGATGGAGGCTCTGCAGAGGAGGAGAGAAGCGTCCACGGTGGCTGAGAGGAAGGCAAACGTCTGAATCCGTGGCTCATCCGTCTGAGCAACCTGGACGGCGTCGTCGATTAGGAGGCTGAAAATAGGAAAAGAGGTCTTCGCTCCATCGTTATTGTGAAGTCGCATCACAGAGGCTCCTCGATGCAGAGCGAGATGAGGGAAATGAAAGTGGGCTAAAGTTCTGAGAGGAATAAAAAGCTTTTATTTTGTAAATGTACCACCAGAGTGCAGCGGCAACGATCAATAATTTGACGGTTGAGTGTTGTTTGAAAAGATGTTCTGAACGCTGACGGGACAGTAAGAGCTGCTCTGATGCTTCAAACCGAGTTATTGTAAAGAGGAAACGCTACATGTGAAAAGGGTAAAAAAAAAAGGTGTAGCAACTAGATATCGCCACGAAACTTCCCCAGTTGATTAATTACACTGAGACAATTAGGTTTTGTATTACAAGTTTTCAGATTTTTTTATGTTTAAATATGTAAATGATGCATTATCTTATTAAATATGTGCTCATTTTCAGAAGTTTCCAGAACATAAATCTGAACGTTGGATAAATCCAGGTTCAAAATTGTTGTTTCATGTTATTGAGATATTAGAGTCAAAGCTTTTTACTGAGGGAGTTTATGATATCTCTTTGTATCACTTCATAAATCAGAAAATACTGCCAACACACATAAAAAAACATTAATTTTCTCCATGTTTTTAGCACTAAAATGTTGTATAAATCAGGCTGTGAATGATATGTGAACAAGAAGACGTGTTATGGAAGAAAAATAGACCAAAACCTCGAAATTGATTTTTCTTTTGTGCCTTGATTCGACCTATTTCTGAAACATGAACACACATCTTTTCTTTTAATAAGGGATGCAAAAATACGTGTTTGTGTATCTCTGCCAGAATGTGTGTGTGCACACTGGCACACACACACACACACACACACACACACACACTTACTTAAATACATGATATCACACATTGTATTTAGGAGACAAAAAAAGAGCCTCTGACCAGGTAAATAATCCAGGAAGGACCTCGATTAAAGCCGATAATGTTCATCCCCCTCTCGCTGTTAGTACACACACACACACACACACACACACACACACACACACACACACACACACACACACACACACACACACACACACACAGGTCCCAACAGGAAGGATGGTCCTTGTTACACAAGGTCTTGCTTTGACATGCAGGACTCCCCACCATGATGTACGACCTCTCTTCAAAGGTGTCAGAGATGAACGGCTCCGTGAGGACAGACTCAATATGTGACCTTTGACCTCCAGTCAGACCCTTGAACTGCGTGTTATTCTCCTGGTGCTTCAGGACAGGCATACATGTGTGTGAACGGGTGAGAGTCTTTTTTACAAACGTGTGTCCGTTTACGGCCTATGTGTTTATTTACCTGCAGGAACTCACTCAGTATTGATCGTGTTTGAATTTGTAACAAGAGAGAAAAACAAAAAAACCCAAAATATGAATATAAAATCTTCCAGTGTCCACTGATGTTCATCGTGAATCATCAGCCCACAATTCAAATGTGTCTTGTGATTCAAATGTTTGGGTTTTGTGCTGTCACCACTTTGTTATTGGAGGAAGGACTTTTGGAAATCTTTGCCTCCCCCACATGTTTTTTTTGCCAACATCTGGACATCTTGTCCTCTCCTTTGTCTCCTTTGTCTTTGAATAAAAGATGTGCGTTTTCGATATTGTTCATATAAAAGTTAGAATCTGTAAAGCGGCCATCTTTAAAGCTTCCTCCCTGGTTGGTGTAGAATGTTGTTTCCAGTGTAAACAGGCGTTTTGTGCTCAGAGTCTTTGTGTCCGGGTCTGAACCGACGTACAAACAAGCTTTTTTTCAGAATTGTGCTCCCAGTTCCCTCCTTTGTTTGTATACAATGGAGAAAAACTGTCATACAACATATTTTCCGGGAAGGTCACTACTGGCGCCGAGTTCACAATACTGCAAATATATAAATATTGCAATAGCTTCATCAGAAGGCCATCGCCTCAACCATCAAAGTGTTCCCTCCTACAGCGATGTATAGTCTCAACAGATATTTATCGTAATTCAAATATTAGAGATTGACACTGTAAGATTATAATTCAACAAACCAAACCCCATTTTGATACTTATTATGGTTTGCATTATTCATTTAGTGTTTTTTGTTAGTGGCTAATCGCCTCCCTGAGCACGAGGGAGTCACAGGAAGTGATGCACGTAAAGTCCAGCACATTTTTATCTCACTGACATCCGCCTCACTCTTTACTGCTGCTTCATTTTGAAGAGCTTTTATTGTGAAGGAGCCGGAGGAAAGACGATGTGCAATACGGCTAAAAATCGAACACATGGTCATTCTTGATTAAATAAAGAAGTTGTATATCATTTTTGTAGATTATTTTTAAATGCACCTTGGCAAGAGAGTCACGTGAGGAGTCACGTGAGGAGTCACAGAGTGTGTGTGGATTTTTTGGGTAGAGCAAGTGACTTTATTATTATTATTATTATTATTTTACCCGAGCACGAGGGATTCACCAGAAAACGATGCACGTGAAACCCAGCATCGACCTCAGCCTCACTCTTTGCTGTCAGAGCTGTATCAAGTCATTGCTAATATATATAGCTAATGCTAATAATGCTAACTGAACATGTCCTACTGCTGCTGTTGCTTCATTTTGAAAGGCTTTTATTGTGAAGGAACCGACACGGCTTCAAAACGACCCACGGTCATTCTCACAGAAAGTAGCCGCTCGAGGTGTGTTTTACGGAGCAGTATCCACGGTAACGGGGCCTTCATTGCTCAGGAGGACGTCTCGACGCCGACTGAATGCGCTCCAGAGAAGCTTCAGTTGTCCGGCCGATACAATCGGCATCAGTCACCGAGCACTTTCACTACTTCACCCAACGGTCCTCCATCTCAGCACGACGTTCCAATCCCGGCTCGACTCCAGTCTCTGATTGGTTCTGGTCGAAAAAGAAAAGAAACATGTCCGTCCGCGTGGCTCCCCGTCTGCTTTTATCTGAACGTCTCCCAGCCGGCCCTCTCCCAGGCTCCAAACAGGGAACAGACCTTTTCTTTTTTTTTCATAATTAACTCCAGTGACTTTCTCCTACCCAGAGCCACTCGTCTGCACCCGAGCACCAGAGCGGCTCCTCTTTTGATTTCACGAGCCAAAATGTTCTCCATCTACAGCAAAAAGCAAGAGCTCGCTGTCGGGGAATATTATTTTGAGCTCCTGCATGACAGGAAGCCATCAAGGAGAGTTAGTGAAAGGGTCCGGTAAACGCCTGTTTTTCCACTCCGGCAGCGAAACAGATTCATCTGTCTCTCTCACCCCCCCCCCGCCCCCCCTCCCCCTTTTTACTTTCTCTCTGGTGGAAGAACAAAAGAGCTGCTTCCATTTATAGGGCCTTTTTTCATTTCTTTTCAGCTACCTGTCTAATTTTATCCTCTGGAAATATCAGCAATTACCGAGACAGACGTCATGATGAAAGTCGGACTCATGACGCTCCAATCGAGCGTTCCTGTGACGGCTCGCAGGGACCGGTGTGGGCGCTTGTTGGTGACGGATTTTTAAAAAGGGCAGTTTATGTATGAATGCCACCCATATCTCCCCACGAGTGTGTCATTAATGAACCATAACATCAAACCTTCAGGACTCCTGTAAATAATCATCCCCGGTTAGTACCCAGGATTGAGCCACTCTCTTTGAGCTCCTCCTCTTCCTCTTCCTCCTCCTCCTCATCATCATCATCATCATCTGGGCATCAACGCTCAGATCTGTCATGGCGCGCTTACGTAACATCGCCACCGGCGGGGAGGAAGGACGCCCGGGGTCGAGGGACATTTTCACGAGTGTCAGGACTCGCTTTGAAGATTACGAGGGGGGAAACATCATCATCATCATCATCATCATCGTCGTCGAGCCCAGCGCGTGGGAGCCTGGAGCTACTGCAGAGCGACTCCGCGGGAGGAACTCGGGGCCGTCGGCTGAACATCCAGCTCACGCAGAGACGCAGGCGCCGGTGTTTGCTCACGTCTGAATATTAACAAGTTCTGTCAGGCTTGAATGTTAAAATCTGTCATCAGGAAGTAGCCCTCCGAACGCAGCAGCCTCCGCTCATCGCTGAGCCAAACCCACCAGGGATGTCACGATAGGAGATGGATATCAAGATTATTGTTAAGAGGAAATATCAGCTGCACAATTATTAATCAGAATCCTAGCAGGCCAACCTTCCTTTTGTAATATCTGTTTATGTTGCCGTAAAACCACCTGCAATATAGCAATATTAAATAGATATTAGAGATGAATTATGACCTTTTTCATTTCCTAACACTAACTCCAAGCAGCTTATGATACATCGTTATAAGTGCTAATGTCTTTTAATCAAGAAAAATACAATCTTTTCTTTCCTTATCATTTTAATTGTGTGTTTTTATGATGAAAATAACCACGATAGACAAAGTAAAGCGGTTGGAATGACCTTTGAGACCGTGGTGAAAAACAATAGTCTGGAGTCTTGTAGACCAGCTGCTGCAACAAAACAACCGTACCGATCTGTATCTGTAAATATGGATCATCAACAATCGGTAATTGGTAACGGCGTCATAAAAGCGTGATCTGGGGCTCTCTCTCTTCTTTAGTGCTGATCCGATCCCTGATCCCTGATCCCGACTCCCCGACCTCACACAGATTCAAGCTTCCAAACCATCAAAGTTTGGTTTCGTCTCGTCTCGTCTGGCCCGAACAAACACTCTAAGAGCTTCTTTAAAACATGAAGGATACCTGCACTCCACGTAAACACACCTTTGTGAGGTCAGCCGGTCGTCTCTGGGGCGGCTCACGGGGGTCGCCATCCATCACGGCCCAGCGTGCCCAAGGTGAGTGTTTGTGATCGGGCGGCCCACCGAGCCAGCCGACCGTAGAGAGCCTCAGCGGTGAGGTCAGGGGGTCGGGGGTCGGGGGGGGGGTCACGCCTGTTTTCACAGTAGCGGAGGGGGCCTGTCTCTGTTCACTGTCACCTCATCAACACACTCATGGAGCTTCACCCAGCACGTATTATAGAGGCGGAGTAAAACCTGTTTCCATCGAAGTAACGCTGAGCTCACGTGAGTCGCAGAAGGAATCCGTGCAGATTGTTATTTTTAGTTCGAGGATGACTCCGTTTCAATCTCCGACACCATTCGATCTAATAAGTCACAGTAATGACTGAATGGATAATTAGTCCCCTAATTGTCTGAATGAGCAAAACTCTGTTGCAGAGTACACCACAGAATAATGTGTCGCTGGAAGCTTCAGAAGCCTCCCCGGCTCTAACTCCGGACCAGCAGAGTCACGATGTGAGTCTGATGGAGTCTGACACGTCTGCAGCGAGTTGGGACGCCAGTAAATGTTTTAAATACTCTGGAGTGGAGGCAGAGGAGGAGAGAGCAGCGGCAGTCACACCGTCTCCTGGGAGTGTGAGGAGGGGGGAGGGGAGAGGGAGGAGGGGGGGGGGGGCTGAGCTATAGAAAGTGTCAGGGCCAATGTGGAGGGAAACCACTCCGAAAGACAGCAGAAGTGCCTCCTCTTCCTCCTCCTCCTCCTCCTCATCGTCACAACGTAGCACAAACGTAGAGCCTCCATCTGACTGCAGAAGGACTCTTTGCATATCCTGAGGAACGTACGTCAGCCTTGGTTGCTAAGTTACGTTTTTTTATCTTAACACAAAAAGGCCTAAACCTAACCAATCGTTTACCGGCGTTAACCATGTGACATTGTAAGTTTCCGTAAACGTGATTGCGGCTGATTTAAAAACATATTTATAAAACTTATTTTTTTGGTCTGCAGGAACGTACAATAGCAACACCTTTGTTTTGTTTTTAGACCAAAAGGATTAGTTTCAGACGTTCTAATGGGGAGGGCTGTAACAGACAGCCATTAGTTTTACATGGACGGTCTTCTTCAGAATGACAAATGAAAGAAATGCTCGTTGAGAGACCGCGTTGACATTCAGAAGCTATCGGAGACGTCAGGACTTCAGCGCTCTTTAGACTCCAACCTGCTCCACGATCCTCTCTTTGCAAAGTACCAACCGACCCCGGAGGAAAGCTTTAAAACAGATGAAACCTTCAACACAATCACCGGAAGTCATTTTTAACATCAGGAATGAGTTCACGCGTCTTCATCGTATTTCACATCATCAGGCTCCGCGTGCAGCGAGCTGGACCGTGGCCAATCAGAAGCAGGGAAGTTATGATAAAAAACAAAATTCGGGAAATCGGTAAGCAAAGAAACAAGGGTAAGAAGAAGAAGAAGAAGAAGAAAAAAAAGATACTTTAGACACGGGCAGATAAGAGCATGGCTCCAGGGATGTCGACCATCAAGATGACTGACGAGCGTCGGGGCGCGACCCGGACAACAGCTCGCTGCCGGCCTCGAGAGGAGGAGTTGTCTTTCGCCCAGTGCTTCTTTGAGGTGCATATTTCTCTTTGTCCTGCCCGCCGTGCTCCCACTTTCGTCCCTGGTTGCAAAACTGGAGGTGCAGCTGAGGGAGGGGGAGGAGGGGGTGAGGGGGATCTATCATCCCCATCGGTTGAGAGAACTCCAGGAGTGTTATTACTTTGAGCCAAGCCATTAAGCTTTTACCCCCAGAGCGATCGATGGCAGATGCTGGAGGGGTTGTTTATCTTTTGTCTTCTTATCAGAGCGGCAAAAGGGGGAGGGAGGGAAGAGGTGGGGGTGAGGAGGAGGTGAGGGAGAGATACAAGGCAGGCGAGCGAGAACACCTTGTTCCAGCGGAGGTAACAACTTTGACTTAAGATTCCGCGCACAGTCCGTCCGGCACGCCGTCTTTTGATTTGCCAGGATTCCCGCGAGGAGCTCGACACTTTTGATGTGAGAGATCAGTGACGAGACAAGGTTATGTGAAAGGCTCCCGGCCTGCAGGCGGGATGACTCAGTATGATAGTCAGACGGACTGAAAGTCCTGCTTCTTATCATTAAGCTCGCCCGTGTAACGGATTGGACGCGTCGCACTCGCAGTCCACCTGCGTGGTGTTTTCTTCGTTTTTAATATTTGATCTGAAGCAAAACCCCCCTCCCCCCCGTCTCCCATCCCCCCATTAATGCAGCTCTCTGCCGTGTTTGGCTTGCTGAATGACGGCTAGGAGGTGACTAATGAAAAAGTGCACACACACACACACACACACACACACACACACACACACACACACACACACACACACACACACAGGAGAAAGTGCTTTTCCAAACCCTGAGATGTGCGAGAAATCCTGATGGAAACCACCGTGCGAGTCGCCACGAACAGGAAGACGGGCCGAGCATGAAGCAGCTGTCTGCAGATGCCCCCCCCCCCTCCTCCCCTCTATCTGCCCCCCCCCCATCTCTGTCTGTCTCTTGTCTCCTTCTCGTAAACACACTCGGACGTGTACGCTAACTTTCCTTTCATCGATACTCTCTTCAAAGCCGTCTTGTTAAAATGTGTTAATTCCTCCTCATAAATAAAGTAAAAAGATAAATAAAAAAAAAAACACGCAGCGAACTGGAACTACGGTGAATACAGCTTCATGATTATGAGATGTGTTTTTCATCCCGCCTTATTTTCTAAATCTGTTTACCTCAATTAATACTCTTCCTCCTCTCGCACGCTGCCTCCTCTTCCCCTTCCCTCTGCGTCCCTCGCCTCATTTAATTCAGCGCTTCAAACTTCATTATGATGACCCAGATGATTCTGCATACAGGTGTGAGCGGAGATGACTTGCAAATCGTAGAGGCCTAATTATGTGTTCTTTCCGCTGCGTCTGGAGATGCTTTTTTGTTTTTGTGACACAGCAAAGCTTCATCTTAAATCGTAAAGAAGCATAATTGGGTTGCTGTTAGCAAGTAACCCGGTCGGCAGAAAAAAGGTTGGCATTGTACGTTTCTGCAAACGTTCCTTAAATGCGTTTTGAATGCCGACGTTTCTGAACCCAAAAGAACTTTTCAGAAGTATGTTTCATATCAGCCTCGTGTCACACGATGCCACGTGGTTAACGATTGGTTAGGTTAAACTACGTGGTTAAGTTAAAAGTTAAAATGATAATGAAACAACTTAACATGGCAACAAAACCAGAATACATAAATAACAACCGCCCTCTGACGTAGCAACAAGCGTAAATGTCAACGATGACTTTCGGTTTCACACGAGACACGAACAGCGGTCACCTGGTTGAAAGTCCTGCGTTTGTTTGACCCGCCCACCTCCGCTGTTTTACTCCTTAATACACCACGTAACTTTCACTAACAGACGATGTACTACATCACTTGCTCTGAAAGTATCCGTGGTTTGCGGAAACATATAATGGCAACATTTCGTCATGGCGTCTGGGCTGTAGCTAGCTACAGATAGCAACGTATGTAAACAAACATGTGGCATATCAGAGACTCATTAACTGCATCGGGGGTGTGAATCCCGTTCTGTTTATCTGGGGACCCGAACAAGGCCGGTGTGTGCCTGTTGAAAGGGCCCATTGATAGGCCTGAAGCCTGGGCATTTCCTGCTGAGCGGCTGCTGACAGCGCTAACGGCGCTCTGGGGAGGGGTCAGTGTGAAGGTGAGGGGGGGACCAGTGTCCTTCCACGGGAGCACTAATAATAATAATAATAATAATAATAATAATATCGGGATATGTGGAGTGTATGATCGCGCTCATACAATAGTCCCCGCACCACGGGAAAATAAGGCTACATTCAAAATATCATACATTTTCAAATTAAAGTTGGTTTTAAATGTTTCCCCAGTGAAAGGTAACTGGACCACCCCCAAATGAATGTCCATGTATAAAAAAATAAGACGATGGACATAAATAAGAGTGGGAATCATTAAATAGGCCATTTTAAATAAGTATGTTTTTGTGTAGAGTAGAGAAAAAGTTTTGTTTTAAAGTAACCATGTAGGCAAAGTGATTCTACTGATCAATAAAGCAAAATGTAAAAAAGTACCGATAGAAGAACAATTAAAGTCGGAGCTTATCAATGAAATAATTTATCCGCCCGTTTAATGCCGGGTTTTGGTCCGGAACCCCTGTGCATGTATCATGTTGAGTTTACACACTGTTTTTGTGCACCACAGAGCCACACACACCCTCTGCTCACCCGGCACATCTTCACCACCACAGATAGCCGTCTCATTGATAGCTGTCAGCTTCAAGCCGTTTCAGAGAGACAGCGGCTTTTACTGAGGAAATAATTACCGAGGTCCAGTCTGTGACCTCATAGCTGGCTACAGCCACGAGGCGATAAACGTCACTGCCTAAAATATTTAATTTGCTTTGTGTGTGTTGAGGTCCATGGCACACAGCGGATCATGGGACACCAAACGGTGTCATTTCTTCTCCTCTGACGGCCACATTATGATGTTCTCCACCTGGAAAGCCCCCGAACCGCGACACCGCCCGTCTCGGTGTTATTTTTGTCGGACTCAGTCGTGCCATCTACCTGCCCAGTGGGCGTCCTCAGAAGCTCCCTGCCTCTCTCGAACCACCTGACTGCTCCTGTGATCGGCCACCTGCCCGCGCAGCTGCTGCTCGTTTTGCTCGTTAGCTCCCCAGGATATACGGCGGGCGGTTAGCGGTGTGGTTTGCCAGATTGTTTGTGTTTGCCTCGCCGCTGGGTCGAAGCCGGTCTCACGTCACATGACCTGTTGCCTTTTTGTTCCTGACCGCCTGTTGCCGACTTCCGTTCTGACAAACTGTTATGCAAGTTATTTTATAGATTAAGCATTTTGACCCTGCGAGTCTGCTTTTTGGGTCCAAGCCACACAAAACACACACACACACACACACACACACACACACACACACACACACACACACACACACACACACACACACACACACACACACACACACACACACACACACTAATACACACATTAAGGCTTATCGAGGCTCTCCTGAGCCTAATAAAATCCCAGCAGCAGTGGAGCAAAACCTTGTAAAAGAGCTCTAGTCTGATCGTTTTCCTTGTGTGTGTGTGTGTGTGAACGACAAAGGGAACATAAATAAAGCACAGACAAAAAAAGAATAGACCACTTTGGGGAACATTCATTTGATGAGGAGGCGTAATAACCATAAATCATAATTGTGGCTTCCATCAAGTGCACGATAAAACCAAATACCAGAGACAGGATGTAGATGCTGTTTTTGGACACCACGTTCACACCAAATACTTATTACAATAATACAATAATTAGATGTAGATGACTGTACATTGCATATCGATGGCCAAAATGCGAAACCTCCTATCTGCACTTTGTATATTTTTCTTTTTTTTTGTATTTTGTATTGGGTATCCTTAACAAATAGCATTCTGCAAGAAAACAAGTTTTTTTTAGCATTCCAAAAAAAGTGCATTTTTCAGATAGTGGGTTTTGCTCTTCGGCCATCGATATATAGATTTTTTTTAAAAAAGTATCCTAAGCTGTATATTCAAAATCGCACACTAGCAGTATGTACTGATTTAGCGAAAATGTAGTATGTAGGATGCTAAAACATCTACAGCATGCCACAAATACCCAGATGTTGTACTGATTTAGTAAAAAGCATGCGTTAGACCAATCTACCTTGGCTTCGATATCCCACAATGCAAAGCACTGGAACGGCAAAAGTCTATGGTTGTCACGGTTTGGGGTTTTAGGTGTGGACTTCCTGTCTTATTTTGAAAAGTTCCCTGTCTTGTGTTTCCCCGGGTCCCTTCACTTCCTGTCCTTGTATAATTGAATCCTCCTGTGATCACCTGCACCTCCCTTGTGTATTTAAGCCCTGTTTGTCTCGTCCCTCCTTGTCCGTTCGTCTGTTGTCATCGTAGTGTTTCCCGTGTTTTGCTCGAGTCTGTTCCCGTGCCTGTTTTTCTGGATCCTGTTCCCCGTGTCGATCGTGCCTGTTTTTTGTGAGTAATTAAAGCCATATTTTGCTGTAAACCACCGTTTCCTGATGAGTCTGCGTTTGGGTCCGGCCTTCGCCTTTACTCCGACCGTGACAATGGTGACTAAAACGGAAAGTTTCTTACAATTTCCGTGTGCCATTCCACGGAATGCGAAAAAATTAACTGTGTAGATTTTAATTATTGGCAGTTATACAAAAAAATTAAATAATTGGCTTTCACATTTTCGGAGTTGAGGAGCTCCGCAACCTTCTTTTATTTACAGTCTTCCCTCAACGTCTTATTTCACCGTGAGCTGTTGGAATAAATGGTTTAAGGGGTTGAGGAGCTAAACCAGGCAGTACAGTTCATAAACAAAATACAAAGCTCAATAATATAATAATTCTTCTATAGAATTGCAAGTGGTATGAGTCTGTTTTTTGTTTGTCCGGTGCTTTAAAAGTTGTAATAGCTAAAGCCTGGCCCAGCATGCTGCAAGAGTTTCATACTGCGTACTACTGCTGAACGCAGTTTGCAGGATGTACTTTATACTGCCTTTGTGAGTAGTATGCGGTAGGCAGCTTTGAACAAAGTTCAAAGTTCTCATCTTAAAAGAGAAGAAAAACCAAAGTAGAGGAGGAAGCTGAAACATACAGAGAGAGTGAAGTGAAATAAAGGTCTCAACCCGACGACGAAGGCCGGGGAGCAGAAGCCTTTGTGCAGCTAAGCCTCTTCCATGTAATAACCTGTTTTGATAACTGCGCGTTCAGATGATTAAGTCCAGTTTAAAATGCTGAGCTTTACACACGGAGCTGGATGTAGTACGCATACAGCTCCACACACGCGTTTGTTTACAATAAGCAGGCTATTTTTAGCTCACTTTGTCTATTTTCAGTAATGAGATTGAGTGATGGAATGACTAGTGGTGTGTCCATTCTTGATCCGTATGGATCCCCCCCCCCCCCCCACGGTTCAGCACACATGTGAGCCGCGGATTACTGACACAGTTTAACCATCATCGTGGGAAATAAAGTTTTACTGAAGGACAGTACTGAAGTTTTATTGGAGGACAGCTGGTATCAACAGCTAACGTACGGAGGTCCCATTCTGTTACGTTATGATGCGTTCAGGCTCTTTTCAGTGAAAATGAGTTTTCGGTAAAGGTAAATTATAACGCCATCATGGTGCCTTCAAATGTTTGCTTGGAAAAAGTAGTTTTTTGTGATAAACTTGAATAAATCCAGTTTGAAGAACATTTTTCACATGAATATAAAATAGATATTAGAGAATTATGCTGATAACACGTCAAGATTTTTTTTAATGAATAAAAATACAATCTTTTATTTCTTAATAATTTGAATTGTGTGTTTTTATGCAAAAAAAATACCCACTGTAGATGACCATAACAAAGTAAAAGGATAACATTTATTTGCTGATACGATCCATGACTCAAATCTGTGATATGATCTAAACCGTGAGTTTTATGATCTGTTGCACCGCTAGTAATGACTATTAATTAAATTTCAATGCATAATATGCATTTTACTGCACCAGCCCTTTCTACAATCTAACTATACACTTTTCTTCTATATAATATATCGGTTTGTTGTTTGAATACAATTTTTTTCCCTGATAAGACCATTTTAAATGTGTCTTATCTTACATCTTAACACAGTTTTCTTATCACCAGTTCTGAATACCACAGTAACACCGACTTATCCTCTGATGATTCCCATCTCCACGTCGTTTCATCATAATCTGTTGGACTGACACAGGCGTGCTGCGAGCTCCACTGACCTCACTGGATATGAAAATAATGATAAAAAGTGACTGAAGTTAACTTTCTGCGAGTTGAAGTCCTGTATTCCCCCGCGGTGCTCGACAGAGCGGAGCGGTGACAAGAACACTGGACATCAGCAGTGTTTTGTTACCTTCATCGTTCCCACAGAGGCACACTGGTTATGTACTTTAACCATCCCAATTTCTTTTTTCTTTTTAAACGTAAGAAATGATGCAACGTGAAGCAATGGCAATTTTTCAGAGTGCAACTCAAAAGCAGTTCTTTTGTAAAAGAGCAGATTTAAAGAGCATGCCGCCCACTGAGGTAGCATATCAGTGAGCATTACAGGAGCGGGTCGACACGATGGGAGCATCTTGTCGAGAAGATTTGACGCCACTCTCCAACGACCGTAAATAAATACGTAGCTACCAGCAGACGCCGGTTAGCTTAGCTTAGCACAAAGACTGGAAACAAGTGGAAACAGCTAGCCTGGCTCCGTCCAAAGGGAGCAAAATCCACCCACCTGCACCTCCGGAGCTCACAAACACATTACCACTTACAGTTACAGCTCCAGGCCAAGAAATAGTCTGTCACGTGACCTCCTGTGACACCAGAACACATCGTCTGTGGGCTGAGTTACTCCAACGTGTTTATTTGTGTGCTTTATAGCTTCCCTTCACTATTTTAACGCAGGCAGACAGTGTTTCAGGTCTGATATCAACCTAATATTTTGGTCGGGGTACAAATCGTTCCCCAAATCATGCAAATCTGTTGTGTGCGGCAGGAATGTGCACGACTATTCGGCTTCTCCATTAAATGTTCCTTCCCTCGCTAGCCGGCACCAGAAATACTAGTCCGTTCGACTTCTTCATTTTATCAATGCAGGTTGAAGCTATACCAATGACCACTGGGGACATTGATTTCAGCTGCATGTGATTATTGATTTTAAATGTCTCTTATACACAATCTATAACCTTAAAGATCAACTTGTGCTCAGTTTTTACTGTTTTGAGACAGTTTTCTTGCTTTTAGACCAGTCGACTCGTCTTAAGATTTAACTTTCGTCGGGAAGAACATCCGTAGTCTGTTGTCAGAGTGTTACCACATCAAAGATGGTGGACATATGGCTGCCACGGACTTATGGTTTTGCCACCGCCTGCCAGCTTGTAAGCGGCACGAGAACAGCTGTGTCCCGAGTGCCAGCTGAAATCCCTGTCAAATAACCCAGAGTTCACCCTGCCTGACCACTGACACAGTCCGTCACGCTCCATGACCCTTATCACTCATCTGGTTCAGGCATCAATACACACACACACACACACACACACACACACACACACACACAGCCTCTCAGAGGAATGCACACACACACACACACGCTCGTACTTTCTCCAACTCACGATGCTGACTGACGCTCTGCGATCACGGTGGTGTTTGCCAAACCATCCGGCGTCGCCTGCTTGTTTTCGCGATATTCAAAACGCGGCATTGAGGACGGCTGTGAATGCTCGCTGGTCTTAATCATTCAGAATGTGCAGGTGAATACGTTAAAGCGATTACCATTAATGTGGGGTTGTGCTCTGCATCGCTCGGCTGTCCGATAATGGGAGACCTGAATTCAGAGCATCTCGTCCCTGAATAGGTTCAAGAACCTCGCCGGCTCGTTTGCTCATTATACTATTCAGGCTGGTTCGGGTGGAGGATATTTGGGGTGCAACGTTATTTATATATTCCTCCACAGCCAGCAGCCTCCAGCCATCTAAGTACTGCAACCCACAGACCTGGGATGACTAACACACAACACACACATAGAGAATGGCCATGTTTCAGCTGATTACATTTCAAATAGACTGTGAAAGTTAGAGGAATGTTGTACTTCGCTGTGATTGGGCGATGTGAAGAAAATAAGATATCCTGATATTTTTTGACCAAATTCATCGATATCGAGGCAATATTGTAGGCTTGACTATTGGTGCTTTAACAAAAATATTTAGACAGATTTTTCATAAATAATCATCAGTAATGTGGATAAAAATTACGAAGTGGGGTAAAGGTAAATAATAGAAGAGCTTGATAAGAAAACAATTAAGTCAAATGCGGCTTTTTTAAAACAGAAAAAGAAAAACACTTTTGCTATATTACGATATCCAAAATACCAAATTAGACTCCTAGTCATGACATTTGTATTGATATTAAACAAAAAAAACACAAGACACTTCAGTGTATGCTTTAAAGGGAAATAAATGTGTAAGGGGGGGGGGTATGTACCCAGACGCAATATGACGGAAACCGTGAAGAAGTCTTTATTTATATTGCAGAACACACAACACCAGGACAGTCCGGGGACGGGTCACGGGGAGAGCGTGACGCCAAGCCGTCAGGGGCAAAGGACGGACAGAAGCCCAGGGAAGCTGGGGCAGTTACCGTGGTCATGGTCGGGGACAGAAGGCGGTGGCGGTATTCCAGGGCAGGAGCAAGGTGGGAAGTCCAAAACAGGGTCAGCAACGGGAAACCAGTCCAAGGGTATTTGTTGCTGGAGAGTCTGGCTTGGATGCGGCGAACGATCTGGCAGCGAGTGTGTGAGAAGCTGTGACTTAAATACTGAAGGGAGTGAGTGCAGTAGGGTGGGCAGGTGAGTGTGAGTGAGCTGATCAGGTGGGTGTGACTAACAGGTGAGCTGAGTGAGAGACAGACGCAGGAGAGAATGGAAGCTGAACTGTGATAAAATGTGAGGCAGGGCTGGCGTATTTTTGTAGTCCAACAGGAAGTTAGCATCACATTGGTTTTCTTAGATTTTGCATTATTGTAGAAAATCATCTCTGTGTCAAAGAAACGTTTATGATACTTCTACGTTTTGTTCATCAAGATAATCTTCACTAACGAACATCACTTTAATGATGTTTGAAGTCTAAAGTAAGAAGCTAACGCTATAAAAGAACTCCACCACGGTCACATGACTTCACGTTAGTCTATAGAGGAACTCCACCACGGTCACATGACTTCATGTTAGTCTATAGAGGAACTCCACCACGGTCACATGACTTCATGTTAGTCTATAGAGGAACTCCACCACGGTCACATGACTTCATGTTAGTCTATAGAGGAACTCCACCACGGTCACATGACTTCATGTTAGTCTATAGAGGAACTCCACCAGGTCACATGACCTCATGTTAGTCTATAGAGGAACTCCACCAGGTCACATGACTTCATGTTAGTCTATAGAGGAACTCCACCACGGTCACATGACTTCATGTTAGTCTATAGAGGAACTCCACCAGGTCACATGACTTCATGTTAGTCTATAGAGGAACTCCACCACGGTCACATGACTTCATGTTAGTCTATAGAGGAACTCCACCACGGTCACATGACTTCATGTTAGTCTATAGAGGAACTCCACCACGGTCACATGACTTCACGTCTCCTCCGCTAAGCTAAAGGAGGACTAGTGTCCTAGTTACTCGTCTTCTTTAGTTCTTTTTAAGACATGTAGAAGCTTCTAAATTCACCAGAGGAGTTTTTACTGAAGTATTTCATATCATAGAAGAAAATGTTAAAAATCTCTTCAGCTTGTGTTAAACACTTGATTTCAGACATCAAACCAGAAACACATTCAAAACAACCCTTTGAGACGAGTGAACAGGAAGTGTAAAAAACGCTGACTCACATCTGGGTTTAGGTCTCATTGCTGCAGCAGGATTATAAATGAGGATTATAAAGCAACAACTCAGAGGCTCCGCATCCCGAACCAAGACGGCAAACTTTATTACGCCTTCCAATCTTGACGAAGGCCACTCAGACCAGACCCACTCCTTACGTGCCTTTCACAATAAAATCCCTAGACATATATAATATTTGCTGGCGGGCATTTTTGTGACGTTTATCCCGTGTGTCTGTTTCCAATTTAACAAAATCAGTCTTTGTGCGAACAATATCACGAAGGGTATCGTACCACATTGGTTGTTTTTTGACATCTCTGAACACAACTGCTCTCAGCTTGGAGTCGAACCCTCGGACAGAGTTTGGAATGTTTTTCTCCAATAATTAACAATTCTTGGACAGTTCCAACACGTGTGTGCTGATGAAGCCAGTCCACATTTACTTTACCTTCACTGGCTGAAACTAAAACTTTCAGAACACACATTTTGCACGCACACACACACACACACACACACACACACACACCTCTGCCCGTAGTGGTGGGGTGGGCTTTAGATAAGAATGTAAGTAATCTCAGCTCTTCTTATCATGCAGGCACAATAACATGACCCTAATCCTACACTGCAGTAGATACATTCTTGAAAACCTATATTTGTGCTGCAGCAAATCTGTGAACTATCAGGCTCTCTTATCACACGTCACGTGCGCCCCACAAGGACCATCGGCTTCATGGGTTTTGTGTGTGTGTGTGTGTGTGTGTGTGTGTGTGACAAGAACTTGAAGAAAGCGTAGTCCCCCTCATGCCTCTGGGCGCTGCTCCAGGCGCGGCACTTTTATCTGATATTTCATCATGTTTTCAGCTTGTTCCTTCTGCCTTTTAACATTTTTTGACACGACAAAACAGTTTGAAGCCTCTCTTGATTCTGAAGGTGTACTTCTGGAGGACTCCTCGCAGCAAGCTGGGTCTTCAGAGTTGAGCTGCTCTGCATTTGAAAGATGACCCGCTGTCTGGTCGGTTATAGATTCAGATGGAGAATACCTCCCTCCCACTCAGTTTGTCCCTTCTCTCCCCCCCCTCCACACCCCACCCGCCCTCCACCCTCCTCCTTCCGTCTCAGATGTGTGTGCTTCAAAGTGCGTCACAGATCCGGCTGTTTATTCGCAGCCTTTCCTCCGGGGCATCTCTCCTCCTGAGCGTCACTTTTAATTCGCCCCAGCAGCTCTGACGGCCTGTCAGCTCCTCCACGCGCGTCCCGACGACACGCTGCGTGTGCACGGCGACACGCACGCTAACACGCACGCTAACAGAAGTACACCTTTTTAAGTTAGTGAGTTCATTAGCGTCACGCGTTCACCTTTTCTTTACGTGTGTGTTTTCCTGCACCAGCAATGCACACACATGCAGAATAGGCTAGGCAGCAGAGAGGAGGAGGGGGCGTGGGGGGGTGAGGGGGGGTGACAGAGAAAAACTGCACACACAATATAAATGTGCTCACATCTGCAGCTGCACTTATCCCGGCTTTAAAGCAGCCTTTGCAATTTGCTTGTTCCGTGCGGCGGAGTGCCACAGTCGAGCGCATTAATTACACATGGCCGCTATGGATCCACTGTCTCAGCCTGCTGATTGCCTTCACCCACCACACGTCAACCCTAATTGCAATTGTTAACCTTAAAGTTGCTCTCATAAATGAAATTGACAATCTGTCAGAATCGATTAACTTCCAGAGCAGTACTGGATAGTGTAGTTTTTCCGTTACACCTTTAGCTGCACACCGTACACGTCTCACATGACCGGAGTGCTACGACTGTATAAATGCAATCCATTTAATGATTAGTAATTTGGACTTTTTCCAGGTTTAGCCGAGCGTAATGCTGAGACAGCAGAGTGTAAAGGTCCTCATCTTAAACACATGTCAAATATTCATTACTCTTCCTTTTTCTTTTTTTTTTGCTCTGGATGTCTGAATATAGCACCGGTGATGGTGCTGCATTGCGTAATAAGGTCCACAGTGTAATCACTTCCGTTTAATAATTCATGAACAAATGTTACACAACATGCAGAATGTCTCGGGTCGTAAATTCATGTTCCATCCTAGGGTCACACACACACACACACACACACACACACAAACGCTCACACGGGTGTCGAGGCGTGACGGCTTGGATGTTGCATTTAAGCTTTCACACATATTTCTTCACTTATTGGAGAAAAGACACACTTAGGTATAAAATGTGACGAGCATAGCAACCAGGTCGCCAGAGAAAATGGTGCCATTGTTAAGTTTAAATATAAAAAGCGCTCCTAGTGTGAACTGTTTTATGCCACACAGCCTAAAACTCTTTTATAATTACCTTGTGTACAAATTATGCCAAAGAAGTTAGTTATGAAAAAGTACCGTTACATGTGTTGCGCAATAGTGGGAGGTAGCGAGGTCGCAGCACGATGACGTACTGAAACTGGGAGGACTTGGAAGCGAGATGAAGACGGGATGTTTCCACTTGTGGTCTCGTGGTCGGTGGATCGTAGCGGAATTCTATCTCACGAGATATCTAGTTTTTTATTATTTTCATATCGTGTGTTTAATGTGTAATTGCTTTACTCTTTACAAAGGAAAGAGTCCTAATTCCTAACAGCGTTGCAGGTTTCTGTCAATGTTTCTGAATAAAAAATCTGCTTCATAACATAATTTCGTACAACTGTTAATATATCTTACGAAAAGTTAATCCAATTTTTTCATGCATTTTCCAACTAAATCCAGCAACACAGATCAATTTCCGCTTGTTACATGTATCCATTTTATTTATTTTATAAACTTCCATCTTCATAGGAAACTACTTAGTTAGGTTTGTGAAAAGCATCATGGTTGGGCTTTAAAATAATAATAATGCTAACTTTATTTACATACCACCTTTCAAAAACAACGTTACAAAAAGTGCTTTACAATAAAAACATGCTAAATGTAATTTAGATCAAGAAATAAAATAAGTAAAATGTAAACAATAAGTATGGAAAGCAGGTCACAAACACCTCAAAGACACCCTGGGACACGAACACCGGTCTCCTGATTGAAAGTCCTGTGTTTGTTTGACTCATCCGGCCTCCATCGGCGTGAAACGACACGCAGGACGAAGCAGGAACGCCGTTGTTTATTGCGCGCTACGCTACGTTAGCTACAAACGGTTGCGCGTCGCTCACGAGTCGTTTGATCCGAGTACAGAGAAAGTTCTGTTTCTCCCACGAGCAGATCGAGAGAAAGACGCTGCACCAGTTGAACTCCGTGTCCTGCCGTGTTTCACACATCCTCGCTCTCGGCAGCAATATGAATAATGTAAGAAGAAATTAAAGAAAATCATGCAACAACACGGTTCAATACGCAGATCAATTACAGCGTAACTCGGAGGGAGATCACAGCTCTGATGTTCGAGTAATTTGTCACAAAAATAGTCTTTCCTCTCTCTGACTCACTCTCTCTTTCACTCTGGCTCTGCGATGGATGACACCAAGGCTTTTAGGTATGAAAAAAAAAGGCTCGCTGTTAAAAAATGTAAAGGGTCCCCCTCAGGGTGCTGGAGAAAGACACGGGGCAGCCATCTTACTCACAGGGCTGGCAGAAGCTGACAGAGTAGTGGGGCACCGTGACAATGATGCACAGCACATGACAGAGGGACAAAAAGACTAAGTGGTGACACGTGAATGGGAGTCTGGGTGGCGTGCCAAAAGTCGCTGCCGAGCTTCCATATGGCCCGACGGTATGTGTTTGATGAACGAACAAAAGCCCGTGTTTTATAGACACAGTAAAGAGAGCGCCGCCTTTAAAGACTTCAATGCAGAAAAGCAACATCAGTTAAAGTTAAACTCCTTTCACAGGCCCTCAAGTCTACGGCTCCTTTCCATTATAATGTAATTAGATTTGTGGACATAAACTTATCATTTTTTTTATTTTATTTGAATGCATGAAATTCATGGCGGTTAAACCAAGCTTGAAATGAACCGCTGTTCTGCCCGCAAAACCCCTCTCAATATGAAAAAGACACGATGGAGATAATAAAGTTTGTAAGGCGACATATTTTTGGAGGGATTATTTCCTGGCAGAAGTCTCATTCCCCCCCCCGAGGGTGTCAGGTAACTCACAATAACCAGATACAATGAGCGGACTGACGTGGGAAGGGCTCGGAGAATGAAATGATGATATAAAAAAAAAAAGAGACAAAACTCCGACACATCCATAATGTGTCACCGTGACGGATTATTCAGTTCTCAAGGCCTGTCGAATTTGAATTTTCATAATGTGCCAAAAAATAATGGCTTCTTCTTTGGGTAGAAAAATGAGTCTTGATATCTCATCCCAGCTATGCTCACTGCTTACAGAAACCCTCTGGATTTATAGAGTCGGCATGTTGTTTATTTACTCCTTTGTGGCGAGAGCAATGGGCCCCGTCTTTGTTTATCAGGGCGAGTCCTTCCTGTATTCCCTGGTGCTCTCACAAGACCTTTACCTTTACTAAATCACACGTGTGTATCAGTAAATTGGAAGTCACAGAGATAAATGTTTTTACTTTGATTCGAACTTAACTCAACAAAATGTCGAGTGGCCTACAGCGCAAACAATATATGTGTTTGATGCTTACACTTTATTAATCTTGTCGGGATCCGGTAAGTTAGGTGGTGAATGTTTCGGGCCAAGTAAAACTGAGCTTTTGCACCATAAATGCTTCAAATAATCAGGTTGTGCAGAACGACTTGAGTTGCAACAATATCTCTATTTATATCCACTCGGAGTCGCTGTAAGAGGCAAACTACATACTCATTTCACCCGTAGACTGCATGTAAGAAATGGACGTATAGTCATCGTGACGTCGCCATCTTGGAATATGGACTGTTGTGTTTTTTCCGCAAGCGATAAATGGAAGTGACCATATGTGGACTGAGGAGGACGTAGAGACGCCGTATACGTCTCTGGTAGAGACCTGTCAATCACCTTGTAGCCCCGCCCTAAAGCATCCCCTGCTTTATGGTCTGTTTGACTCTAAATGGACCATAATTTACTAAATGAACATCATGCTGTATTGAAGAAGACTTGAAACTAGAGATTGAGACATAAACTCATGTTTACAATGTTTACTGAGGGAATAAATCAAGAGAGAAGTAGAGTCATTTTCTATAACTTACACAGGAGTCCTAGACTTCTATACAACCAGAGGAGTCGCCCCCTGGTGGTCAGGAGAGAGAATGCAGCTTTAACACATGAAGCTTTGACTTCTATACAACCAGAGGAGTCGCCCCCTGGTGGTCAGGAGAGAGAATGCAGCTTTAACACATGAAGCTTTGACTTCTATACAACCAGAGAAGTCGCCCCCTGGTGGACAGTAGAAATAATGCAGCTTTAAGACCTGATCCACTCCTTCTGTTCTTACCTATCACAATAAAAGCCCTTGACATAATATTCGCAGGTGAGTATTTCGCGTTTCCGTGTTGATTATCCGCCCCCGCTGTGTAAAGATCATATTTGTAGCACTCTGCCCGACACAAACTTCATCCACAGAAAGAAAACAGAACAGAAACAGAAACCTCTGCCTACACAGTCAGATCCACCTTTACCTGGGATGAATCTCTGCGTTATCAGAGGGTGAAGTGAGCCTGCAGCTTCTCTCTTCACCCGGCTGCTGTCGGTCTTCAGAGACAGAGATAGAGGAGCGAGCTCAGCCAGCCGTGGCCTGAAAACTGATTCCGAGGCTGTGATGTGCTGAGAGTGTTGTACTGCTCCAGCGACCGACCGACCGACCGAACCCCCCGAGGTTCACAACCATCTCGCTCCTTACATCTTCAGGAGCACGCGGAGTGATAAGAACGGCACGAAAAAAAAGACATCAGACTCGAAGTTTAATCCTCATGCAGGCTGATGATAAATAACCCCCGGATTAATGATCATCTTTCTGTTATTGGAAACACATCTAAGGGAACATTGATATTAATGAGCAGGCACCCCAGTTAGCGCCTAATGCATATCACATGGACCATACTGCTGCACGCTTCCTGCACTAATGGCTCGCTTTTTTTTTTTATATCTCAGCCATGGCCACGATCCAGATGATGCAACAGCTCAATCGAAATATCGCAGGAGAAAAAAACAAAACCAGAGCGCCATCCCCCAAAACAAACCGTTAAATATTAATTCAGTGGTGCCACTTACGTAAGCCTCGGCA